>ONZH01022203.1:0-351693 GCA_900303285.1 Rhinella marina | reverse complement strand
GGGGGGTCATTCTGGATCCGGCTACACATATACAGAGATACATACTCACACATACACACAAACACATACATACTCACATACTCCAGCCAGGGACGGCGGCAGCATGTCTTGACGCACCTCCTACGCGACGTTTCCCCACTACGCCCAGCTGCCGGCGTCCATGGCTGGAGTGTGTGTGTGTGTGTGTATGTGTATGTATGTTCTCTGTGTCTTGTCCCAATGTCTGTGTCAACATGTATCAGCGGGAGTACGGCACCCTTTAGGTGCCGGATCCGTGATGCCGCTAGTGTGAAGAGGCCTAAAACAACAAATGTGTTTACATTGTTGTTGTGGAGACACCAATTAAAACATAAACCATTGTTTTATATTATAACATGGAGTATAGTGTACGACTAAAAAAATGTTTTTTTTTTTAAGGAACAAGTATCGTGGTGCGGTGGCGGTCAATCAGGGACCGCTACAAAAAGGATTTCAATGAGGAACTTCGGGCCCCGAGTGGTTCCGGGGCAACCTCAAGGCGGGAGTATAGGTATTACTCCGCCTTGGGGTTCCTACGCAGAACACTTGAGCTGCGAAGGTAAGAGATTATTATTGTTTTTTTTTTGTTGTTTTTTTTTTTTTTTTTAAAGGAATACCATTTATTGTAACCAACCAATGTGTATGGGCCAGGAAGACTGTCATGCGACAATCTGTCTTGGACATACACATAGTCTAAGAAGTACAATTTCTAATTTTTTATTTTTGTCTCCTTACAGAATAGCAAGCAGCACTCGGGCGCCCGAAGTTCCCCCTGAGGCAGTCCCTGAGGAGCCAGCCACCGCGGGCCCCTCTTGTCCTGTTCAAACAGCTGGTCAGGACACCACTGTTCCCCTACCTACGCCCCCTGGCAACGCATCTATGGCCCAATTAGCTCCACGCTTTGAGGCCATCATGCGTCGCCAAGGGGCAGGTAGGAGCCGTCTGGCGGATTACGTGGATCTCACAAGGCTCGTTTACGAGTCCTTGATGGGATTCACAAATAGAGTTGCCAGCTTGGAGGATAGTTTGCGACGTCTTCAGGAGGGGGTGGTGTTGACGTCGCAAATGAGTCCGGTGCAACTCTACTTGAATTCGTTATCCCCCGTGATGGAACGTTTATCGCCCGACCAGCTGTTTGAAGCCCGGAGATTAATGGACCACGCGTTGTGGCAGGTGCAACACCGCCCCCCATCCTTTCCCCCATCCCACACCTATCCCCCATCCCACACCTATCCCCCATCCCACACCTATCCCCCATTCCAACCTCCACATCCCCCATTCCAACCTCCACATCCCCCATTCCAACCTCCACATCCCCCATTCCAACCTCCCCATCCACCTTCCCAACCTGCCCACCCTCCTACCCATTCCCAACCCCCCGAGCTCTTTTCTCATTCCTTTTCTATTTCCACACCACCTCCTTTCTTTTCCTCTACCTCTTTTCTAGCTCGGGAACCTCCTTCTCCAGCCCCTTCCTATTCATTGAATACTCCCTCTGTTCCACCTGCCACAACGCGTATTTTACCGTCCAATACGGCAAATGAACAACAGGGCAGAGGGGCTCCCACCGGCACTTCCTCCACCCCCCAAACCTCCACACCTACCCGCCCTGTGTTCCGGGAATTATAATGTTTTATATGTTTGTTGTAGTATAATCTTAAAATGTTATTTATTTTTTTAATTGCTTTTAAAATAATTTGTCAAAAAAATAAATACTATGTTTTATTGAAAAAAAACATTTGTGTTGTGGTTGTTTTTTATTGATTATTTAAGTAATGTATGTAGAAAAAACACTCTTTCCACGCTGGTTGAGCGACCGAATTATTGGTCGCTTTACCAGCATGGGGAGACTGTTCAGACACACATTTCTAGTGTATATGTGACATAAGGCCAGATACACTCTTTCCACGCTGGGTGAGCGACCGAATTATTGGTCGCTTTACCAGCATGGGGAGACTGTTCAGACACACATTTCTAGTGTATATGTGACATAAGGCCAGATACACTCTTTCCACGCTGGGTGAGCGACCAAATTATTGGTCGCTTTACCAGCGTTGGGAGACTGTTCAGACACACATTTCTAGTGTATATGTGACATAAGGCCAGATACACTCTTTCCACGCTGGGTGAGCGACCGAATTATTGGTCGCTTTACCAGCATGGGGAGACTGTTCAGACACACATTTCTAGTGTATATGTGACATAAGGCCAGATACATTCTTTCCACGCTGGTTGAGCGACCGAATTATTGGTCGCTTTACCAGCGTTAGGAGACTGTTCAGACACACATTTCTAGTGTATATGTGACATAAGGCCAGATACACTCTTTCCACGCTGGGTGAGCGACCGAATTATTGGTCGCTTTACCAGCATGGGGAGACTGTTCAGTGTATATGTGACATAAGGCCAGATACACTCTTTCCACGCTGGGTGAGCGACCGAATTATTGGTCGCTTTACCAGCGTTGGGAGACTGTTCAGACACACATTTCTAGTGTATATGTGACATAAGGCCAGATACACTCTTTCCACGCTGGGTGAGCGACCGAATTATTGGTCGCTTTACCAGCATGGGGAGACTGTTCAGACACACATTTCTAGTGTATATGTGACATAAGGCCAGATACACTCTTTCCACGCTGGGTGAGCGACCTAATTATTGGTCGCTTTACCAGCGTTGGGAGACTGTTCAGACACACATTTCTAGTGTATATGTGACATAAGGCCAGATACACTCTTTCCACGCTGGGTGAGCGACCGAATTATTGGTCGCTTTACCAGCATTGGGAGACTGTTCAGACACACATTTCTAGTGTATATGTGACATAAGGCCAGATACACTCTTTCCACGCTGGGTGAGCGACCTAATTATTGGTCGCGTTACCAGCATGGGGAGATTATTCACATACACATTTATTTAGATATACATAGAATAAACAAATATTACACTATAAATAGAACTATTTAATTATTTTTATTCATTATTTTTTAATAAACATACAATAAATATTTTGCATATAACTGGTTTAATCTAGTACAAAACATACCTGCAAAAACAACATACCCACAAAAACAACGTGATTGATAACTGTATATGTAGACCATGAAAATATTACATATAACTTTTAAACCATTTGATCCTGCCAGTCCACTCTTCCATCAGGTGACATAAAATATTCCGAAAAAGAGTCTCGCATCCTAGCAACAGCAACAGTCCCACGTATGCCAAAATTTTCTAAACTTGACAAATTGCTTTCCTCTTGAATTTGATCCATGTGCACTGGTTCCTTCCTCAGTAGATAGTTATGCAGGACCACGCATGCCTTGACTACCTCATCCACAGTCTCAATTTTCAGATGAATAGGTCTCGTGAATACTCTCCATTTTGCCACCAAGATACCAAAAGCACATTCAACCATTCTGCGAGCACGAGTCAGGCGGTAATTAAATATGCGTTTCTGACGACTCAGTCCACGGCTACAATATGGTTTTATTAAATTGGGGCACATTTGAAAAGCCTCGTCACCTACCAATACAAAGGGCATGGGGGTAGAATTAGAACCAGGAAGAGGTTGTGGAGCGGGAAAATCAAAATCATTATTGTACACTCTTCTGCCCATGTCCGAATTTTTAAATACCATAGAATCGTTGGTTCGCCCATAACCACCAACATCTATTGCCACAAATCTATACTGGGCATCTGCTATGGCCATTAAGATTATGGAGAAATATTTTTTATAATTGAAATACTCCGAACCTGAACCTTGGGGCTTCATAACTCGGATATGTTTCCCATCCACTGCCCCAAGACAGTTAGGAAACTGGCAGACCTCCCAGAATTTTTCAGAAATTTCTGTCCATTGTTGTCGTGTAGGATGAGGAATAAATTCACCATGTAATACTTCCCACAAAGCACAGCAGGTGTCTTTGATGATACAAGAAACAGTGGAAATTCCAAGACGGAACTGGTAATGGAGGGACGTTAAGCTTTCTCCAGTCGCCAGATACCTATAAAAAAAAAAATAAAAAATAAAAATATTAAGTACTACTCACGCAATACATTTAAAAATCAATCAAATTTAAAATCAACATCACAATAGTAATAATTACCTTAATGTCAGCATTATCCGTTCTGCCGCAGAGATGCTACGCCGGAACCTGGTGTCCTGTCTCTCGATGCGATTACACACCCTTTGTAGGAGGTCATCAAAGCTGGAAATGGTCAACCGTAGGTAATTTTCGAACTTTTCAGGATAGTTACGCAGTTCAGGAAACAGCACCTCAAATGCACCCCTTCGCACACGGTCTGAAGTTATTGGATGGACCCAAAAACGACGTCGGCGTCTAGTTCTGTAGCGTCTTCTCAAGCGTGAGACTAGGATTAAAGCCTGCAATCCAAAGTGTGTGTGTTCTGGCAACATCTTGGCAGCGTCTGAGGGAAGTGACCTGATGCTGTATTTTATAGCCACAATTCCTTTTGTTTACTTTTGTGTATTTGCCATTTACATATTAAATTGTTTTTTTTTTTCCTTCATTTCATTTGAAATTCTTTTCTTTGATATTTGCATCTGAAGTTGCTTTTGTTTTCTCTTTTGTTGTAGTATAAATGTAAGTACCGGATCCGGTTTTCCTGATGTAAACGGAATAAACGGATCCAGTATTTCAACGGATCCGTATTACGGATCCGGATAAAATAGTCTTCAGGTTTTGCTAATTTTTCCGGATCCGGCAGGCACTTCCGTCAACGGAACTGCCTGCCGGATTTAGGCAAAGCAAGTGTGAAAGTAGCCTAATACTAAGTCCAGTATGGCCGTCCCTCTAGTTGGGTCCTGAACCAGTTGGGAAAGATAATTGTCTTTGGTTATTGCCCAGAACCTGTTTCCTTTATGAGATATACAGGTTTCAGTTTCCCAGTCTATATCTGGGTAGTTGAAGTCCCCCATAATAACAACCTCATTATGATTTGCCGCCTCGTCTATTTCGTTTAGAAGTAGATTTTCTGTGGTCTCTGATATATTGGGTGGTTTATAATAAACCCCCTATTAGTATTTTATTGTTTTTGGCTCCATTTATTTCTACCCACAGTGACTCCACATCTTCATGTCCCTCACTTATATCTTCCCGCAGTGTGGGCTTTAGACTGGACTTTACATAAAGGCAGACCCCTCCCCCTCTCCGGTTTTGACGATCCTTTCTAAAAAGATTGTAACCCTGTACGTTAACTGCCCAGTCATAGCTATCATCCAGCCATGTCTCAGTTACTCCCACTATGTAATAGTTCTCCTCACACATCACTAATTCCAGTTCACCAGTTTTATTAGCTAGGCTTCTGGCATTAGTGTACATACAATTAAGAGGTTGATGTATATTTCTTACCCTACACCTTTCCTTCTGATCTGTTCTAGTTCCTCCTTCCATTCCTCCCCCAGTTCTATTACCTTGCCCCAGGTCTCTATCTGCACTATCTTTCCCTCCTATAATGTAGTTACCCTCCCCCCCAGTCCCTAGTTTAAACACTCCTCCAGCCTTCTAGCCATCTTCTCCCCCAAAACAGCTACCCCTTCCCCATCCCTACGGTAGAGCCTGTAGCCGACAGAGAAGTTGGCCCAGTTCTCCAAGAACCCAAATCCCTCCTGCCTACACCAGTTCTTGAGCCACTTGTTTACCTCCCTAATCTCCCGCTGCCTTTCTTGTGTGCTTCCTGGCAATTCCCTCATATATAACAGCTTGGGAAAAGGAATTGGAGATCACATTAAATAAAGAGGAGATTAAAGATATATACACAAAATGCTGTGGTGCCTCCGGATGCATTACTCTCCAAGAAACTTCATTTAAGTTAGTAAGCAGATGGTACAAAACTCCAATGGCATTGAATACTATGTTCCCTTCTTCCTCGCCTATCTGCTGAAGATGAAAGAAAGCTGAGGGGTCTTACAAGCATATTTGGTGGGAATGCCAACTCATTGGTTCTTTTTGGAAAAATGTGGGGGCTATTTTGTCCAGGATCACCGAGTGTATCCGTTAAGATGTTGTTCTTGAATATTGCTCCTACTTCCCAAATACACTACAATATTTCCCTTTGGAGGCATTTAGTTTTAATAGCCAAAGCTATGATACCTCTATATTGGAAACAGGGGATTACTCCCCCAATCTCTAGGTGGGTACATAAGATTGGTCAAGTTGCAAGAATGGAGGAACTTAGTTCCACAGCTTCTAGGTTGTATGCCCAATACCTGAAAATTTGGTCTCCATGGCTTATTTTTTCCACAGGAAATGACATTCAGAAATACTTACCTGATACATGAAGAGATATGCATATTTAACCACTTCCCGTCCGCCCATTGACTATAAACGTCCGGGAAGTGGTTATCTATCTCTGAATGGACGTTTCTGAACGTCCATTCAGAGATAGCAGCTGCACGCTAATCGTGCAGCTGCACAGTGGGGTACCTGCTGTCAGTGACAGCAGGGTACCCCAAAGAGAAGGTAGGGACCGTTCCCAGGGGTCCCTGCCTTCTAGATCGCTGTATACACAGCGCTCAACGAGTGCTGTGTATACAGATCAGGAAGCGCTATTGCACTTCCTGTTCTGGCCCGGCGGTCACGTGATCGCCGGGGCCAGGAGAGTGCAGGAGCTGCCGGGTCTCTCATAGACCCGATCAACCCTGCACTGAGGCTGCACAGCATAGTATTATGCTGTACAGCCTCTCTGGGGATGTATTTCTCCTGTAACTGGGACTACTATGTCAGCCCCAGTTACAGGAGAAATCAAGTGTAAAAAAATAAATAAATAAGTGAAGTTAAATGTCCCCCTGAGGTCTTGTATGACCTTATGGGGGACACAAAGTGTAAAAAAAAAAATAGAGTATTACAAAAAAAAAAAAAAATCACATATATATATATAAAAAAATAATTTCCCCCCAAATATTTCATTAAAAAAAGTTACAAATAAATATAAATAAATAAGATAGACATATTTGGTATCACCGCATCCGAAACGACCGGCTCTATAAAAATATCACATGATCTACCCCATCAAGTGAACTGCGTAAAAAAAAATCTAATAAAAATTATGCCAAAACAGCTTTTTTTGTCGCATCACCTACCAAAAAACAGAATATCAAACAATCAAAAAGTCGTATGCATCCCAAAATGGTAGCAATAAAAACGTCACCTCATCCCGCAAAAAATGAACCCCCACACAAGATCATAGCCCGAAAAATGAAAAAAAATGGCTCTTAAAAAATTGCAATTGTTGGTAACCCTTGATGTGTTAAAGGAAAAAAATGATTAAAATGGAAAATCTGCAAAAAAAGGGAAATTTTGAAATTTCACATCTATTTTGCTTTAATTCCTGTGGAATACTTAAAGGGTTAACAACATTTCTAAAACCAGTTTTGAATAGTTTGAGGGGTGTAGTTTCTAAAATGGGGTCAATTATGGG
Organism: Rhinella marina; assembly: GCA_900303285.1. Lineage (NCBI taxonomy): Eukaryota > Metazoa > Chordata > Amphibia > Anura > Bufonidae > Rhinella > Rhinella marina. The sequence continues at coordinate 344,232 of ONZH01022203.1, read as the reverse complement.
TGGTTTCTATTATGTAAGCCCACAAAGTGACTTCAGAACTGAACTGGTCCTTAAAAAAGTTGATTTTGCAAATTTGCAAAAATTGCGTCTAAAATTCTAAACCTTCTACTGTCCTAAAAAAATAAAATGACACTACCAAAATGATGCCAACATAAAGTAGATATATGGGGAATGTAAATTAAAAAGGATTTTATGGGGCATCACTATCTGTCTTAAAAGCAGAGAGATTGAAATTTAGAAAACATCGAATTTTTTCAAATTTTCGTTAACTTTTGGATTTTTTTATAAATAAAATTAAAACTTATCGACTTAAATTTACCATTAACTTGAAGTACAATGTGTCACGAGAAAACAATCTCAGAATCGCTTGGATAAGTAAAAGCATTCCAAAGTTATTACCACATGAAGTGACACATGTCAGATTTGCAAAATTAGGCCTGGTCAGGATGGGGGGAAATGGCCCAGATCTGAAGTGGTTAATTTCTAAAGGTTTATCCCTCGCGCGTTCCTATAACAGCTTTCCTGTTGTCTGTGGGTTGAGGTAAATGGTCACCACTGATAACTGTCATTCTGAATGTATTTTTTGAGAATACAGTTAGGTAATGCTTTGATTGTACTGTGTGATTTATAGTTAATGTAACTAATGTAACTAATGTAACTAGTTGATGTACGGTAACTATTGTAATGTAAAAGGTAATATTTTTGCAATTGTTGTGATGATAGCAGGTTCTGGTGAAAGACAATCTCACCTGACTCTGACTCTGCTCTGTTCTCTGTTTGTACCTTTTGGTATTCATTTGAGGCAATATGTTTTTGTCAATACTATTTTAGGATTGTTATATGCCTATATTGTCCTAATTAAAAAAATCAATAAAAAGAGATTTGACAAAAAAAAGGGGGGCATAGATGCCCGTGATGAGAACATAGTCCTGCCACTTTACAAATCACTAGTCAGACCACACATGGAGTACTGTGTACAGTTCTGGGCTACTGTGAACAAGGCAGACATAGCAGAGCTGGAGAGGGTTCAGAGGAGGGCAACTAAAGTAATAACTGGAATGGGTGGACTACAGTACCCAGAAAGATTATCAAAATTAGGGTTATTCACTTTAGAAAAAAGACGACTGAGGGGATAATAACTATGTATAAATATATCAGGGGTCAGTACAGAGATCTCTCCCATGATCTATTTATCCCGAGGACTGTGACTGTGACGAGGGGACATCCTCTGTGTCTGGAGGAAAGAAGGTTTGTACACAAACATACAAGAGGATTCTTTACGGTAAGAGCAGTGAGACTATGGAACTCTCTGCCTGAGGAGGTGGTGATGGTAAGTTAACTAAAAGAGTTCAAGAGGGGCCTGGATGTATTTCTGGAGGGTAACAATATTACAGGCGGGAATCGGGAAGGAATTTTTTCCCCTAAAGTGGGGGAAATTAGCTTCTACCTCACAGGGGTTTTTTGCCTTCCTCTGGATCAACTTGCAGGATAGCAGGCCGAACTGGATGGACATATGTCTTTTTTCGGCCTTATAAACTAAGCTAATATGTTAATGTGCAGCCCTAAACTCAACCCCACCACTGACCCTGCCTACTTGCACGGCCCATCCTAGGCAACGGTGTACAACTTGTCAATGGTCCCTAGCCTAGGTACATGCAGGGGCGTACAGGGAGGGGAAGAACGGGAGAAAACAATAAACAAAGACAGAACGCACACAATATAAGAGTATCACCAAGCTGAGGTCTAATCAGGAAGTCACGTCAAAGTCAAGGGGAACGAGCAAAAGCAGAGTCAAACACACAAGCCGAGGTCAAATCCGAGAGGTAGCGAAGTACAAGAGGAGGAGACGGGGATGAAGTCGAAGTACCACGTCACAGCAGTTCAAAATAGCAAGTTCAGGTTTAAAGACCAATCACAGGCAACCTATGGCCAGCAGGCTGCCTGTTTAAATAGACCCAGCAGATGGGTCATGTGACCCACATCAGAAACCTCAATACACCTGAGTGCCAACTCATGGGCGTAGGCGCTCAGCTCCACTGCTGCTTGTCCAGGGGATGGAGGACGCCAAGCACGCTTGTGAAGCATGCGTCGCCGGGTTCTCCCCTCCCCTGGGTTGTTAGAGATACGAGGACGCCGGCCACATCTGTGGCCGACTCCTCCTCCCTCCTTATTGCCATGGAGACGAGGATGCTTGCTGTGTCCCTGTTTGGAACTAGACACGGGAGACCTGCAGCGCAACAAGGATGGGGTGCGTCGACGGCTCATCGTGACAAAAGCCTTGGGATTTGACAAGGGAATATAGCCAGGCCAGGTATCCATCTGTAGACAGCTGTTTCAGGGTGCTTGTCCCTCATCAGTATGGAGTAGGATTCTGGCTGGCTCAGAGTAATGCCTTGGAAGCAGTTTAAGCAGGGTGCTAAATCTCTTTGAGAAGACCAGTCCTGTACAGAGACTTAATGGATTAATAAGAAAATTATTAATAATATTTAAATATTAATAATTATTAATGTGTGGTTCGCTGTAAAGGAAATGTGTCATCAGAAAATGACCTACTGTTCGAATTCCGTTTTTATGTTTAACATAGTTTTAAAGAATTTTTGATGTTACTTTTCATGTCATTATATCTGTATTTAAATAAAAACCATAAAATACTGCATTTTTCGCTCTGGCCGCTAAGCCTAATAATAGGCACCACTTTGTTGCAGTTATCTGCTTATCTATACACAGAGGTGATATCATTATAGGCAGGATTAGAATGACAGATATTACAGGATCCACCATTTACAATAGGCGATTGTCAGAACTTATCTATTCCTTCCTTGTACAGTCACCTCTGCACAGGTCACAGAGCATGCCTAGAGAACTCTCCCATAGAAGTCAGTGAGGCCCCATCCTGACCATTGTGTCTATGGCCCATGGGGCTGCCGTAAAGCAATTTTCTTAATGCTTTCTAAATGCTGTTAAGAACAGTTCAGACAAGATGTTCAGGAAATAGGATAAAAACATTGTAATCAGAACATAAAAAGAGATTAAAAAAAAAGAAAGTGTTACTATCTGGTTGAACTTTTTGCAAGGATGGCGTATGTAATCTCAGTTGAATACCGTCTTTGGATGACTGAGCCATTTTTATTACTATAGGTGTATGAAAACGTGTTTGATTCAACACATTTAGTGTATTAATTTGATTTATTCACAGTTGTGTGTATGTAGTGCTTATAATGTAATAAATTTGAAATAAATATTAGAAGAAAGAGAAAAAAAATACAATTCAATAACATAAAACGGTGAGATCTCGTGTAAATGTGCGTTAGATGCCCTTCTCTTTGTGGCTCCTATACATTTGCAAATATATTTTATACAAGAAAAATGTAGCGCACATTTAAAGGGGTTGCTCCAGAATGACAACTTATCTATTCACATCCTCTTAGATCCAACAGTCATAAGAACAGGAGTTCCTTGTCCGACATTTGAAGGAGCGGCCGCTGAGCATGTCCTTCATTGCTCCACTAAATGTCCACAGGACTGCTAAATATTACTGAGCGGTGTACGCGGCAATCCCATAGACCACAGTTCCAAGAAAAGAAAAGGACATGGGAACTCGGGCTTGCAGAAATCCATGTGCATCCGGGGACGGACTGGGAACTTCAAGTGGCCCTGGAGTAAATACTAAAAGTGGCCCCGTTTATTAGTTGGGTCCAAACTGATGGAAGACAGGGCCAGCAATACCATTGTGGCACATTATACCGCCCCAACAGAGCCAAATACCATAGTCCATCACAAAATACTGCCAGCAGCACAAAGTACATCCCCAAAAACTTCCACTGGCTGTGAGGAGGGCTCAGGTGGCCTCCTGGGCATCGGCCCACCGGGAAATTTCCCTGTAAGGTCTATGGCCAATCCGCCCCAGTGTGCATCCCACCAAAACCTCCCTGTTCAGATGAATGGAACTGATTTTCAGTCACAGATTTTCTGTAACAAAATCTGCCGTGTCTGCACCCTTATGCCTTAGGGCTCATGTGCCAGTCGTGCTCGTATTGCGGCCCGCAATATACGGCCCGGGCTGTTTTTGCACTGCGGATCCATTCACTTGAATGGGTCCGCAATCCGGAGGGTCCGGTGTGGAACGGAGGCACAGAACCCCAAGGAAAAACTAGGAGTACTTCCGTGGGGTTTCTCTCCGTGCCTCCGCACCACAAAAAAATAGAACATGTTCTATTTTTTTGCGGTGCGGACGCATTCAACTTGAATGGGTCTGTCTGCTGAATCCACACAGATGGTGCGGATTTTATGCAGTTTTGAAGCAACTATTTGAAATCTGCAAATATATACCGTATTTTTCGCTTTATAAGACGCACTTTTTTTCCCCCAAAAGTAGGGGGAAAATTGCAGTGCGTCTTATAAAACGAATACAAGTGAGCGCTTCCATTATGGAAGCGCTCACTTGTATGTTTTAGCTGCCGGGGGCCGGGACCCCCCCCCCCCCATCAGACCTCAGATCAGACCAGCGTGCACCATAGCAATAAAATAAAAAACTTCACTTACTTGTCCTGCCGCGGCTCCTCAGGCTTCCCGGCCCGGCGCTGCACTGTCCTGAACGCGTACAGCGTCAGGACGTAGTGCGCGCACTATGACCTGACGCTGCACGCAGTCAGGTGACAGTGCAGCGTCGGGCCGGAAAGCCTAAGGAGCGCCGGAGCGGAGCCGGGGCGCTGGACAGGTAAGTGAAGTTTTTATTTTATTGTTATGGGGCACGCTGGGCTGATCTGAGGTCTGATGGGGGCACAGAGTGGTCTACTGGGGGCACTGTGAGCTGGTCTGAGGTCTGATGGGGGCACAGAGTGGTCTAATGGGGGCACTGTGAGCTGGTCTGAGGTCTGATGGGGGCACAGATTGGTCTAATGGGGGCACTGTGAGCTGTTCTGAGGTCTGATGGGGCACAGAGTGGTCTAATGGGGGCACTGTGAGCTGATCTGAGGTCTGATGGGGGCACAGATTGGTCTAATGGGGGCGCTGTGAGCTGGTCTGAGGTCTGATGGGGGCACAGAGTGGTCTAATGGAGCACTGAGCTGGTCTGAGGTCTGATGGGGGCACAGAGTGGTCTAATGGGGGCACTGTGAGCTGGTCTGAGGTCTGATGGGGGCACAGAGTGGTCTCATGGGGGCACTGTGGGCTGGTCTGAGGTCTGATGGGGGCACAGAGTGGGTCTCATGGGGGCACTGTGGGCTGGTCTGAGGTCTGATGGGTTTACGCTGGGCTGATCTGAGGTCTGATGGGGGAACGCTGGGCTGATCTGAGGTCTGATGGGGGAACGCTGGGCTGATCTGAGGTCTGATGGGGGAACGCTGGGGCTGATCTGAGGTCTGATGGGGGAACGCTGGACTGATCTGAGGTCTGATGGGGGAACGCTGGGCTGATCTGAGGTCTGATGGGGGAACGCTGGGCTGATCTGAGGTCTGATGGGGGAACGCTGGGCTGATCTGAGGTCTGATGGGGGAACGCTGGGCTGATCTGAGGTCTGATGGGGGAACGCTGGGCTGATCTGAGGTCTGATGGGGGCCTGATGTGATGTCCTGAAATTTATGGGGGGTCAGATATGTGGTCTGATGAAAAATATTTTTTTCTTATTTTCCTACTCTAAAATCTGGGGTGCGTCTTATCTTCGGGTGCGTCTTATAAAGCGAAAAATACGGTATATATATGTTAAACATTTGTTTAGGGGCATTCATACGACCGTATGTATTTTGCAATCTGCAAAAAATATGGATGACGTCCATGTTGTATATGTTTTTTTTGCAGACCCACTGTAACAATGCCTATTGTTGTCCGCAAAACGCACAAGCATAAAACATGTTCTATCTTTTTTGCTGGACTGCGGAACGGACATACAGAGGCGGACAGCACAGCATCCCCATTGAGGGAGAGATCACATCACCGTTATTTATCCGTTCTTCTGAACCGCGAGAAAAACAGAAAAATAAAGAAAAACAACAGTTCCTGTCCATCAGTTATGCACATTTGTCATCGGTTTGAGACATTTCCGTCTGAGATCCGCTTTTTTTTTAGATGGGTAAATTAAAAAGGACGGCATGCAGGACTTTTTTCCGTCTAAAAAAACAGATCTTATTCGCAAATGGCTCAAACTGATGCCAAATGTCCATAACTGATAGACAGGATCCATTTTTTTCTTTATTTTTCTGCCGGATCAAAAGAACTGAAAAATAACGGTGATGTGAACTCAGCCTGAAAATAATGGGACTGTATCCAATCTGCAAAAAATGCGGATCAGATGCGGACCAAAAATACTTTTGTGTGAATGACCTTAGGCTACTTTCACACTTGCGTTGTTGTTTTCCGGTATTGAGATCTGGCAGAGAATCTCAGTACCGGAAAAAAAAACGTTTCTGTTTTGTCCCCATCCATTCTGAATGGAAAGAGATCTGTTCAGGATGCACCAGGATGTCTTCCGCTCTGGCAGCATTCCGTTTTGTGACCGGACACAAAACTGCTACAAGCTGCGGCTTTGTGTTTGGTCATAAAAACTGATACGGCACTGAAAACAATCTAAGTCAATGGTGACAGACCCGTTTTTATGGAGCCTAAAAAATCGATCCGTCACCAGTGGCGGACTGGCCATAGACCTTACAGGGAAATTTCCCTGTGGGCCGATGCCCAGGGGGTCTGCCAGTGGAAGTTTTTGGGGATGTATTTTGTGCTTCTAGCGCCAATATTATGTGATGGACTGTGGTATTTGGCTCTGTTGGTTGGTATAATGTGCCACAATATGGTATTGCCTTCCATCAATTTGGACCCAACTACAAAACGGGGCCACTTTTAGTCATTTTCCAGGGCCACTTTAAGTTCCCAGTCCGCCCCTGCCCGTCATCCACTCACTTTCGATATATTTAGTGACGGATCCATTTGATTTCACACAACCGCATCCTAACTGAACTGATGCATCCTGATGTGTAAAATCAAAACGGATCTGTTCAATTCCGGTATTGAGATCCTCTGCGGGAATTAACAACGCAAGTGTGAAAGTAGCCTTAGTCTCATACACTTCACTGGCACTGTGATACTCTGCAGATATTTCAGTATGGAAAAACCGTGCGGATTCTGCACCGTGTGCACGTACTGTAAATCTACAGAATCTCAATCTATACTGCGGATTTCATCCAATGCAAAGACTGAAATGTGCATCTGATCAGCAGCATTTCAGCAACAAAAAAGCATTATTTGGTTTGTTTGTTTTTTTTACAAGCAGAAACGCTGCAGATTTTCTCCTGCAGAAAATGTGCATCTAATTAGTCACGTGTTGACAGCCCCTTTAACTATATTTTAAAAAAATGGACGTTCCCAGGCGTCTGGTCACAAAGTAGTTAATTACAATGTACTGTTTCTAGGGCATACAAACGTTTATAGGTACATTTCATGAGAAGGTATTAATTTAAATCTTATCCCAGACGCAGACGGCAGGGTCAGAGATGCATACCTCCCAACTTTTGAAAATTGCAATGAGGGACAATGTGTGTGGCGCGCATCACGGCAGTTTTTTTTATACTAGGCCACGCCTCTAACTCCGCCCAAATCATAATTACTGGAGCCCCTGAGGCCTTTTTTTTCTTGCGCTTTAATGTCCATATAAATATTAGTACATAAATCATCAGATTATATATATTTTAAGGTCCAAATTGCACCAAATAATGGAGTTATTGTCTAATATATAGGTAAAAACCAAACAGCTAGTTTAGTAAGGAGTAATTTAGTAAATTTATTAATGCACATTTATGCATTAATTCTCCAGGTCAAAAAGAGGGACATTTAAGGAGTAAAGAGGGACAGAGGGACATGGGTCAAAAAGAGGGACTGTCCCTCCAAAAGAGGGACACTTGGGAGGTATGGAGATGTAAGTGACGGACTGTTACTGCACCACGCGCAGCACCCTTAGAAAAGGTTACGCGCTGAGTGGGCGGAGCCGCTCGTCTCAACCAGTAACTTGACATAAATTCTGACCAACGAAATCCTCCGGGGTGCTTGATTGACGCTTGTAACAGCCTACTAGGAAAAAGAGGTCAGACCGTATGGTCCAATGAAGAGCGCGGCTTAGCTAACGTGGGCGGGACTTACTACTAAGAAAAAAGGAGAGGGAGGCTACGGAGAAGGGCGGAAGCGGAGAGTAAAATACGGGTGGAAGACCACAGAACGGACGCACAGGCTCGGTAAGGTTGCTTTGTGGTGAGGGGGACGAAGCGATTGCTGTGGGAAGGTGGAGCGAGCCGTAGACATAGCCGGGTCAGGTCGGGATAAAAGCCCGCCTTGCAAAGGATTCTGGGAGCGGAAACATGAACTGCCGGGCACGGCCGTGAAGGGGGTTTCCTGCTTGCGGGGCCTAGCCGTGCGCGGGAAGTGGCTGATAACGGGCCTGATCCCGCACGTGTACAGGCTGTAGTAGGCGCACTTTTCCGTTGCTTGCTGGAGCTTGTAGTTCTATGCCTCACTGCAGCAGCCTATTGCTCCTTGTTATCTGCCGATTGTGCTCTTTCAGGGGATTACGGACAGGAATCCTTACCCCTTGAAGGTGGCTTCCCCTCACATTTAAGGAGAACTTCGCCTCTTAGACTGTGTGTGGGTGACACTTGTGTAGATGAATATTTGCACCTGTTATGTACACAGTGGGGATGACTTGCAGCCAGTACATCTCTTGGGGGTGTTGGGTGATGTTCACATGTTCAGGATTTTGTCACTAAATCATGAGATGCTCTGTTCACATCCTGCGGGAGAAAAGTGTACAATTTGTGTCTGCAGCTTGGGGAGAAAACGGTGAGAATAAGGAGCACCTGTCATCCATATGGAGCCCACTCAGAAAAGCCATGAATTCTGGTGCAGATTGTTGGCACCTCCTCACCTCTGACCGCCTCTGGTTTCTGTTGCGGTTCCTCCGGTGAGCTTTGTGTGTATCCATGCTGGAGATGGCAGAGCAGCTGCCTCAGAGTTGAATGGTGTCGCCTGTCAGCTGCGCCATTCAGTCAGAGATCAGGGGCCTTAGTAGTTGGATACCTGCCGCTCAGATGTGTTCCCGAGGCTTCCTGGTCAGCTGCATTTACAGTATGTATCTGAACAGGTAGATGCCCAGTTGGGATCCGAGCAGAAGAGCGCCTCCAGTCACAGGGGGGTAGCAAAATCGGGGGGGGGGGGGGGCACACTGTCCTCTGATGAGCACACAAGATTTTCCCCCACAGGCCTGAAGATCCCCGTTAAATGCTGGACAGTACAAGTCTTCAGTTTATACTGTATTTTCCATGCTGTATGTTCAAAGGAGGGAAATAAGAAAAAAAAAAAAATTTTCATCATATCGGGCATAAAATAAAGTACTTACCTCTCCTTCTCTGGATGGCACCGCCACTTGCAGATCCAGCGCTCCCTGGTGTTCTTGCTGTACTGTGACCTGATGTCTCACAATATCAGGTCATAGTGCACACTACGTCCTGCTGTACGCAGCCAGGGGACAACAGGAAACGGAGTGCTATTTTCAGCGCTCCTACTATGTGTTCCATAAAGGAAGAGCTCACTTGTATTCGCCCCAACACACACACTTTTGGGTGAAAAAAAGTGCTTCTGAGGCCCCACTGTTACAACCATGTTTTTGATCTACATCCGATCTGCATTTTTTTTCCGGATAGGATGTGAACCCATTCATTTCTATGGGTCCACAAAAAATGCGGACAGCACACTGTGCGCTGTCCGCATCCGTATGTCCGTTCCGCAGTCCATGGTGTGGGAGATACAGTACATATAATTTTTAAGGGGATGTCCAGGATTCTAAAAGCCTGGCTGCTGTATTCCTGAAACTGCACCACAAATGTCTACGACTTGTGTCTGGGGATAGATATCTCTATTTTCTCCACATCCATGTGGCCATGCCGCAAGTTATAGAGCATGTCCTGTTCTCCATTTTGCAGACAAGAATAGGCGTTTCTACAATGGCGCCAAGAAAATTTGAAGGGCACACAGTCGGGAACAGATACGGTTGTGTGCAGGAGGTCTTGGATGACGAGTATTATTAGAAGTCGTGTACATATTTGGCTGGTGGAAGCGCTCCTGTTTGAGTTGGACCCATGAACCTCACTGATGGGAGCGCCACTGTTTCGGTGCCATCAGGGGTTAGGAGCTTACAGAGGCTTGGAAGCAGGTTCCCTGTGGTATTACAGGGTCTCTGGTGCCAGCCCCATTAATTATAGCGGTATGTACATCTGCCACTCTAATCGCTGCCTGCAGTGGTAATTCTATCTACTGGATACAGAGAACTTGGCCGGTACAAGGGGTGAGAGTAAAAGTCTTCTAGGGATTGCTGAATGACGGTGGGCAACTGAGAAAGTCACACAAGTCACTAATGGCCTTTTTGACCGTTTTGTGGCAAATTCCTCCTTAATGTTGCTGGTCACAGGTTGCAGCTATTTACCCACAGGATAGATAACTGTGATTGCTGGGGATCCAAACACTGGGACCCACACCCATCACGCGAGCACCATTCACTGTCTATGGGACTCCCATCAGTCCCATGGACAGTAAATGGTGTATGGCTCGCTCATCTGCACTGCTGCTCTGTTCACACTTGGAGAATGGCCGGACTGGTGGTCAGCAGTGGGTTGTGCTGCCCCATTCGTTCATAGAAGCCGAGCACTGTACTAAGCTATGAATAGAGAATGAATGGAGCAGCAGCGCTCATCCTCCACACTCGATTTGAGGGAATCGGGACTCGCGTTCTCCAGAGTTGGACCCCCACCAACCAGATGCTTGATCGGGGTTCAACTGCTACACTGCACCCTTCCTCAGTCATCCCCCCCCCCACCTCTCCTCCTTGATTGACAGGTCCAGGCAAGATGACTATACAGGAACCTGGTCCCGTCAATAAGGAAAGAGGGTCTGGCAAGGAAGCAGGAGGACCAAGGGTGCACAGAGTTACTTTCGGCCGCCCTCAGTGCACTTAACTGCTCATTTAAAATTTTCTCCAGAATGAAGCGATGGATCTCTAAGTTGGAAGGTGTCATTACATTCAGCTCATCTAGTCCTACAAGGCGTTGTGCCTGGATTATGAGTGGATTTCCTGGGGACAGACTCCCTTAAATAATACCAAAGATGTAGGTGTAACATAAGGTCTCATTCACACATCTGTGTCCGTGATGAAATCTGTGATAAGGTGGTCAGTGATTCATCTGTGACGATTTCTGTGAAGAATCCGTGTTTGGTCCGTTTTCAGAGCATCTCCTCGTCCATGAGACATGTATGGCATCCATAATGGGCCTAATTGATCCGTAAACAAGGACACAATAGGGCATGCTTCTGTGCTAAAATCACGGACCGTTTTCCATGGAGAACGCGGACAACAGGACTGTGAATCACTGGCGTGTGACTAGGCCTAATTCTGGGATAAATGTAAGGTTTCACTCAAAGATTATATAATGAATTTCTAGGCTGGGGAAAATCGCTGTCAGGCGTTCACACATTGCAGTAATGCTATTTGGTAAAAAGAAACGCGCCGGTCTGTTTACATGGGGGGGTTGGGACTTGGGGAGGATATTCTTATTTTGCAGAAGATAGAAGATCCCAGCGGAGGGAAGAATGAAAAGAATACGTTCCTTAGAGATTTCCCTCCGCAGGGATCAGTCCTGTATTTAGCACATATGCGCTCCGCACCTGCCCTGCTTTACATATGCAAAGTTCTGTCTAGACTTCGATATACATTGGCCCAGATTTAATAATCGTAAAAACGGCGTAAGCTTAGACCTGCAGTAGGTTAATCACGGGGGCTCAGGCTGGATGATAAATCTGGTGCAGGGACAGATACTTTAGATGTGCCACTTTTTTTAGGACAGATTTTTGGCACCGACACATTAGTAAACCTGGACCATAAGTCCAGAAGTGTCTTCTTTTTTTTAACCCTATGTTTTTCAGCTGCTGCGTGGTTACTCTATACATCTGTATGAATGGATCTCTTCAGGGGAACGTGAGGATGTAGTTGTCAGTGAAGTCATAGAAGTTGGTGGAGGGGGTTTAAAAAAAAAAAAAAAAAAAAATTCCCATTCACGCTGCGGCAGTGTCGTGTGTTTTCTTTCATGGTGTGCTTAAAAGATGATTGCTTCAAAGCTGGTCTTTTGTCTGATTACAGGCATGTGATATTCCCAGTGCACACAGTACATGTATGTGGTATAGTGCAGCCATTCCTATAGGAATTTAACTCGGTAGCAGATGTGATTTAGGTTTATTTAACCCATCACAGAGCCATGAGCACTGTCTAATGAGATGCAGTGGGGGCTAGGTGTAATGAAACCCCCTGAGTTTTAAAGGAGAGGTAGTCACAAATATATATTATGCATACCGTATATGTGTGTGTGTATATATATATATATATATATTTTCTTTATTTTTTTTTTAAGAAGACTTTAAAGGGAATCTGTTGCCTCTAAAATACCCTCTAAGCTAGAGTAAGCGGTGTATAGTGTAAGTCAGAGATCTCAAACTCGTGGCCCTACAGCTGTTGTAAAACTACAACTTCCATCATGCCAGGAGAGCCTACAGCTGTTGGGGCATGCTGGGAGTTGTAGTTTTGCAACAGCTGGAGGGCCATGAGTTTGAGATCCCTGGTGTAAGTGATGTCAAGTCTGGTTATGTAATTTTTATCTTCTTACTCACGTGCTCTGACAAACCAGCAGTAAAATGGACTCCGGTGCTCACTCACATAATGGAGAAGAGTCCTCTCAATGCATTTTACTGCAGGTTTGTGGGAGCACAGTGTCAGAATGGAAGTGAGTATGAAGATAAAACTTACATATTCGGATTCAGCATCACTTACACTATACAACACTTACTCTAGTTCAGGGGGTGTTTTGGGCTGACAGGTCCCCTTTAATACTGATGACCTATCCTCTGGACTTCTGCTGATCAGCGCTCCTATGAGCACCGCGGCATTCTCACCGAACACTGTACCGTACATAGTACAGCGGCTGTGCTTGGTATTGCTCACTTCTATGGGATTGAGGTGTTCCTAGGACATGTGATCGATGAAAGTGGCGTTGCTGTCCTAGGCAAAGCTGCAAGAAGGCTGCAGTGCTACTGCATGTGCCGATGCCTTCTCAAACAACTGGTTGGCGGGGATCCCGGGTGTCGCACCCCCACCGGCCAGATACTGATGACCTGTCCAGAGGATATGTCAACAGTATTAACGTCGCGGAAAACCCCTTTAAACCACAAGAAGGATAGTTGCAACATCACAAGAAAAAAAGGGTAAAACTTGATGCATCAAAAAAATTGAAAAAAAAAAATGCAAAAATTCAATGCAGACTTGTGCATCCGGTGGCAAGAAACAAATGTTAGTATTTGGGCGTCTCATTTTCATACCATGTTAGGAAGACGATTCAAATTTTATTGTGTCGATTATTGCTGCTCGAACTGTAACCTTGTTCTCTTCTTTCTGATTACCAGGTACTTACAGCATGATCCAAAGCAAATAATACTATGGGTTCTAACAGATTGACCGCAAGGGAGCTCTGTGAAAATGATGACTTGGCCACTAGTTTGGTGCTGGATCCGTACCTTGGATTCAGAACACACAAAATGAACGTCAGGTGCGTCGGCTGCTCTGCTGTTCTCCATCTTGTTCTCGTCCCATTGCTTATTACTTTGGTAAAACCTTGCCTAGTTATCATGTGGCTTGTCACCATCTGTTGTGACACAGGTCATGTGACTACGGCAGCTAGTGTTGAGCGAATCGAGCTTTGGATCGTAGATCTCAAGTCTGTTCTCTCAAAACTTCGTTTGAATGCTGTACAATGATTCGTCTCCGTACAGCATTCAAATGTATGGGCTCTGGCAAGAGGAAATCGTTATCACCGAAGTCTCGCAGGACTTCTGTGAATAACTTTGGACTTTGATTTTTACAACTTGAAAACCATTTCAAAACTTGGATCCAAAGTCGGCTTTGGTACCCAGGTACTAGCTGGTAACAAAGCAGCGATTTCCTGTTTTAAAATAGTTTTCAAGTTTAAAAATCAGATGCCTAAGTTATTCACCGAAGACTTCTGTGATAACGGATTTCCTCTCGCCTGAGCCCATACATTTTAATGCTGCACCGAAATCGGTCTCCGTACAGAATTAAAACGAAGATTTGATCGAATTGACTTTTGGATCTTGGCTCCGAAGCTCAATTAGCTCAACGCTAGCTGCTCCATGCATCATGTCATTATCAATATCTAGTTTGACATGGGAACACCAGCGATCGATCAGGTAAGTATGATTCCCTCCGCAGGTCTGGGTGGCCTGTCATAAAGGTCCCTGTGGGGGAGCAACCCCTTTAAGTACATGGCAAATTCCATAAAGGGAACCTAGTAAAATGTTGGTTGTGTATCACACCAGCACACCATTAAATCTCTGATCAGAGGCAGGCTCTGAATACCTGCTCTCCCCTAAAACTTAAAGGTATTAAAATGACCTGCTGTTTAAATCACTTTGTTTAAAATATTTTTACACTTTTGATGTCGTTTTTAATTTTCTATGTGACTTTTTATATTTAAACTAAAACCAGAAATCCTGCAGTTTTTGCACTGGCCATTATGTCTAATAATAATTGGCACCACTTCCTGGTCTGTACAGATCACTTTACTGCAGTTATCTGCTTATGTCATTCTAATCCTGCCTGTAATGATATCACCTCTGTGTATAGATAAGACAGGATCCACCATTCACAGTAGGCCATTGTCAAAGTTTATCTATTCTTTCCTTGTACAATGACCTCTGCACAGGTCACAGAGCATGCCTAGAAAACTCTCCCATAGAAGTCAATAGGTTCCCCTCCTGTTCATTGTGTCTATGGACCGTGTGGCTGCTGTAAAGCAATTTTCTTAATGCTTTCTAAATGCTGTTAAGAACAGATCAGGCAAGATGGCCGCCCCCATAATCATGTTCAGGAAACAGAAGAAATAAATCTGCAATAAAAATAAAGCAGATTAAAAAAAAAAAAAAGATGTGCTACTATCTGATATTTAACTGGTAGGTAAAACTTTTGATGACACATTTCCTTTAAGTATCTGCCGGAACCAAGTGACCATTGGCATTTAGATTTTATTTAGCTAGTACAATAGTTTGTATGATTTCGGCCCCATACAGTTTGCATATTGTCAGCAGCACATTCCCTCTTCACACAAGGGGATGTGCTGCTGACAAGTGACTATTTACATCTGCATAAAACATGTAGTCGACCATAAACGAGTATTAGGAAGTTTGTCAGCGATGATCGGGAATGAGTGAAAGAGGTTTGAGGAGTTGAAACCTCTTTTCTCCAGATCAGTGGGATGTTTTTACTGTTTGATGGAGATTTTTATTAGATTGGAGTGATTCTGCAAGTGAAAATACAGTTACATGAGTAAACCAGCACGGTATTTGATGGTTTTATTTACAAGTATCTGTTTTGCAGTCCTTTACCTTCTATAAGGAGACAGCATCACCTACGGGAGGCGCTGCAGACATTCCGAAAGAAGAGAGACTTGGAGGCGGCCTTCCATTCGCTCGTAACCGGGGCTAACCATTACCTCAAACACCGGACCCCGCAGCAGGAAGCCATGCTAAAGACACACGTAAGTGTTGTGTTCATAGACCTTTGGAAGTCACAAAGAACTTTGCCTATTTCTACAGTAGCATCGGTGGGCTGAGGTGAATAACAGCCATCAAAAAATAGGACGTCCCCCATTCAATTCAAGGGGATCATTTTTAATGGCTATTTCTCAGAAAGGCATCAGTGGACAAAAAAATATAATCTTTAATAAAATGGCGGGATGGTCTGTTTTTAACTGTTTTTTTTTTCCCTGTTGTGTGAAGGTAACCTTAGGAGAAATCATCCGTAATTCTTGCTTCATATTTCTTTGCTCCTTTAAATCTGTTTGTCATTTATGGATCAGTAAAGAATACGAAGCTTTCTGCTATCTGCACTGGATCCAGATAAACTGGAACTTACAGTATTTTCATTTTTGGGTTTCTTCTAGATATTCAGATATCTGCGAATGTTCCTACCAGAAAGTGGCTTCGTGATCCTCCCTTGTAATCGGTACTCCTTGGAAACAAACGGAGCCAAAGTTGTTGCTACAAAACCTTGGTATGTAAGTTGTGAATTAATCAGTTAAAGGGGTTTTCTCACTTCAGCAATTGGTCTTTATCATGTAAAGGAAGTTAATACAAGGCACTTACTAATGTATTGTGATTGTCCATATTGCTTCCTTTTCTGGCTGAATTCATTTTTCCATCATATTATACCCTGCTCATTTCCATGGTTACGGCCAACACTGCAGCGCAGATATGAGGTGGCTGGGACAGGAGCTGCTACACATTCGTGCTCCCAAAATCCCAGACAAACCAGTGCTTTTTCCTATAGTGTGTGAGCACAGCCACCGCTGATGGATTGCAGGGTAGTCGTAACCATGGAAACGAGCAGTGCATAATGTGATGGAAAAATGAATCCAGCCAGCAAAGCAGGCAATATGGACAATCACAATACATTAGTAAGTGTCTGGTATTCACTTTTGGTACATGATAAATGTCATTTATTGAAGTGACACAACGCCTTTAAAGGGAATGTGTTAGGAAACAGCCTATTAATTCTATCAAGTATGTATGTTAAACTTATTTTAAGAATATTTGATGTTTTTAGTTTTTCATGTCACGATCTAGATTAGCAAAAATTAAATTAATTAAATTCCTGCAATTTTTACACTGGGCACTTACCAGTCATCTTATCACCACATGCAGATTACAATGACAAGTAAGATCTGTGTATAGATAAGTCGGGTAATGGTCACATCTCTAGTTACCCGCGTAATGACCTCTGCACAGGAGCTTGTCTAGAAAATTCTCCCATAGAAGTTAATGAATCATTTCATGTCCATTGTGACTGGTTCATGTGGCTGCTCTACATATTTCTCAATGCTGTTGAATGGGATTCTGTCATCGGTGACCATGTTAGGCCTGTTTCACATTTGCGTTTAAGAGTTGCCTACTGGAACAGCCTGCTGGATGTCTCTGCATTGTCTGAAGCAAACGCCTCGCCGTCTGGTTCCGTTCAGTATAATGGGGATCATCGGCGGTGTAGCTGCACCCCAACAAATATGCTGAGGCCAGACAAGTAATGCTGCACACAGCGTTTTTTTGTCCAGCCATTTCTCAGCATGTTTGCCCTGTTGCGGCTGGATCTCCGCTGGTCCCCCTTATAGTGATCCGGACATGGTAAATGCAAATGTGAAACAAGCCTAAGGCCCCTTTCACACGGGTGAGATTTCCGTGCGGGTGCAATGCGTGATGCGAACGCATTGCACCCGCACTGAATCCTGACCCATTCATTTCAATGGGGCTTTTCACATGAGCGAATTATTTCACGTTGTATATTCTGCGTCTTTCATGCAGCCCTGGCCCCATTGAAGTGAATAAGGCTGCGTGAATAACTCATTGCATCCGCACGCAAGCGCGTGCGGATTTTCCGGAACGCACCCTGAACGTATCCGGACTGAATCCGTGACACCCGTGTGAAAGAGGCCTAAAGCTGTTTACGGCACTAGGTAGTAATATCACTAGCTCACTACGTGAAAGGGAAAGAACCACAAAAGATAACCTTGCAACACAGGGCCCCATGTAATTACAATTATTCGTATGACTATATGACTTGCTATTCCTGCTAGACGTTTATGAATTAATTACCATCAGTTTGCAATGAAGGTCCAGATGGGTGTTTCCAGTCGTGTCCCTGCAGAGTCTGATACTAACAGCACTGATTGCAGTGTGTCAGACTGTGCAGGGATACACCCACTACTGGTAACGCCCATCTGGACCTTCCTTGCAAACTGATGGTAATTCATTCAATAATAAAGGAATGGCAGATCGCAGAGTCATAAGAATAGATGCTCCAGAATTATTACTTGGGAAATGCAAGGAGTTGCTAAAACAGACATATCAGGAGCGGTGACAGCTACTCTTTAATGTCCAAATGACAGCACAGCTTAAGGCAGTGATAAATGAGCATGAAAGTAAGTGAAAGTGTTTTTAATTTAAGTGTATAGTAAAATAATTTTTATGTAGAACTTCTGGTATTTATTTATTTTATTTTTTTTTCAATAAGTTTTTGGTTTTTATAATTTTTTTATTTTTTCCCCCCTCAGGGTGAAGAATGAAAAAATAGCATTGCTTGTAGGGTGCATAGCTGAGCTGACCAAAGCTGATGAGAGCCTTCTTCGCTTTGGTGAAAACGACTTTAGTGTCATGTACTCTACCAGGAAGAGATGTGCTCAGCTTTGGCTTGGTCCTGCAGCATTCATTAATCATGGTGAGTTATTGATATTTTACTTTCTGAACAGCGTATAGAAATAGACAGTTGTATCGGTTATGAAGTCCCTGCCAATCTGTTTACCTCCATGCAGCTGATCATGTGACAACTGCAGCCAGTCACTGGCCTTGGCAGTCTTTTATGCCCTACATCCATACAATGCCAGTGATTGGCTGCAGCAGTCATGTAGGACGACTGCACATTCTCATCTGCATGGAAAATGGGTCACTGGTGGACCCTTTTTTTTTTTTTTTTTTTTAATAAAAGCGTGAAAATATCTTGGTCATCCACATTAAAAAGTAACTGTCGGTTTCATTCCCCCTGTCTCCCATAGTGCAGGTGAATATAAGACACTTTGTAATATATTTTGTCAGAGAGACTTCTTTCTATTGACAGTTTGTAGAAAATCCTCAGCATTTCCACCCCAGAATTCACAGCTCTGTACAATTTGGTATAGGTGTTGACTCTAGATTCTGGTCATTTGTTCTAGGAAGCCTCTTCCAATGGTTCTCTTCCTTTGGAGATACCGCTTTGCATATTCATTTGTAGTAGAAATAACAGCAGAATTGAATAATACAATTATTCTAATCTCTTAGAAAAGATGCTCCAGATCT
This sequence comes from Rhinella marina, assembly GCA_900303285.1. NCBI lineage: Eukaryota > Metazoa > Chordata > Amphibia > Anura > Bufonidae > Rhinella > Rhinella marina. Next base: position 325,266 of record ONZH01022203.1, on the reverse strand, counting down.
GTTACATTACAATGATGCATTTACTAAAGCCAACATGTCTGGAGAGCTGTACAACAGGAATACCTGAAATCTAAAAATTTCTATGAAAATGACTTTTAAAGGGGTCCTTTATAATTAAAACACTGGATGCAGGCAGTAGCGTGTTAGGAATTTTTATTTTATAGCTCTTCTTTTAAAACGCCCTGCTAGTGATGTCCCATTCTTGCACCTGTGACCGGTGAGGCTAGTAAGCCCAAAATAGCGTTTCTGTCACTGCTGGTCCGCCAGAGAGCTGATAGATAGATAGATAGAGATATATATATATATATATATATATATATACACACACACACACACACCAAAACCCCTTTTAAAGATGCAATTTTGGCTGCATTTGTATCTTTGTTATCTGTAAATGCTTTGCTGATTTGGGCAATTTAGGGATTGATTTCTACAGATGTATTTATGTGAACCCTTATATTATGTTTATTCCTCTTTATTTATCCTTTCCCTCTTTTACATGTGCATAAGACTGCCGACCTAACTGCAAGGTATGTTTTGCTTGCTTTTCTCCCACCCCATCCCCCATGGTTTTGCTGTATAGTCTTAATCATTTTGAAATCTTATCCTTAAAGGGATTGTCTAAGATAATTTTAAAATATCGGTAACCCCCCACCTCCTCCAAATTGCCTGACATTAAAAAATCATGTACTAACCCTTTGTCCAGTGCCATCCGCTGCATCGCTGGTTCGGTGCTCTTGTGACGTGCGGCACATGATTGCTGCAGCCAGTCACTGTCCTCCGTGGTAAACTGCTAAGAATTTAGCTGTCAGAGCAGCTCCCTGTTGAATTCTGTGTGAGGCACAGAGCAATAGTCTACACAAAAACTTGTAGATTGTGTGAGAACGAGACAAGAGAGGAGCAAAGAAGGAGGTCTTGTGAGGATCGGAGATTACGTGTGGGGATGTATCTGGAAAGCAGGTCAGAGATGTAAGGAGAGGACAGGTTGTGGACGACATTGTTAGTATCTTGAACTGAATTCGCTGAGCAATGAGGAGCCAGTAAAGGGATTGGACTGGTGAGAAACAAGGGGACAGGTGAACAGAGCAGGACCCAGGACAGAGCATTGAGGGACCGCAACAGAGAGAGGGCGAGATGAGGAGGTGATGTATGAATGGGAAATGCTGAAAGTTCTGTTGTTGAGATACAAGGAGATCCAGTAGAGGGCCAGGTCTACGATGCTGAGGGAAGAGAAGGTTTGCAGCGGTCGACTGTGTGAAAGGCAGAGGACAAGTCAAGAAGGAGTTCAGAGTAATGATGTTTAGCTTTGGCAGCTAGCAGATCATTGGCAGCTTGGCTTATGGCGGTCTCAGTGGAGCGATTGGGTCATAAGCTCAAACAGTGGGTGGGATCGGTGGTGGAAGGATAGTTCAAGATGGACATGATGATCTAGGAGTTTTTATGTGAATGGAGGTAGCAAGATGGGGTGATTGTGCTCGCCAGCCCTGAAATAAGGACAGCAGGGGAATGGTGAAGCGGGGAGCTGACAGCTCTCTGCTTCACCTTTTGTATTCAACTGTATACAGGTGAATAGAATGGTGTATGTTGATTCAACAGATGTCATCCGAGGGAGATATGTTGAATTACCTTCAAGTTCTGCTGCAGTAGAAATGAAGTATTACATAGTATGCATTTAAAGCAATGGCAGGTCTTCTAGACTGCAAGACTTTTTGTAGCGGCTCTTACTAAATGTTTTTCTAATCCAGACAATCCCTTTAACTTTGTCGGTGCAACTTTATCTGAGACCCTGATTCAAACACGGGCCCATAGCTTACTCCAGTGTGATCCAAGCGCTGGAGTCCTGATATTCTTGAGGTGTACTGTACCTACATTTATTTATTTTCTCCATGGAGAGCTGGTAATATGCTGAATCTGTATAATCTGTCCACTGTTTTTAGTTTGTTCCAAGTGATGGAAACGCGGCTTGTGTGAAAGTTCTCAGGGACATCAGACCAGAGGAAGAAATCACGTGCTTCTATGGAGACAGTTTTTTTGGGGAGAAAAATGAGATGTGTGAGTGCTGCACTTGTGAGAGGTAAGTTTTTCTAGATTTTTTTTTTTTTTTTTTTTTTTTTTTGGGAGGGGGGTAGTTCTCACTTTGCAGTCTTCATGGCTCTGCCTAGTTAGGGTAAGTTTACATGTGGCAGAATTGATGCATACACTTCTGTAATAGGTAATCCCTTCCATACAACTGAATGCAGCTGTTCTGCAGCATGTCCATGGATGTTTACAAACCATTCAGATGTCTGGATTTATTTGGAAACGTTCCACAACAGATCAGCCATTTGTGAACATACCCTTTTTAATATGCTGTTATTACTGGTGGATGATGATAATATTGCTGAAAATCTTTTTTTTTTTTTTTTTTTTTTTTTTTTTTTTTTTTTTTTTTCTCTTCCTTAGAAAAGGAGAAGGAGCTTTCCGGTTGCAAAAAAAAGAACCTTCTGAATCTACCTCATTGGAGAAATACCAGTTCAGAGAGACAGATGGCCGTCTGCAAAGGCTGATCGTCCGAAGTGACAGACAAAGCCACAATGGAGCTTCTAGGAAGAAAAAGCGGATCTCTGGTAAGAAGGGTTTTTTCTGGGCTCTTTTGAAGTTTTGACTAAAAGTCCTGCCTTCACTGTATGAAGGGGAACTGGTTGGGATTTACATAGGTCATCAGTATGAGATTAATGGGGGTTGGGCTCCTCGCTCCCCCTGCCAATCAACTGTTTGAGGAAGCCCTCCTTGCAGTTTATCAAGCACAGCGCTGTCCATTTGATAGCGGCTGTTTTCAGTTTGGCAGCTCAGCCCCATTCACCAGTCACCCGCGATGCTAGGGAGGCTCGTCCCTGCCCCCACTTGCTATCTGCTACCCCAACACTAGATATTATGGGGACTCAAGTATATTCGATGTGGGGGCCCCTGCATATTGGGGGACATTTTTATACGCTTGGATAACCCCTTTAATATTTCCTCTGCTTGCTTTAGATGCACTGCATTTACTAGGAGACGCATGCCCCTTTAATTTGTGACACCTCTTCGCAGGTTCATGTAACAAAGCAAGTGAGCTGGTGTAGATCTCTTGTTATAATCTAGGCCAGTTTCCTGGCTTGGATTATAATACATATGACAAGCTGCCTACTCTGGCCCTCACTGATCACCACTTGAACAGTGGTGAGCAGTGAGTAAACAAAGTTTTAAGCAACAGCGGTGTGCACCACAGTTTGACTTTTTGGTGCCACTTTTCTGGTGCAGAGGGGATGATAAATGTCCCCCTTATGTTTGTGAAACATTGCCGCATATAGTCATTTTTATCAGGTAGAATTTAGCAGTGGTGGCTCAGTGGTTAGCACTGGTGCCTTGTAGCACTGGAGTACTGGGCTCTGCATGGAGTTTTTATGTTCTCCCAGTGTTTGCATGGGTTCCATCAGGTTCCCCCCCCCCCCCCCCCCCCCCACACACACCAAAGACATACTGATAGGGAATCTAGATTGTGAGCTCCACTGAGGACAGCATGTGATGAAAATGTATGTAAAGCACTGAGGAATATGTGGTGCTATACAAGCAAAGAAATAATAAACATGTAATACTGTGCAGCTTCTTGACCTGAGCATTAAAGGAGTTGTCCCATCTCTACACTTATGGCATGTCCCCAAGAAGGGCCCCTGAAGTGAATGAAGAGCACACTGCTCGTATATAGCCACCTCTCCATTCACCACTATGGGAGTTCTGAAAATAGCCAAGCCAGTGCTTAGTTATTTCTTGCAGACTCATAGTGATGAGCGGAGTGGTAGCTTACTCTCCATTCACTGTTTGGGGCTTCCAAAAATAACAGTGCTCTCCGTCGACTGTTTTCGGTCCCATAGAAGTGAATGGAGAGGACACACCAGGGACCGTGTTTAGGAGATGGGAGCGAGTTCCAGAAGTGGGACTTGCACCTGTCTGGCATTTATGGCATACTCGAGCCATGTGCCATAAATGTTGAGATGGGACAACCTCTTTGATCTCTGGTTAAGCAAAAACAGTCCAGCTCACCTGCAGCATAGATATGCACCTTGCGTGGACAGCCTGGGCCTGAGATCCGAGAGAAGGGAAAAATCCAGCAGCGGTGAAGTGTTATTTCAGGCGCTTTATTTGAAAATTCAGAACAGCCAAGTGCAGTGTACAGACTCCAAAAACAGTTTACGCGTTTCGGACAGAGTCCTTAATTATAATTGATTAAGGACTTTGTCCGAAACGCGTAAACTGTTTTTGGAGTCTGTACACTATACTTGGCTGTTCTGAATTTTCAAATAAAGTGCCTGAAATAACACTTCACCGCTGCTGGATTTTTCCCTTCTCTTTGATCTCTGCCTGGACTGCTGTATGGCTCACAATTACCAGCTGATTATTTGTCTGTTTAAGCTCATTGCATTTTCAAACGATGGTGCCTTTTACAGTGTGTAGAACTGGTCATATCTAATATATGCATTTTTCTTCAAAGCCTCCAGGTCACCCATCAGTCTCAAAAAGAACACTTTTTCCTCAAGTCTCAGGTCTTCTTCATCTCCATCTTTCAGTGCTAGTTTTTATAATAAATCAAAACATCTTAAAACGCTGAAGTCTACATTACCCCAAGGGACCATTCTAAAGGATGTGCGTATTGTCCTACACAACTTCAGAAATTGTCGTCAAGAATTCCCAGGTCATAGCCCTTGTTGTAAACTTGGAAAGGAAGCAGCAGTAAGACTCAGAAGACAAAATATCAGTCCTGGCAAGCTTTTATTAGGTGCAAGCTTGGGCACAGTCCACCAACCAGATAACTGTTCATCTCCATCATCTCAGCCAGCTAGAAGAGTCCCTTTGGTTAAAAATGTGAAAGATTGTTCTTTGAATCACATGTCTTGTAATGACGATCGCTCAGAAGAGGAACTTGTATTGGAACTTTCTGAGAGCACCCCGACCTGCAGTGGTCCTCCATCTAGCCCACAGATGCCCAATGCTATTGCCTCCCAAGTGGTGGAGAACCTTGCATCAAGTCCCATAGTAGAGTCTCAAAATAGACAGGACCTTGATGTTGATCCCTCTGTGGGTCATCTGCATCCTAATGCTGTTGTGTCCCCTGTAGCCTGTAATAGATCACATTCAGAAATGTTGTTACACATCCAAGAGGCAGAGGACCTCTCACCAGCGGCTTCTGAACCTAAAAATACAGCAAGTGTCAATAACAGTCCTGGCTCCTTCATAATTCAGTCTGATCTTTTTTCACCTCAAAAACACGGACTGACTCGTTATATCACTGTAAATCTGAGCAAATCAAGAGTTGCGTTACCTGAAAACATGAGTACGCCAAGCCCACAGAAGTCCAAAAGGAAACCTAGTTCTGGAAACACACATGAACGCCTAAAATCTAAAACGACCACTTTGGTTTCTACTGCACACAGTGCTCCCACTGAGGAAGCCAGTAAAAATGAGACATCAAAACCCCTAACTAGGTCATATGCAAGTAAGCCATCCTCATTAGGATCCACACCGGAGGAGTTCAAGGATAAGAAAAGCTTCCTCACACCGCAGAAGGGGCACTTTAACAATCATTCAAGAGCCACAAATGAAGCTGCAAGTGCTAGACCTCGGAAACGTCTGTCTGCTCCGCACAAGCTGTTCACTGTCGAAATGCAGCTAGATCCTAAGTTATCCTTAAAGCCATACGTAGAACTGGGTTTTAACAATAATCTCAAAAGGAGGTATTCTGTTACAGGAGCACACGAGTGCCTGGCGCCAGTGAGAGGGGGGACTGTGGATACCTTGTATACCTCACAAGCATCCGAATTTTTGACTGGTGAGGGCAAGAAGAAAAACGTGGCTTTCAATCCCTTTAAACCCTCCAAAAGACTCCGCCTTGTAGTCACCAATGGCTCTATCAATCTGGACATTGCATCCACGTCAAGTGAGGAATCCAACTGAGTGTCAGCCCATTGTCTACATCATTCCCTTCTTACGTTAATGATTCCATAGCATTGCTTAGAGGGTGGAATAGAAAGTTTGAGGGTACCATGGCCCCCCTTCTATGTTTTATTTTTACTAGTAGCGACTTGAGCTCTCCTGAGAATGATTTACACACCAGTTTGCCTTAGTCTCCAAAGCAGGTGGAATCTAAAGTTCCCGAAGATCAGTCTTTACCCCAATTCTAGAAGTGAATCCTTTGCTGTTCATCATGAAACCTGTTTCTTTCCAGATTATTCTGATTTAGTCAGGTATTATGCACTCCCATCAGTTGTACGTTTTCTTGCGTTAATATTTATGGTGCTATGTCATTATCGAAAAAAGTGTTTTCCCTTCAGGATCTGAAAGATATTTTATTTTTATTATTTTGGGTTTTTTTTTTAATTATTTTGCCACTGATCGTTTTTGTATGTCATTACCTAAAACATTTCTGTATTGTATAAGGCATCGTTTGTAGTACAAAATGAGAAGAATACACAGAAAACTTTGCTGCTTCTTATAGTTTGGTACATCTCATGGCCTAAACAAGAAATATGTAGAAAAAAGGAGGGGGGGAGGAGCTGTGTAACTCTTAAAGGGGTTGTCTCATGATTAATGTAAAAATGAGATCGTGTAGTACATTACAATATCTGTCTAACAAAACCAGCCCTGTACCTCACATGGATCCAGAGATCTCCCCATTCTTTGCTCTGCTAGATTCATTTCAAGCTGGCAGCTCAGTGGGCTTGCACTTCCTCAGGGGGAGTGCCCTGTCTAGTGCATCTAGTGGCAGTTTAAGAATGGAACTGAGCATGTGCGTCCATCTCAGTGAGCAAGACAGAGAAATCGGAAAAAGAGCTAACAGCAGGTGGCGCTGTGCAGAGAGATTTCAGTGAATAACTCAGTAGCTATAATACATTTTTAATTACATGCAATTACAAAAGTGTTCAGATCCAGGTGCTGGTTGAAAAAATGTAGAATCGTTTTCATGGGATAACCTCTTTAAGTTGGCCATACACATCGACTTGGTTGAACGTGCAAGTGTCTTGTACTGGGAGAAAGCCTCTGCCCGACCCATCTTAGAGCAGCTTATCTCCAGAGAACAAAAGGATCGGGCAGTGAAAATCAAAGTTTCCAATCCTTATGGCCTCCAGAAATCTGCCGTTGGAGAAGAGATGGAGAAAACACCAGCTTTAAGGCCCCATACACATTTTACTACTGTCAGACAAACCAGCCATTTTCTGCTGGATCGGCCAACTGTCTAACGTGTAGGAAGCGACTGAGCCTGACAGGTTTTTAAGGTTTTAATACATCATACTTTATTTTAAATAATAAAGGTTTCCAGATTCTTAACACAATACTAAATGTGCTTTTACTTTGAAATATGCTACTAGCTGCAATATACTACTGGGTTCCCCTGCTGCTGCTTCATTTTTGAGCAAGGACATTGCGTCCAGTGCTGCGTGCGAAAACTGCAGCCGACATCCGGATGCAGTGTTGACCTCGCTATGGTCAAAACGTCACTTGTGTTGGCAATTGGCCTTCAGCATTTGGTGCATGAGGAGGACCTAGAGCAGTTTTCTCCAGAACTGACATTTGTCATTTATCCATATGATGTCTGATTTTTGGGGCCACACCAGTGACAAGATCAGGGGTCCCACAGCCCTTTGTTTCTCCACTTTGTATGACTACAGTGAGGAGGGATTTGGATTGAGTACAATGTGGTGCCGCCCCATTCAACGTCCATAGGACTGAGAGATTGTTCATTGCTGATCCTGGCTGACGTTGTTAGTACCATAGACTTTGTATAGAGTGGCAGCGCACGTGCTCAACCACTATAACTATAACCCTGCAGTGTGGGGCAATGGGGTGCAGCACTGATTCTCGTGATCAGTGGGGTCCTAAACTATCAGACACTTTTCCTGCCTCCTCAGAGACATCAGTGACTGAAGAAGGGGGTTATGAAACCAAGTGGAATTGTGCAAGGAATACACCTAACCTTAATCTAATGTGATGAAGCAATCAATTTCCATCACTTCCAGGTTTTGTTTTTGGTTTTTAAACAGATATCGCTGTTTGCTACTTTTGTTGCAAGCTAAAGACCCGTATTAGTTTCATGCTCATTATTCGTATCTTTATTTCAAGTGAACCTGTTGAGGTGTACATGCAGTCCTGTCTGCCCTGCTCTATCTACGAATAGGACATGTTCTATATTTTTTGCGGGCTAGCGGTACAGAACACAGTGCGCTGTCCGCATCTTTAGTGTCCCCATTGAAATTAATGGGTCCGCACCAGTTTCACAAAATTGCAGAACGAATGTAGACTCATTCATTCGGTCATCTGAATGAGCCCTTATACAGATTTATGGGAAAAGATTCAGTACCACCTGCATCACAGCATATCGGTCTGCTCTGCTCCTCCTGTCCTATAAGGCAGGGATCACACTGCATGTACTTCTCTACTGTGCTTTCTGTCGGGGCTATACATTTGACGTAATAATACGTGAAAAACGGTATGATGGGATTCATCATTAATCTGCTTGTCATTCCTTTACCTTTTTTATGGCAGTCTGAATAATAGTCTACCACTCTGCCTAAGGGAATAGCAGGTCAAGTGGCGTCCAAACATATTGTTGAAACTGGCTTGTAGATGAAGCGATTAGAGTTGAGTGAACGTGCTCGTAACGAGCACTGTAGTGCTCGGATCCCCTGCGCTCGCATGGCCGCAGCCATCCGGATCCGTCCTCCTCACCCGACTGCAAGTCAGTGGGGACAGATCCGTTTGGTATGACACACTCGTGTGTCATACCAAACGGATCCGCCCCCATTGACTTACAGTCAGGTGAGGACGGATCCAGATGCCTGCAGCCATGCGAGCGCAGGGGATCCGAGCACTACAGTGCTCGTTACGAGCACGTTCACTCAACTCTAGAAGGGATCTTTGTTGGTCCCATGTTCATATGTGCCTGCATTGCTGAAAAAATATAATGTTTTAATATATGTAAGTGAGCCTCTAGGAGCAATGGGAGTGTTGCCATTGCAAAGAGAGCTGATCCCAGGTTAATTTACATATATTAAGACATTATTTTTCTCAGTAACGTGGGCACATATGAACATAGGTCCAGCACAGATGCCTTCAGCTTCCAAGCGCACACGTAACAGGTCAGCCAGTGTCATAGGTACAAATCTGCTGACAGATGCCCTTTAAATCCATGACTTGAATCTGTTGCGGTGTATTCTTGGATACCGCATTCAATGTGTACAAACAAAGGTTAAGGGAGGGCTATGAACACAGCTTCACTGGCAAATTGAACCCTACGGGCGAAATTTATCATATGGGTAGTTTTTAAAGTCCCTTTTGCTCAAGTCTGAATTGGCACACTGTTAAATTTTACACATTTATGAAAATACCACTTTAATCTAAAAATGTTGCTCTACTTTTTTTTTATGCCACCCACATCCTGGATGTGAGATTGCTTTTGCAGCTTTCAAAAAAAAAAAAAAAGTCACATTGGTAAATCTGGAGTGAAACTAATTAAAGAGATTGTCCGGGTTCAGAGCTGAACCCAGACGTATCCACTTTTTCACCCAGACAGCCCCTCTGAGATGAGCAACAGAGTATTTCATGGTCTGAAGCTCTCCCTTGCCCTGTGCTATATCTTGTGTATATGTTTACATTTTTACACTTCTAGGTGGAGGCTTTACAGGCTAGGGCAGCTCTAAATCCCACCCATTAGTGCTAGTGACGTCGCTGGGCTCACTGCTAGGCGGAAGCCTCCACCTAGCATAGACCTGGTACATCACCGGCTCTAATGAAAATGCCCTTGACCTGTGTGATTCAGCCCAGGGCAAGGGAGAGTATCAGAGCATGCTCATATCAGAGAGGCTGCCTGGGTGAAAAAAGGGACAGAGCTGAACCCGGACAACCCCTTCAACCGCCACCCACACCCACTTTCGCAGTGGACCTTGTTTTTACAGTGTTTAGTATGAGGGAAAACTGACCTATCACTTTCCTTCTCCAAGTAAGTACAATTACAACGATACCACATGTATAGTGTTTCTTGCGTTTTAATACTGGAAAAAATAAAAACTTTTTAGCATAGTCTGACCCTCATAACTTTTTTTTATAGTTCTATAGAGCTGTGATAGGGCTCATTTTTTGTGGGGCGATCTGTACATTTCATTGATACCATTTTGATAACTTTTTTTTTTGTTTTTATCAAATTTTTTGTGGGGGGTGAAGTGACCAAAAACAGTGAATCGGCCATTTTTTATTTATTTTTATTTTTTTTAATTTGTTTTTCTTTCTGTTTGCCTTATGCTATAAACGTTTTAAGATTTTAATAGTATGGGCATTTTTGAATAGCCTATGATTTTTTTTTTAATTGTTTTAAATATTTTAATTTTGGGGAAAGGGGTTGATTTTAAAAAGTGTGTATGTATGTATATATAATCTCCATGACAGTACATCCTAGGACAGGAAAAAAACAGGTTTAAATCCCCATTTTTAACGGACACCAGGAAAAATGGTAATTACACTTACCAGTGTAATTATGTATTTCCTGGAAGTCTCCACGACAGCACCCATGAGCTTACCCCCGCCCTATCAGCGACACGAAAAACACGTAGAGAGATTAAATTGTCCCTCCCTCCTGAACTCCTCGGTGAATAGTAAAGAACTCCCTCAGAGAGAAAAGGGAGGCTTTTTTTTAATTTTTTTTTTATTAACTTCTTTTTTTTGGGGGAGGGGGGGGGGATTGGGGTGCCGTCGTCGAGATTTCCAGGAAATCCAATTACCGGTAAGTGTAATTACTGTTTCGCCTAGTCGTCTCCACAACGGCACCCATGAGCTATAACAGAGATGTAAATAACTTAGGGAGGGACCGCTGCCTGGAGGACTTTACGTCCAAAAACCAGATCTTTTGTAGAAAAAAAACATCAATTTTGTAATGTGAAGGTGTGAACAGACTTCCAAGTAGCAGCCTTACAAATGCTCTCTAAGGAGGCAGAGCCTATTTGAGCCCAAGAGGCAGACATGCCTCCAGTAGAATGGGCTTTAATACCGATAGACGAAGGTTTACCTAAAACTCTGTGAGGCTCTGCTATAGTTTGTCTAATCCACCTAGAAATGGAACTCGCGGTAGCTTTTTTACCTTTATTAGGTCCTGAGAACTGAAGGAAAAGATTTCTATCCTTCCTCCAAGCCTCTGTTTTTTGGAGATAAAGAAGAACTGATCTTCTGACATCTAACCTATGAAATCTTTCCTCTTTCACATTATTGGGTTTGTCACAAAAAGACAGAATAATTATATCCTGGGATCTATGAAAAGATGACACGAAGAAAATAAGGTTCTAACTTGAAAACAAGTCTATCCTCAAAGGCCTGAAAATATGGGGAAGTAATAGATAGTGCCTAGTTTGGGAATATGTGAAAACTAGAGAGGGGAAAGTGTGCTCATCTCCATCAAAAACAAAAATCATGCTCTTTTGGGCTAACATAGAGCAATCAGAATGACGGAAATTTTCTCTTTATTTTCTGAAGTACTTTGGGTAGTAAGTTTATAGGAGGAAAGGTGTAGCAGAAGTTCGGAGTACATCTGATGGAGAATGCGTCCATGTAAGTCGGATCGTCTTCTGGGTGCAAGGAGCAGAATCTCTAGCTTTCTATTGTTTTTTTTTTTTCCTTACAAATAGATCTATAAATGGGTACCCCAGGTTTTTTTTTAATTAAAGGGGTATTCCCATCTCACAAATGTAGTTTGTATAGTTAGATATAGCCATACCAGTATTATTACTAATAGAATTTATTTATATAAAATCTATGGCCACCGTGGCCATGTAGTAGTGGTGGTCAGCTTGCTCCTGTTCGAACCCACTCTGAGGTAACTGCTGTATTGTGAACGCAGATTGCATGAGCATGTGGAGAGACATCTTAGGGTACTTTCACATCTGTGTTTTGGATGCTACCCGTCCAAAACGCAATGGTCAGGATCTGTCCAAAACCCAGACTTTATAAATGGATCCTGCTCCACAGAGATGAACTGATCTTGGAACAGGATCTGTTTCTCTGCGTTTTGGAAGCACAGACAAACATGCTACAACCCTAAGATGTGTGTCCACAATACAGCAGTTACCTCAGAGTGGGTTTGAAAAGGAGCAAGCTGACCACCACTACTACATGGCCGCGGTGGTCGTAACTAGGGGAAACGTCTGACTGATGTGTGTGGGACAATGGATATACAAATAGGCAAATCTTCTAAACTGTACATTTTATATAAATACATTCTATTAGTAATAATATTGTTATGGCTATATCTAACTCTACCAACTACATTTGTGAGATGGGAATAACCCTTTAAGTCAAAAGCTTGATCTGCTGGGGTCCACTCCCCCGTGATGATCCGATTTCTGCTTAGAAAATCCACCCAGACATTCTCCTGACCCTTGAGGTGAATCACAGTCAGAGATAACAGATATCGCTTGGCCCAATTGAGAATCTGGTGTGAAATTTTCTTCAATTGTCCCCCCTGATGCCAAAGAAATGCTACCGTCGTTATGTTGTCGAATAGACCCTCAAATGCGAACCGGAAATTATTTTCTTTGATGCCTTCATTGCTTCCTATACATTTGCCAATTCTCTTTGGTTTGATGATGCTTCCCTCATGTCTTTGCTCCAAGTTCCCTGAATGGAATGAAATGCCCATGGGTGCTGCTGGGATACAGGATGAAATATGTCCCAGAATTTTAATGGCTTGTCTTATTGATACATTTTTCTGACTTCTGAAGCATTTGAGCATATGAACCATGTTTTCTGCTTCCTCCTGAGGAAGAAAAGTCTTCTGTCTCCCTGACTCCAGGATCATTCCCAGGAACCTTTTCTCTACCGAAATATACAGTCATGGCCAAAAGTTTTGAGAATGATACAAATATTAATTTTTACAAAGTCTACTGCTTCAGTTTTTATAATGGCAATTTGCATATACTCCAGAATGTTATAAAGAGTGATCAGCTTAACAGCAATTACTTGCAAAGTCAATATTTGCCTAGAAAATGAACTTTATCCCCCAAAACACATTTCAACATCATTGCAGCCCTGCCTTAAAAGGACCAGCTAACATCGTTTCAGTGATTGCTCCATTAACACAGATGTGGGTGTTGATGAGGACAGGGCTGGAGATCAATCTGTCATGATTAAGTAAGAATGACACCACTGGACACTTTAAAAGGAGGCTGGTGCTTGGCATCATTGGTTCTCTTCTGTTAACCATGGTTATCTCTAAAGAAACACGTGCAGTCATCATTGCACTGCACAAAAATGGCCGAACAGGGAAGAGTATCGCAGCTAGAAAGATTGCACCTCAGTCAACAATCTATTGCATCATCAAGAACTTCAAGGAGAGAGGTTCCATTGTTGCCAAAAAGGCTCCAGGGTGCCCAAGAAAGACCAGCAAGCACCAGGACCGTCTCTTAAAAGTGTTTCAGCTGCAGGATCGGGCTACCAGCAGTGCAGAGCTTGCTCAGGAATGGCAGCAGGCAGGTGTGAGTGCATCTGCACGCACTGTGAGGCGGAGACTCTTGGAGCAAGGCCTGGTCTCAAGGAGGGCAGCAAAGAAGCCACTTCTCTCCAGAAAAAACATCAGGGACAGACTGATATTCTGCAAAAGGTACAGGGAGTGGACTGCTGAGGACTGGGGTAAAGTCATTTTCTCTGATGAATCCCCTTTTCGATTGTTTGGGACATCTGGAAAACAGCTTATTCGGAGAAGACGAGGTGAGCGCTACCACCAGTCTTGTCTCATGCCAACTGTAAAGCATCCTGAAACCATTCATGTGTGGGGTTGCTTCTCAGCCAAGGGAATCGGCTCTCTCACAGTCTTGCCTAAAAACACAGCCATGAATAAAGAATGGTACCAGAATGTCCTCCGAGAGCAACTTCTCCCAACCGTCCAAGAGCAGTTTGGCGATCAACAATGCCTTTTCCAGCATGATGGAGCACCTTGCCATAAAGCAAAGGTGATAACTAAATGGCTCAGGGAACAAAACATAGAGATTTTGGGTCCATGGCCTGGAAACTCCCCAGATCTTAATCCCATTGAGAACTTGTGGTCAATCATCAAGAGACGGGTGGACAAACAAAAACCTACAAATTCTGACAAAATGCAAGCATTGATTGTGCAAGAATGGACTGCTATCAGTCAGGATTTGGTCCAGAAGTTGATTGAGAGCATGCCAGGGAGAATTGCAGAGGTCCTGAAGAAGAAGGGTCAACACTGCAAATATTGACTTGCTGCATTAACTCATTCTAACTATCAATATAAGCTTTTGTTACTCATAATATGATTGCAATTATATTTCTGTATGTGATAAAAACATCTGACAAACACACATAAAAACCAGAGGGCAGCAGATCATGTGAAAATATAATATTTGTGTCACTCTCAAAACTTTTGGCCATGACTGTAGAGATCTGACTTTTTCCAGTTTATGACCCAACCTAGGTTCTGTAAGGTTGTTATGACGAAATTGACTCCTAAATTCTATTATTAACAGATTGTCCAAGTAGGATAGAACTAGAACCTCCTTTTAGTCTGAAAAAGGCTATTACCTCTGCCATGATTTTTGTGAATAGTGTGGGGGCAGAAGATATCCCAAAGGGAAGACGGGTAAATTGGTAGTGAATTATTTATTCCTTCAATGGGATGGCAAATCTGAGAAACTTCTGATGTTCCTGATAAATTGGGATATGAAAATAAGTACCCTTCAAGTCTATTGAGACCATCCTTGCATTTTTGGAAATTAGGGGAATTGCTGTCTTTATCGAATCCATTTTGAATTTTATTCTGTACCCTTCTAGCAGAACCTGAATGGCCCAACTGTTGTTGACTAAGCGCCATTGATGTACAAAGTTGGTCAGTATAGTTGTCATATAGTCGTCATACTCTTCTGACGTCATTTAGAGGTTGAGGGGAGCTGTTTACACTCAGAGAGAAAGAATCTATTTTTTTCCCCCTTTTCTATAGCTCCATCTCCCAGATTTTCCAGTCTGTTTTGTTTTGACTTTGAAAATTACGCCTTTTAACACCTTAAGGACCCAGCCATTTTTCACCTTAAAGAGGAACTTTCACGGTTTTGAATTACTGTAGATAAATACCTCTTGTCCCGGGGTACCCCCCGCTGATGCTGCCACTCTGCCTAGTTTTTTAAAATACAGCTCCTACTCCCCGCTGTGCCCGCCTGTAGTTTTCGCGCTCAGTATGTAAATACTGAGCATCGGTACAGGGAGGAGGAGACGCCGGCATTTCTCAATGGGCGTCTCCTTCTCCCTGGCTGTGCCGCGATCCAATCACAGCGGAGAGTGTCACAGCCAGGGAGAAAAAAAAACCTCACCTTCTCCCTGGCTGTGACGCTCTCCGCTGTGATTGGATCGCAGCACAGCCAGGGAGAAGGAGACGCCCATGGAGAAATGCCAGCGTCTCCTCCTCCCTGTACCGATGCGCGAAAACTACAGGCGGGCACAGCGGGGAGTAGGAGCTGTATTTTAAAAAACTAGGCAGAGTGGCAGCATCAGCGGGGGGTACCCCGGGACAAGAGGTATTTATCTATAGTAATTCAAATCCGTGAAAGGTCCTCTTTAAGGACCAGGCCATTTTTAGCAAATCTGACATGTCTCACTTTATGTGGTGATAACTTTAGAACGCTTTTACTTATCCAGGCCATTCTGAGATTGTTTTCTCGTCACATACTGTACTTCATGACAGTGGTACATTTGAGTCAAAATATTTCATTCTTATTTGTAAAAAAAATACTAAATTTACCAAAAATTTAGAAAAATTTCCAAATGTCAATTTCTCTACTTTTAAAATACATAGTAATGCCTCCAAAAATAATTATGACTTTACATTCCCCATGTGTTTACTTCAGGTTTGGATCACTTTGAAAATTACATTTTATTTTTTTGGGAGGTTAGAAGGCTTAGAAATTTAGAAGCAAATCTTGAAATTTTTCACAGAATTTCCAAAACCCACTTTTTAAGGACCAGTTCAGGTTTGAAGTCACTTTGTGAGGCTTCCATCATAGAAACCACCCAAAAATGACCCCATTTTAGAAACTACACCCCTCAAGGTATTCAAAACTGATTTTACAAACGTTATTAACCCTTTAGGTGTTCCACAAGAATTAAAGGAAAATGTAGCCAAAATTTCTGAATTTCACTTTTTTGGCAGATTTTCCATATGAATCATTTTATTCTGAGAATAAAGCAAGGGTTAACTGCCAAACAAAACTCAGTAATTATTACACTGATTCTGTAGTTTACAGAAATGCCCCATTTGTCATCGTAAACTGCTGTATAGGCACACGGCAGGGCGCAGAAGGAAAGGAACGCCAGGGCAGATTTCACTGGAAAAAGTTTAAGTTGCCATGTCACATTTGATGCACCCCTAGAGTAGCAAACTCCAAAAAACTGACCCCATTTTGGAAACTACGGGATAAGTTGGCAGTTTTGTTAGTGCTATTTTAGGGTACATATGATTTTTGGTAGCTCTATATTACAGTTTTTGTGAGGCAAGGTAACAAAAACTAGCAGTTTTGGCATTGTTTTTATTTTTTGTTATTTACAACATTCATCTGACAGGTTAGATCGTGTGATATTTTTATAGAGCAGGTCATTACGGACGCGGTAATATCTAACATGTATACTTTTTTTATTTATTTAAGTTTTACACAATATTTTTGAAGCACCAAAAAAATCACATTTTAGTGTCTCCATAGTCAGAGAGCTGTAATTTTTTTATTTTTTGGGCAATTGTCTCAGGTAGGGGCTCATTTTTTGCAGGATGAGATGACTATCAGATTGGTACTATTTTTGGGGGCATACACTTTTTTGATCGCTTGGTATTAATTTTTGTGATGAAATGTGACAAAAAATGGCTTTTTTTAGACATTTTTTATTTTTTACAGTGTTCACCTGAGGGGAGAGATCATGCTATATTTTTGTAGAGCAGTTTTTTACGGACGTGGCGATACCTAACATGTATACTTATTTTTATTTTTAAGTTTTACACAATAATATCATTTTTGAAACAAAAAAATTCATGTTTTAGGGTCTCCATAGTCAGAGAGCTGTAGTTTTTTTATTTTTTGGGCGATTGTCTCTGGTAGGGGCTCATTTTTTGCGGGATGAGATGATGGTTAGATTGGTACTATTTTTGGGGGCATACGCTTTTTTGATCACATGGTATTACATTTTTTGTGATGAAATGTGATAAAAAATGACTTTTTTTTTAGACAGTTTTTATTTTTTACGGTGTTGACCGGGCGGGCTGGATCATGTGATATTTTAATAAAGAAGGTTTTTACGGACGTGGAGATACCTAATATGTATATTTTTTTTCTTTTTTTTTCTTTTATGTGTTTCTTTATGGGGAAGGGGCTTTTTTTTAATTGAAACTTTATTATTTATTTTTTATTTTTTTGTTAAAACACTTTTATTTAACTTTTTTTTTTAACATTTCACTTATGTCCCAGTAAGGGACTTTAATATTTCAGGGTCTGATCCCTGATTGAATGCAGCCCAATACATCTGTATTGTGCTGCATTCAACTGTCGGGCCCCCCCCCCCCACCGCCTCACGGGGACCCGATGGCTTTAAAAGCTGCTGCAATTGCCTTGTATGCCGCGGTCAGCGTGACCGCAGCATACAAGGGGTTAATCCGCCGTCATTGGTGTAATCACCGGTGTTGGCGGTTACAGCAGAGGCCCGGCTGTTAGCATCAGCCGGGCCCCTGCTGCAGATTGCGGCAGCAGGGCAGCAGCAGCACCTTAACCCTAGGACGAGAATGCTCGTCCTAGGGCGTTAAGTAACACCATATTAGGACGAGCATTCTCGTCCTAGGTCGGCAAGGTGTTAAAGGATCTATTGTAACGGGATTTATAATCTTCAGGGAAACCTTTTTTCTTGTCTGATGCCTTTTCTAATATTTTGTCAAGGTCAGGTCCAAACACATATTTACCGTCGAAGGGAATAAAACATAATTTGTTTTTGGATGTAACATCACCCTTCCAGGAACGTAACCATAAAACTCTTCTAACTGAATTAGCTAAAACTGAAGTTCTTGCTGCCATAGATACTGCTTCTGCTGAGGAGTCTGCTAAAAATCCAGCTGCCATTTTAAGAATTGGAATGGAGGAAAGAATCTGTTCCCTAGGAGTTTTTTTTTTTTTTTTTTTTATGTGGTATTCTAGCTGATCTAGCCAAATGCAAAGTGCTCTAGCTACACAAGTCGCAGCTACATTAGGACGAAATAAGGAGGTGGCCATTTCCCATGTCTTTTTAATCATGGGCATTCCTGAGAATAGGTTTAGGTGCTTTAGTGGTAGGATTCACATCCAATAGTTACACAACAAGATATACCATGGAACTCTTGAGTTACTGCAATTCAGAATAACGATTTATTACATCCATCCATAGTTTACAATGAAGGACAATGGCCAACGTTTTGGTCAGAAAGACCTTGTTCACAGCCTTAGAGTCTTTAGGCTCAGCTTATAGGGAGGATGGTTTCAGCAATAGTGTTCCTTATACAGCAAGATATAGAAATTTCTGCTGCCTTTCTACCCTTATTGGGACCACAAAACTGAATAAGTTTTTGCCTATTTTCCAGTCCTTGGTGACCTCTAAATACTGGGGGACTGCATGTCTCACATCTAAATTGTGAAATTGTGCTTCTTGCTCATTCCTGGGGTTAGCACAGAAAAGAGGGTATTATGATTAAGGATGAGCGAATGGACTTGACTGCATGTCTCACATCTACATTGTGAGATTTTGCTTCTTGCTCATTCCTGGGGTTAGCACAGAAAGAGGGTATTATGATTAAAGAGGCTCTGTCACTAGTTTTCAACATATACCATTAGATATATAGGCACATAGGGCTCATCACCCTTTCCCCACACATACCTTTATTTCCCAGAAGGAAGGAGCCATTAGCCAGGAAAAAGCACTTTAGAAATATGCTAATGAGGCATCGGAGTACCGGGAGCATCTGCGACGCTTATCTTGCTCCTAATGCCGCCCTACATATAAGTAATCCGCCCCCCTGCCTCATGATGGACAGTGCTAGACTCTCCAGTCTAGTGCTGAAATCCCGCGCCTGCGCACTGTCTCGTTGTACAGCGCGTGCGCACTACAGAGAAAGGGCTTGCAGAGTTCGGAGCTGTAAGCGTAGTACTCTCCGGTCTACCACTGTCCATCATGAGGCAGGGGGGTGGATTACTTACATGTAGGGCGGCGTTAGGAGCAAGATAGGCGTCGCAGATGCGGTGCTCAGAAGAGGAGAACACGCTTCCCAGTGCTCCGATGCCTCATTAGCATATTTTTAAAAGTGATTTTTCTTGGCTAATGGCTCCTTCCTTCTGGGAAATAAAGGTTTGTGTGGGGAAAGGGTGATGAGCCCTATGTGCCTATATATCTAATGGTATATGTTGAAAACTAGTGACAGAGCCTCTTTAAAGATGAGCGAAGCTTCATCCGAATCGATTCGCATAAAACTTCATTTGAATACTCCACAGAGGGAGCGCTCTGTACAGTATAAGAATGTATTGGCTCCGATGAGCCAAAGTTATAACTTCGCAAAGTAGAGGGTGCTTAGAGCAGAGACCTGAACCTTCAGAGTGTTTGGAGAGAGACCCATATCCAACCCATCTTGAAGAGAGGGATATTAGGGGATGACTGGTTGAATCTGTCACCACTCCAGGAAGCAAATCTCTTCCATACTTTGAGATATGCTTTGGAAGTATTAGATTTCCTACTAAGCATTAGTGTTCCCATTACACTTTCTGATAGACCCAACTTTAGGAGGATGTACTGCTCAGTATCCAAGTTAATAGTTTAAGGAGCTTGGGGTTTGGATGGTTGATCGAACCCTTAAAAGGTCCACTTTTGGTGGTAGAAGAATTGGATCTTCCTTGCTAAGAGATCTCTGAAGACTGAATCAGCCCTTTCCAGGCCAAATGGAACAACCAGGTTTCAGGGTGCAGCTCTCGGTCTGGAACTTCCAGTACCCTTGGGATCAAAGGAAAGGGAGGAAACACATAAACAAGATCCAATGCTCATTTTGAGTAAAGGCGTCTACTGTGACCGAGGGATCTCTTGGGTTGAGGGAAAAGCATTGAGGAGCCTCGTGATTCTCCCTTGAAGCAAACAGATCTAGTATAGAATTGCCCCATCATTTCTGGATGGTCTGAAAAGCTGTTTGGCAAAGAGACCACTCGTCTGGATCCAGTGTCTGTCAGCTCAAGAAGTCTGCCTTTAGATTGAGGGAGCCCTTTAGATACACTGTCAATGTGGATTTTAAATTCTCTGCCCAAGAAAAAATCTGTTTCAATAGGTTTTGAAGGTGTCCATGTTTCCCCCCCTTTCCCCCTTGATGCTGGATAAAGGCAACCGCTGTGGAATTGTCTGAATGTATTAGCACATGGCGGTTCATTGTCTGGATTTGTGTCACTTCGAGGGCCTCTCAGATCACTTGAAATTCCCTGTAGTTCGATTAAATCTGCTTCTGGGGTTCAGACCAAATTCCCTGAAAAGAATCTAGAGTTGTATGTGCTCCCCAGCCCCAGGAACTGCCATCTGTTGTCAATAAAAATATTTCTTCCTGATTCCAAAAAACTCAGTTTTCTAGATTCTTGTTCAGGAGCTACCATCCCTAAGAATTCCTGACCTCCCTGTTTAAAGACATTTTCTGGTCCAGAGTTGTCTGAGACCATCTCCTGAGAATGAGGTCCTGCAAAGGTCTCATGTGGGACTGAGCCCAGGCTACAGCAGTGATATAGGGTGAGAAACTTCCTATTATCCTCATGCTTTCTCTGATAGAAGAGAGAGATTTCTTCTGGAATTGTTGAATTCTGATCTTTAGTATGAAGATTTACACTGTCCGTTACTATCAGGAAGTTATCTAAATAAGGAACTACTAGTATCACTTTCTGACTGAATGAGGCCACTACCTCTGCCATAATCTTGGTGAAGATGAACTGGTAGTGATGAATCTGACCTCCCATCCGTACAGTGATTCTGAGATATATTTCCTTGACTGAGGATGAATTGGGATATGAAAGTAGGCATCTTTGAGTTCTATTGTGGTCATCATTGCCGGCTTCCTGATTAGTTTTACTGCCGATTTTACTATTTCCATCTTGAACTTGTGGTACGAAATGAACTTGTTCAGTGGCTTTAAGTTTATTATGGTTCTGAGTTTGCTGCTTTGTTTTCTCACTAGGAATAAGGGCGAGTAAAGATCCATTCCTTTCTCCCTTCTGGAAACACATTCGACTGCTCCAAGGCATAATAAACTCTTATGCCATCGGAGAGATAAGACTGTTGAGATAGGGGAAGCTAGGTTAAAGTGAACTTATGTGGGGGAAGAGATTCCAGCTCTATTATATATCCTTCTATGATATTGATAATGAAAGGATCTTATATTTATGAAGGAGCGGAGTCTTCCCCCAACCTGGACGGCGTCATTGTTTTGTGGAAGACAAGGAGGCTTCCCCCTTATTGGGATTAAAAAGGAAATTTCTTCCTCCCCCCCCCCCCTTTTTTGCATAGCTTCATCACTCAAGCTTTAAGCCAGAGAACTCTTCTGACAGTATTGGAAAGTACAGCCATACGGGCAGATGGCCTCACAGATTCTACAGAGGCGCCTGCAAGAAAGCTAGCAGCCATTTTTAACAGGGATAGACTAACTAAAATCTGTTCTCTTGGAGTCTTATTGATCAGGTGAAGCTCCAATTGCTCCAACCATACATTCAGAGTACGGGTTACACATGTCGCAGCTACGCCTGGCTTTAAAAGAGCCGCCGTGGCTTCCCTAGGTTTTTTTTTTTTTTTTTTTAAGAAGGCTCCATCGGGTCCTTCAATTGAGCAGCATCTTCAAAAGGAAGGGCTGTACGTTTTGCTACTGGAGCATCCACACAAGGAATGGATTCCCAATTAGTAAAGTCCCTCTCACCGAATAGATAACAACTTCTTTTTATGCCATGGTGGATGGAGGAACCTTTCTCAGGTCTTTCCCACTTAGCTTGAATTCATTTTTGTTCATTGTCTGGGACTGGGAACACTGACCTACGCCTCTCCCCCAGACCCCCCAAAATCTCCTCATGAACCGATCTCTGTTTCTTAGGAATCTCCATTTTGATAGTGGCCCTTATGTCTTTAATTCTTCAATATCATCAGGGTTAAACAACAATCTCCCATATTTATTATCCTCAACAGAATCCTTTTTTTCTCAGAGTTTCCGCATTAATAGGATCTCTAGACATTAGCGGAAGGGGGGGGGCCTGGGAGAGGGAGATAATTCCCAGGAGTATAGAGCTGACTGGACCTCTTCTCTAACAATCAATTTAATGTTCTCCAGAAAGCTAGAAGATTCAGGCTTAATTACTTTAGCAGTACAGTCTTTACACAGAGGTTTAGTCCCAGAAGATGGCAATTGTTTAGAACACAAGCCGCACTTCCTTGTGGAGGAAGAGGAGGAAGACTCCTTTTCTCCCTGTAACACACAAGGGAGAGAAGGGTCAACCACTACAGGGACAAACATCCACATAAGGGTGCCTGGACCCTGGGTAGTGGGAGGCTTCGATCATTAGCCTGCTGTGGTTGGGGCACTCCTCTTTCACAGGTCCCATCCACAGAGCTGCTGCCGAGAGTATGCAGAGGTGAACACGGCCGGGCGCCATGTTTGAGCCGGCTCTACCCTCATTTATCCTTCAAGGCACGCGCAGGCTTCAGACGCGCCGGACATGATGAATTGACACGCCCCCAGAAGGAAACCCGTCATAGCGTCAGTCCAGCCGCCATCTTGCTTTTCTGTATATAGTCCTCCTGGACCACCGCAGGAGGGAACTTTGACAGGGACACTGTAACCGCCGGGCCCAAACACGGACCATGGTCAGGAGGAGGGAGAGCCACACCACCGGATCCGACCTCCGGTCTGATGTAAAAGAAAAACTGCTAGGGGGTTCCCTAGCACCTCTCTGGTCTTCCTTGGCAGGACAGGAAAAACATTGGTGATGAGGGGAAGGGGTGGGATTTAAACCTCTGTGTTTTTTCCTGTCCTATCAGAGGAAGTTAGTCTCATGATGTGCTGTCATGGAGACGACTGGGGAAAATAAATAAACAGTACAAATACATATATACACTCACCGGCCACTTTATTAGGTACACCTGTCCAACTGCTCGTTAACACTTAATTTCTAATCAGCCAATCACATGGCGGCAACTCAGTGCATTTAGGCATGTAGACATGGTCAAGACAATCTCCTGCAGTTCAAACCGAGCATCAGTATGGGGAAGAAAGGTGATTTGAGTGCCTTTGAACGTGGCATGGTTGTTGGTGCCAGAAGGGCTGGTCTGAGTATTTCAGAAACTGCTGATCTACTGGGATTTTCACGCACAACCATCTCTAGGGTTTACAGAGAATGGTCCGAAAAAGAAAAAACATCCAGTGAGCGGCAGTTCTGTGGGCGGAAATGCCTTGTTGATGCCAGAGGTCAGAGGAGAATGGGCAGACTGGTTCGAGCTGATAGAAAGGCAACAGTGACTCAAATTGCCACCCGTTACAACCAAGGTAGGCAGAAGAGCATCTCTGAATGCACAGTACGTCGAACTTTGAGGCAGATGGGCTACAGCAGCAGAAGACCACACCGGGTGCCACTCCTTTCAGCTAAGAACAGGAAACTGAGGCTACAATTTGCACAAGCTCATCGAAATTGGACAGTAGAAGATTGGAAAAACGTTGCCTGGTCTGAGTCTCGATTTCTGCTGCGACATTCGGATGGTAGGGTCAGAATTTGGCGTCAACAACATGAAAGCATGGATCCATCCTGCCTTGTATCAACGGTTCAAGCTGGTGGTGGTGGTGTCATGGTGTGGGGAATATTTTCTTGGCACTCTTTGGGCCCCTTGGTACCAATTGAGCATCGTTTCAACACCACAGCCTACCTGAGTATTGTTGCTGACCATGTCCATCCCTTTATGACCACAATGTACCCAACATCTGATGGCTACTTTCAGCAGGATAATGCGCCATGTCATAAAGCTGGAATCATCTCAGACTGGTTTCTTGAACATGACAATGAGTTCACTGTACTCAAATGTCCTCCACAGTCACCAGATCTCAATCCAATAGAGCATCTTTGGGATGTGGTGGAACGGGAGATTCGCATCATGGATGTGCAGCCGACAAATCTGCGGCAACTGTGTGATGCCATCATGTCAATATGGACCAAAATCTCTGAGGAATGCTTCCAGCACCTTGTTGAATCTATGCCACGAAGAATTGAGGCAGTTCTGAAGGCAAAAGGGGGTCCAACCCGTTACTAGCATGGTGTACCTAATAAAGTGGCCGGTGAGTGTATATACTTAGTGTTAGCCTCGGATCATTCAGGAGGACTGAGGCTGCGATACATATCATCCGGCTCCCCAATCCTCCCTAAGAGGAGTCGATGCACGACTGGGAGCGCCTACTCACGATTTTTGACCTCCCAGATGTCATTGTCACATCTGACCATGGCATCTGAGGGATTAAAGGGAACCTGTCACCTCCCACACACATATAAAACTGCAGCCATTACCTTATATTAGGCCTCAGTGTGATCCTAATCATGCCTTTCTTTCACTAATCTGATCCCCCAATCTTCATGAAAATGTTCTTTTATTCCCAAACAGCGCGCTCTCTGAAGTCAGCTTGAAGTCAAGGGGGCAGCGGCCTCCTTGCTTCAAGTCAAGTAAAACACGCCCCTCTTGCCTCTGATTGACATTCTGTTTTGTGCCAAGGAGCGGTGCGCTCCTACGTGCTGCGCGATCCCGGCTCCTCTTTTGCTCCAGTGATCAAGCTTATGCTGAGGACCCACGGGTGGGCGGGTCTGTGGGCAGTCAGGGGTGCGTGCGTAGGAGAGGACGGATGGGCGGGTGCGTGCTCGCTGGAGCTGCCTGACTCTGTGCAGTAGATAAATGAAAGCCGGCAGAGTGCAGGAGCTGGGATCGCGCAGCACGTAGGAGCGCACCGCTCCCTGGCACAAAATAGAATGTCAATCAGAGGCAAGAGGGGCGTGTTTTACTTGACTTGAAGCAAGGAGGCCGCTGCCCCCTTGACTTCAAGCTGACTTCAGAGAGTGCGCTTTTCGGAAATAAAAGAACATTTTCATGAAGATTGGAGGATCAGATTAACGAAAGAAAGGCATGATTAGGATCACACTGAGGCCTAATATAAGGTAATGGCTGCAGTTTTATAGGTGTGGGGGAGGTGACAGGTTCCCTTTAAATGCGTGTGATCGAAATTATCGTTGTTTGCATACATTAGCCCTGTGCCTATCCCGAAGATAGGTCAATATAAAAACCTCTTTAAGACACTCATTCTGCCCCCCCCCCTTTTATTTTTATTTATTTATTTATTTTATTTACAAACCATTCCTTTTTCTGTGGTATTTTCCCTAGAATACACAATTAGGCTTTATTAACATGGTCGTACCCGTATTTCAGTCTGCAAACAGGTCTGCAGAATACAGATGCCTTCCATGTGCTTTCTGCAGTTTTCTCACTCCTTTCAATAGAAATCACTATTTTTGCCCACAAAAGTTGCAGACAGTACATGGCAGGAAAGTACGGTCATATGCATGAAACTTAAAGGGAACCTGTCACCTCAGAAACACGTATAAAACTGACCGCACTACCTTATAGTAGCCCCCAGTCTGTTCCTAATCATGGGTTTGATGTGGCTGTCTGATGCCCAATAAGTTCATCTGATGCTCAGAAGTTCTATCTTTCAGGTCCGTTTCAAGTCAAGGGGACAGCGGCTTCCTTGCTTCAAGTCAAGGTAAGCATACCCCTTAACCGTCCCCTCTCTTGTGATTGACAGGCTGCAGTGTGTCTGGCAGCCCTGAATTCTCGGGCATGCACAGTGCGCTCCTCGGTCAGGCGCGCTCCCATGTCCTGCTGCCAGTGCCCGCCCAGCTTCAGCGGCGCACTACGCATGTGCCAGCCAGTGTGACCGTGCGCTCGCTATTCTTTTATCTTCCTGAGTGTGATTACTGACTGCAGGCCCAGTAGAACGCAAGCTTCACTTCGCCCCTGACCCCAGCATATTAAAAGATATAAAATAGTTTATAAGCTGTATTCTGTGCGCCGCTGAAGCCGGGCGCTCAGTGGCAGCAGGACATGGGAGCACGCCTTACCGAGGAGTGCACCACGCATGCGCGAGAGTTCAGGGCTGTCAGACGCACTGCAGCCTGTCAATCACAAGTGAGGGGACAGTTAGGGGGCGTGCTTACCTTGATTTGAAGTAAGGAAGCCACTGCCCCCATTGACTTGAAACTGACCTGAAAGATAGCGCTGATGGTGCTTAAAAGATTGTGTTTTTAAATTATTGAGCATCAGACAGCCACATCAAACCCATGATTAGGAACAGACTGGGGGCTACTATAAGGTAATGCTGTCAGTTTTATATGTGTTTCTGAGGTGACAGGCTCCCTTTAAAGGAGTTGTCTCAATTCAACAAATAGCATTTATCATATAGACAAAGTTAAAGGGTTTTTCCAACACAAATACTGATGACCTATCCTCCACCGGGACCCGTGCTGATCAGCTGTTTGAGAAGGCAGAAGTACCCTAGGCTGATTGACACATTGCCTGGGCGCAACTCGGCTCCATTAAAGTGATTGGGGATGAGCGTGGTACCAAGCACAGCCACTATATAATGTACGGCACTGTGCTTGATGAGCAAGGAGAAAGCCGCTGCACTCACAGGAGCACCGGTGCCTTCTCAAACCACTGTTCGGCGGGGGTTCTAGGCATCAATCAGATACTGATGACCTATCGGAAAACCATTTTTATACTAGGCACTTACTAATGTAATGTGAAAGTTTGAAGAATCCCATGACTTGCCTGTGCAACTGTCTAGCGGAGGGGTGTCTAGTAGTGGGGTCTTTACCCCTAGGCTCTAATGGCTCATATCTGTGTAATTCTCAAGCCGGTAAAGACCCACTGGTCTGCAGCAATTAAAGGCCAATCTCTTTGATAAAAATTGACATCAAGATCTATGATATGATCTTTGACCAATAGGCTACGGACCTTTATACCATCTTTGATACACTTTGATCAGGTGGGCTTTGCCCGGGAAGAGACAATACCATCCACTATCTGTCTCTGATTACGTGGTCACATAGGACCAAGTCTCCATTCTGTCTTCTCTTGATCAATACCAAAAAGGCTTTCAACCTTGTAGACTGGGATTTCCTAGAAAAAACTCTATTGGGCTGGGAACTCGTATGGTGGCTCGTATTATGGCCCTCTACAATAACCCTTAGACTCAGGTTCAAGTTAATGGGTCCCTATCCTCCCCTTTTAAGATAGAAAATGGAAACAGGAAAACTTGCCCGCTGCCCCGTTTCCCCCTCCTGTATATACTGGTCATGAAATGCCTGGCTAGAGCCATCAGAGCCAATTAATCTGTTAAGGAAGTTAGGGTGGGCGGTAGGGTTGCCAACTGTCCAGAAATGTCTGGACAATCCATAAAAATAGGTGACTTTTTTTTCCTGTGCCTGCGAAAAAGACTGTTCCGTGATTGATTAATTTTTTTTTTATTTTTTTTTTCAAGGCTGGTGGTAATTATCATTTTACAGCTCACAGTAAATGCTGGTAATGAGTTCTCATCAGTATATTGCGCTGTAGACATGTATTACTTGTAATTATTTATTATAGTTTTCCAATTTGTCTGTAAAAAATGTTGGCTGTCTGTGATTTTGGGCTCAGCTTTTCCCGTTGGCCCCATAGACGTGAATAGGAGCGGAAGCCGTTCATGTGAGGTACGCTCCCATTCACTTCTATGGGGAGCCAGCTTATGGGGTCCCATTCTCGATATAGGTGTGGGTCCCACCCGTCCTAGCGATATGCCCCCATTGTCTATGATGAGACAACATCTTTTAATGTGTCAATGCCTCCCTCTACTGTCTTAGTGCTATAGTCCTCCTCTCCCTTTCGGTGGGCTAAGGGACATATATTCATCCCCTCCTGCTTATTGGATCTATATCCTCTCATCTTCTCCCCTCTTATTGAGGACATGAAGAGAGATCTCCAGTCTTGGAAAAAGGTACCTTTTATCATGGTTCGAGAGGATTCATTCCTTAAAAATAAATGTTCTCCCTCATATTTTTCTCTCTTTAGGACTATCCCCATTCCGTTGCCGGTCAAATGTATTTATTTCTCCAGTTTCTGGACTTTATTTGTGCGGATTCATCCCCCAGATTAGGCATAAGATTTTTTTTGACTTGTCCCAAGTTGCAGGGTGGGGTGGATCTCCCCAACTTATAGCAGCTTTATGAAAAAGCCATCTACTCGTACCTTTTAGACTGGTTTCACTGTGGATAAGCTAAGAAATGGGTCCAATTTGACAGAGTGGAGATAGGCTTTCCTCCACAGGATTTGCTTTGGCTCAAAAGGTCGGATAGACCTTCATTTCTCCCTCTGTTAAGCAAGGGTGTCTTATATGTATGGGGCAAGCATACAGAGACCCAAGATCTTACTACCTTCCCTGCCCCCATGACCCCAGTTTTCAACAACCCTAGTCTTCCTCTCGGAATAAAGCACCCTAATATTGTAGGCCTCTCAAAGACAGGCAATCCCCGGGTTCAACATTACATCCAACCTACCAAGTCGTTTCTAGGGGGGGGGGGGGAGGTGCATGGGGAGGTGCATGGCTTCAGTATGCTCAATTGTGTAGCTTTCTTTCATCATTAGGTCCGATCTCTTCCCTTTCTTACCCCATTTGAATCTACATGCCTCTCCTCCTACTCACCTGGTGTCTCTGGTCCATGGGCTGCTTTAGGGAAGGGGGGACCTCAAACCCCCCTCCCCCTTGACTTATGTTACTACTTGGGAAAGAGAATTGGGGAAGTCTTTTACTTCAGATCAGTGGGATAAGGCGTTTATATTGGCACATTATGGTCCCTTTACATTGGACGATGATCTAGCAGATTGCCGGGAAGGAAGCGTTCCTTCCCTACGATCTGCTAATCTCTAGCAGAGGAGACTGGTGCATTTATATGCACTGATCTTCTCCAGAGTATGGGAGGAGCTATCGCTAATGCCATCGTTCTTCCCCATACTGTCTTGTTGTTTCCCGCCAACAGATCATGTTCACATAGCACAATCTGCCCCTGGGAAACCATGACCTTTTGTGCTGCACAAAAGAAACAATTACCTGATCA
The DNA here is from genome assembly GCA_900303285.1 of Rhinella marina. NCBI lineage: Eukaryota > Metazoa > Chordata > Amphibia > Anura > Bufonidae > Rhinella > Rhinella marina. Next base: position 296,026 of record ONZH01022203.1, on the reverse strand, counting down.
ACGAGTGTTTTGCTAATTCACTGGCTAATCGGCGATACGGTTACACCGCCAGATCATCGCTAACAAGCGTTACTAGTAACACTGGTTTGCGATGATCCGTTCAATTGTCGGCCCGTGTAAAGTCGTCCATAAGTTACATATTACAGGAGAAGAATTTCAAGATTGCCTCGAGGTGGTACCAGACTCCTGCTGTTCTGCATTCTTGCTATCTCTCTTGCTCGGACCTCTGCTGGCGCTATTGTGGAGCGGTAGGTAATATGTCCCACATTTGATGGCAATGCGACCACGTTGTACCCTTTTGGAAGGCTTTAGATGTCTTGCATAACAGGATGTGCTCTTCTTTAGATTGGACCGTAGAGGAAACTATTTTATCTGTACTTCTGGATTCCATCTTTGTCTTGAAAAAGGGTCTTCTGAGATTGTTTTTGTAAGCTACACACCTGGTTGTGCCCAGATATCACCCCACCTATCAAAGAATGGTTAGACACTCTTGAGATGATCAGACAGTTGGAGGAACTGACAGCTGAGGACCAGGGGGAGGTAGATAAATATTTCAGGATTGGTTATCAGTGGATGACCCAGCTTAATCATACTCACTCCTTTGAGAGTTGGTCTAGAGGTCTTCCCACTTTATCTCCTTTTACTTCCCCAACGTTCCCTCCTAGTTCCCCTGTGTGTCTTGGCCTGACTGGTGTTTGCTGGATATATGATTAATATCATTATGAATATTTCTTTGTATACAGATTTTACCCATGCGAGTTATAACTGAATAGAACACATTTTTGTTACTCGCTTTTGATTTTGTTATATACCACTCAATTGATGTACCTCCTAATGCTTTGTCTGTACTTATTATTATTGCCACTAGGTGGCACACTACACTGTCCATCCAAGGAAGTTTATTACAGAGTGAAACCACATGTAAGGCAAGGGGCTATACAGCAACCTTGGCAGGGACGCTCATTGCAGTGAAGTGCGGCAGCATTCCCAATTACCATACAGGAAATCAAGCAGGTATGAAATACTTGTGACTGTCGTCACACAAACATGCAGATCTCAATGTGACCCAATTCAGTTTTATTATACTGTGATCCTTGCCCATACGATGTGCATCACAGCTAAGGGTACAAAAAGTTGTGCAACATTTCATGTAATGATTGTCAAAGCGACACGACAGTCACAAAAAATCCAGACATGCTTGATTTTATGTCGTGCATGACTTTGTATCCAGGAAACGATATTTATGATATGATTTAGGATAGGTCATTAGTAGTGTTGAGCGATTGCTGTATCCAAACCCGATTTAGTTTGTAAACTTCTTTAATCATATAGCCTCCTCCCTCTGTGGATGTCTTTGCGAACTTGCAGCAAATATCGCGAGACGAAGCAATTTGTTTATTCGCATAAATTATAGTGTCAAAATCCAAACTGAATTCAACTTCCTGCCTCATTAACGGAGCGAGTTCCGCTTTGGATGTTGACACTGTAATTTATGAGAATAAACGGTCATGCATAGACGGGAGACAAAGCAAGTGATATTTGCTGCAAGTTTGCAAAGACCGCTGCAAGCCCATACATTTTACGGTAGGGCGGGGCCTATATATGCTCACATTGTCTGATAGGTGTGGGTCCCACCTCTGGGACCCGCACCTACGCCGAGAACGGAGGGTGGAGAGTGGTGGCCAGAGGATCCCAGGGTCCAGCCACCGTCAATCGCTCTCCCCATACAAGTTAATGGGAGCGCACCACCACTGCTCCCATTCATTTCTATGAGGCCAACGGGAATAGCTGAGCCAGTGCTCTGCTATTTTCAGCAGCCCCAGAGAAATGAATGGAGGGCAGCTGCGCAGGCGTAGTGTGCCCTCCACCACCTTTCCGCACTCCATTCTCGGTGTAGGTGCGGTTCCCAGAGATGGGACCCACATCTATCAGACAATGGAGGCATATCCTAGCGATATGCCTCAATTGTCTGGGATGGGAAAACCCTTTTAACATCATCTACCTGATAAATGCCATTTGCTGAAGTGAGACAATCCTTTTAAGAGGTTAAAGGAGTTGGCAGTGATTAGACTACTTATTTAATGCCCATGAGATGTGGTAGACCGATGACAAATGTGACATCTGAGTGGTTAGTCTGAGGGATGGGGCTCTATCTGATATCTAAACCCCCTCCCCCTCCAAAGCTCCACGGCAGCAAAATCGCGGAGGTGCCAATCAGGTGCTATGGCAGGGTGTTACCATTGCTCTTGTTCCACTCAAGCTCCATTTCCTTCTGTGGCCAACCCCTCCCTCGCTGTTTTGATTGACAGGACCAGACAGTGGCAAAGCAGCCAGGGAGGGGCTGATCACAGGGTCGGACCCTCAGCGATCTAATATTGATGACCTCTCCTTCCAGAAAAAACCCTCTTACTTTCCTTTCCAGGTAAAGGGAAATTTATGGTTGCTCAAAAGTGAACATTTTGTTTAAAACACTTTATAGCAGAAAATCACACCGTAGCCGCTTTTATGATGTGATGAGACGCAGCAGATGGTAGTGTGCCTGGCATAGTTATGGGGACAGCAGGTGCTAGATAAATGGCCATCTGAAAACTCTGCCACATGTCCAGTCCAAATGAAAAGAAGACGTTTAGTGCTCACTGGCATCCTAGACGCCAAATAAACCATGGCTGAATTACGGTATATGGAAGCCCGGATATCTCGCTGGATCACAAGGTGGAATGCAGATGAATAGTTTATGATCATGTTTATTTCATAGTACAATAAAGCCTGTTGCAGAACGTCACCACACACTTACATGTTTCAGTCCTCCTGGTTCTTAGCATAGTGTGGTGTGACTAATATAAGACCACCGTGGATTAATGAATGTTTGCTTAAGCCTTAAAGTGGTACACACCCATAAAATAATAACACACACAAATTATATATCCTTCTATGATAGTGATAATGAAAGGATCTTATATTTATGAAGGAGCGGAGTCTTCCCCCAACCTGGACGGCGTCATTGTTTTGTGGAAGACAAGGAGGCTTCCCCCTTATTGGGATTAAAAAGGAAATTTCTTCCTTCCCCCTCCTTTTTTTGCATAGCTTCATCACTCAAGCTTTAAGGCAGAGAACTCTTCTGACAGTATTGGAAAGTACAGCCATACGGGCAGATGGCCTCACAGATTCTACTGAGGCGCCTGCAAGAAAGCTAGCAGCCATTTTTAACAGGGATAGACTAACTAAAATCTGTTCTCTTGGAGTCTTATTGATCAGATGAAGCTCCAGTTGCTCCAACCATACATTCAGAGTACGGGTTACACATGTCGCAGCTACATCTGGCTTTAAAAGAGCCGCCGTGGCTTCCCTAGTTTTGTTTTTTTTTTAAGAAGGCTCCATCAGGTCCTTCAATTGGGCAGCATCTTCAAAAGGAAGGGCTGTACGTTTTGCTACTGGAGCATCCACACAAGGAATGGATTCCCAATTAGTAAAGTCCCCCTCACCGAATAGATAACTTCTTTTTATGCCATGGTGGATGGAGGAACCTTTCTCAGGTCTTTCCCACTTAGCTTGAATTAAAGAACTCAAACAAAAAATTTTATTCTCTGACCTGTTAGAAAGGTGCATGATATAATCTGTAGTGATTGTCATTTTGTTATCAGAGGCTGAAATTGAGAGTGTCCACTCTCTTCTTATTGTAGCTGGGTCATGTGACCAACTCCCTGACCTCCAACTGACCCAGGACAGCAAGCCAGTCACTTCTCTATTCATTCCTATGAGACTGAAAGTGAGGCTCCCATAGGAATGCATAGAAAATTAGACTTCCTGTCCACACATAAGGTGCTGTGTGAGTTGGTGGGTCTAATTCCTAGTCACATGATACGGATAAGAAACTTCAGGATATAGACTTCAGATATAACTCAAAAATTCATCTACTGGTAAGAAAATGACATTCACTACAGATTACATCATGCACATTTCTAGCAGGACATGGAATAAAATTTTTTGCGGGAGTCCTTCTTTAAGGACCTATGACCAAATTCACATTAGTATTAAGGACATACTTTTTCCAGTCCCTGACGCTTTTTGGTCTGTACATCTTTTCCAAACAATAAAAATGTAAGTGCCGTCTGGCACCAGGAGAGGTACAGAGTGGGCTTAGCATTCATGTTGGTACCTGAATTCCCTAGATTTAATGGAGGCCAGAATGGCACCTAAAAATAGTAAAAGGCAGAGTGGACTCAGCCTGCATGTGGAACCTGCACTCCCTGTATTTTATGGCGGACAGAATGGCACATAACAGGTAGCATTTAGTGTTAGGTTCCCATACAAAATATATTTACCAAGAATCTCAAATTTACAAAATAAGCGTAGCATTAGCACCAGAGTACTTTCTATTACTATGGCATTATTGTACGTTATTTGGTTTGCAGAGTGCTGTTGCATTGTATTTTTTTCTCTTCGTGTTTCTAGCCATGGCAGCGTGCACCTGCACTTCAGGATGTGCTGACTGACCCCCTTTTTTCTTGCATGAAAATGTAAATTATCAAAATTTTAACCATAATAATCTGTAAAGTGCCCTGTGTGAGATTACTAGTAACAAACGAGGATGTCCAACTTTGAGGAGGCGTTCAGTAATAAATGTTACAGGTTAAACTGCTTACCTCCACCAGTACAACAGATGCTGGGTGGCAGGTAAGTGATCCCCTTATAATCTTGCTCTACTGTCTTTTACTTCATATTTGCTAGGCACACAGGGCGGTCTTTGCTCTTGTCTGATGTGCATTCATGACTAAGTAGGAAGTGGTCGCACGGAGCATAGTGTCAAGGAGCAGCTCTGTTCTCTACAACAAAGGCTCTATACCTCAATGTCTTCCTTAAAGGGGTTAGTCCGGGTTTAGAACTGAACCCAGACATAACCCCTTCTTCACCCAGGCATCCAATGCTGTCCCTTGCCCTGTAGTGAATCTCAGCTTTTTCAATCCGGTGACGTACCGGGTCTCTGCTAGGTGGAAGCTTCCATCTAGCAGTGTTCCCAGTGATGTTTCCAGCACTAATGGGCAGGCTTTAGCGCTGCCCCAATCTGTAAAATAGGCTAGGGCAGCGCTAAAGCCCGTCCATTAGTGCCGGTGACATCACCGGGAACACCATTTGTAAACAAAAAAGCCCTTGCCCTACACGATACAGCGCAGAACAAGGGAGAGCATTGGAGCATGAAATGCTCCGATGCTCATCTCAGAGGGGCTGCCTGGGTGAAGAAGGGGATATATCTGGGTTCAGCTACGAACCCGGACAATCCCTTTAAAGTAGCACTCCCATAAAATACCAGGAGCAAAACTATTTGAAAAGAAGAAAAAAAAACAAAACACTAGCCACTAACAGATGTCCATCTGTTTTGAAATTCCCATAGATTTTCAGCTAACATTGGGTTTGTTAGTTTTCAAGCAAAAAAAAAAAAAACACCAAAACAAGAAAGTAAAAATTGTCAAAAAAAATGCAAAAACAAAAAGCTAGATTAAGTATAGCTTGTATTTTATCCATTTAAATCCCTGCTCTGTGCTTAGGAATCCAGTTGGACAGTTCTACACAGTGACTGACAGCCTGTCGGTTTGTGTATACAGATATAGCTGTTAAGTTATACTGAATATTTTCCCATAAATATTTTCCCTGTCAAAGCGCAGAGGGAGCATCAGTTGCAGAGAAAGCAGAGTCTCTAGGAGTAATGGCAACACCCCTGTTGCTCCTAGAGGCTCACTTGTATATATTAAAACATCATTTTTCTCAGAAATGCAGCCACATATGAACATGGGACCAACACAAATAGATTCAGCTGCCAAGCACACATGTAACAGGTCAGCCAGCTTCATATGTACAAATCTGCTGACAGATGCCCTTTAAATAAAATTCAAGTTATAAAGTTTTGTGAGAAAATATTTGGTATATCAATCTGCACTGCCCCTCCTGCACTATATCATGCTGCTGATTGGATTGCATTTTTTATATTACAAATTCACTTTAAAATTTAATGGAGTATTTTATCAAAAAACCTGCCTCCGATTAAAAGTATGCAGTACAAAATAAAAGTCTTCAGCGTGTAGTCATCAAGTCATTTCAGTAATTTGACATAATTGTGCAACCGCCTGACATCTGGAGGGCGGGCCGGAGGATGGAAAAGGGAGGGGTTTGCTTTTCAAATTGCCCGGGGCTTGGGCTCCTTGCTGTATAAACAAGCTTCAAGGCACTTGCGGGGGGTCATTTACATATGGAATAAAAGTGTTTTTTGGATGAATACACCGTGGGACATCCTTAAGGCTACTTTCACACTAGCCTTAGTACGGATCCGGCGGGTGAAGGGACCCGCCGGATCCGTACTGAGTAATACAACCTTGTGGATCCGTAATTCCGGATCCGGTTGTATTAGCTTTTAAACGGATCCGGAATAACCTCTATTGAAAGTCAATGGAGGACGGATCCGTTTACAAGTGTGTCCACACCAAACGGATCCGTCCCCATTGACTTGCATTGGGGGTCATTCCGGATCCGTCTTGGTGCGGATGCCTGGATCGGAGAGAAAACCGCAGAATGCTGCGGTTTGTTCTCCGGTCTGAAGACGGAACAGAATGCTTTCAGGAGCACTCCGTTGTCTTCAGTTCAGTTTTGTCCCAATTGACAATGAATGGGGACAAAACTGAAGCGTTTTATTCCGGTATTGAGCCCCTATGACGGAGCTCAATACCGGAATATATAAACGCTAGTGTGAAACTAGCCTTACAAAGGTATTGTTTTAATGGGGATAAGGTGGTCTATAGCCTGATCTGAGCAGTCTATGACGCTCAGATCAGGTGAAAGACTCCCTTTAAAGGATTGGACAGGAAACACACACACAAAAAAAAGATCATTACTTGAAGTTCTGCTTGACTTTGTAGAGGAAAGATGGCTACTTTCTTCTAATGACAGTGCCAATGAGCTGCAATACGACATACAACCTGTGGCCAGGTCTGGAGCTAATTCTGGAAGAAAGAAGCCACGTTTTTCTAATCCTGTACATTGTTTTAAAAAATATTTAACATGGGGTTTTGCCCATTTGCCCCACAGGTGGTTTTTAATCAGTGCAACTATAAAGCCGAGTGATTCGGCATGCATGTTAGTGTCTGCACTCCTGAACTAGGGGAGGCCTTTGTAGTACCAGAAATGGCAAAAGGCAAGTGGACATTACATGCATGTGGAACAAAACACCCCCTGATTATATGGAAGCCAAGACTGGCACGTAACAGGTAGGACAAAGTGTTAGGTTCCATTCTGCAGAGACCATCTTGACGATTGTGGTGAATGGGCTCAGATAATTTTGTACAAAATGTATTTGCCAAGAGTCTCTAATTTATTAAACAAGCATAGCATGAGCTTTGGAATATTCTATCACTGGGGCATTTTGTGCTTTATCTGGTAGCGGTGTGCGGCTGCAATTTATGTATTTTCCTTTTAAAGTAAAAATATTTTATCCTCCTTATTCCACAGGATAGGTCATCAATATCAGATTGGCGGGGGTCAGACACCTAAGATCCCCACTAATCAGCTGTTAGAAGAGGCCGGCTCTCTGCGAGCACTGCAGCCTCTTCCTAGGGCATGTAACATCACTGTACATCGGTCATATGGCCTACTTGCAGCCCAGCTGCGGCATAGCTGCTGTACTATGTACAGTGCTATGCTTGGGAGAGATGCCAGGAGCCGGCTGCACTCAATAGAGTTTCGGTGAGCTTAGCAGCTCCCTGTGAAAGCTGATCGGCAGGTGTGCTGGGATTCAAATCTGTGCCAATCTGATTCACCACTGGGTTCCAGCTCCATTACTGCCTTGCTGCTCTGCAGGTCCTGGGTCTCCCCATGTCCACATCCAGTTTGACACTGAGTCATGTGGCCAACGACTGGCTGCAGCAATGATGTGTGACCCATGCAGCATGTGATCTTGTGGTGTGCTGTATGCAGGGTTGCCAACCTTCCTTTCAAATTTTTCTGGACAACTGAACCAAAATTTACGGACGGCCCAAAATTTTTACGGACATATGCCACGCCCCCTTTTTAGAGGACACGCCCCCAGAATAAAGAGGATTGTTCAGTAGTTAAAAATAAAATATGGCATATGGAAAAGAAATCAACAGTTTTCAGCTGTTACATCCCTGCCATTGAATGCTTTGTTTATATGGCTGCAGTGATGATGCCTGTGACACGCTGGACTTTCTGGCATCATTGCTGCTGCCATGTAAACAAAGACTGACAGGCATGTAATGGGCGAGTGTGCACCTCTGTCATAGTGCTGGTGATGTGCACACTGATGTGCAGGTGTATGGCATGTGACCACTGCAGCCAGTTCTCAGCATTAGAGCACTGATTGGCTGCAGCAGTAACATACCATATACCGGCAAGTCCTTGCTGAAGAAATAGGTGACACATATTTGGATGGACATTACATTCACCAATACCAAACATACAAGATGACATCACCACATACCTCTTACATCCCGTGACGTCTCCCTGATGTAGATCTTCTCTTTTCTCATCTTCTCCATTTGGCCCAGAATGCCATGACACTTCTTTCAGCCCCATCTTCTCTCTGCAGAGTTTGCCACAAAGACACCTTAGATTACACACTTTTCTGTTATCCTGCTGCTGCCCAAAATACTGTGCCCACTGTTCTCCCTAATGTCCCCAAATACTATACTGTAGATATAACAGTGCCATATAGGTAGGACCCCATATAGTTACAGTGTTCCCCAAAGTCCCACTGATAGTAATAATTCTCTCCAGAGTGCCCTCATTAGTAATAGTGCCCCAATAGTGATAATGCTCCACAAGTAGCTCTTTTAGCAGTAGTGCCCCCTATATTCTACTAATAATAGTACCACCCCCAATTGTACCCCTGGTAGTAGTAATAATTCCCCATAATAGCAATCATTTTTCCCATCTTGCCTCCAGTAGTGCTCCCAGAAATAATAAAGACCCGCTGTAATGGTCCTCAGATCAGCCCATTGTGCCCTCAACAGACCTCAGATCATCTTATTGTGCCCCATCAGACCTCAGATCAGCCCATTGTGCCCCCAGCAGACCTCAGATCAGCCCATTGTGCCCCCAGCAGACCTCAGAGCAGCCCATTGTGCTCCCATCAGACCTCAGATCAGCCCATTGTGCCCCATCAGACCTCAGATCAGCCCATTGTGCCCCATCAGACTGCATATCAGCCCACTGTGCCCCCCCCATCAGACCTCACAGCAGCCCACTGTGCCCCCATCAGACCTCAGATCAGCCCAGTGTGCCCCCATCAGACCTCAAATCAGCTTATCGTGCCCCCATCAGACCTCAAATCAGACATTGTGCCCCATCAGACCTCAGATCAGCCCATTGTGCCCCATCAGACCTCAGATCAGCCCATTGTGCCCCCATCAGACCTCAAATCAGCTTATCGTGCCCCCATCAGACCTCATATCAGACATTGTGCCCCTTCTGACCTCATATCAGCCCACTGTGCCCCATCAAACCTCATATCAGCCCATTGTGCCCCATCAGACCTCAAATCAGCTTATCGTGCCCCCATCAGACCTCAAATCAGATATTGTGCCCCATCAGACCTCAGATCAGCCCATTGTGCCCCATCAGACCTCAGATCAGCCCATTGTGCCCCCATCAGACCTCAGATCAGCCCATTGTGCCCCCATCAGACCTCAAATCAGCTTATCGTGCCCCCATCAGACCTCAAATCAGACATTGTGCCCCATCAGACCTCATATCAGCCCGCTGTGCCCCCATCAGACCTCAGATCAGCCCATTGTGCCCCTTCTGACCTCATATCAGCCCATTGTGCCCCCATCAGACCTCAAATCAGCTTATCGTGCCCCCATCAGACCTCATATCAGACATTGTGCCCCTTCTGACCTCAGAGCAGCCCACTGTGCCCCATCAGACCTCACATCAGCCCACTGTGCCCCCATCAGACCTCACAGCAGCCCACTGTGCCCCCATCAGACCTCACAGCAGCCCACTGTGCCCCCATCAGACCTCACAGCAGCCCACTGTGCCCCCATCAGACCTCACAGCAGCCCACTGTGCCCCCATCAGACCTCACATCAGCCCACTGTGCCCCCATCAGACCTCACATCAGCCCACTGTGCCCCCATCAGACCTCACAGCAGCCCACTGTGCCCCCATCAGACCTCACATCAGCCCACTGTGCCCCACTCCTCCACCCTCCCCCTCTTGGCCTTGTGTTGTCTGCGCTGGGCTGGCTGGCCCCCCTAGTTGCCTTGCCTTGCCTGTAGTGCCTGCACCTGCGCAGTGCACCACCCGTCCCGCATGTGTCTCTCCAGTCGTCCGCAACTCCGGATGCCACTCACCGCCCGGGTCCGGCCCCTGTCTCCACGACTCCACTGGTATTGGTCTTGTAAGTAGAATCCTTGCGCGCTTACGGCGCAGCGCAGCGCCTCCGCCGGCCCGGCCCGCCCCGCCCTCTCAGCATCAGAAAGCGGCCGGAACTTTAAACTAGTGTATGCCCGAAGTCTGTATGCGTACTAATTGCGTACGCAGTACAGACTTCGGCGAATCGGCGGGTTTTCACCACTGAAATTCACGGACGCTGCTTTTTTCTGCCGGACGCTACGGACGGCAGAGAAAAGCAACGCTTTTTTGCGGACTGTCCGTAAATTTACGGACGGTTGGCAACCCTGGCTGTATGGGTGACACTGGCTGCAGAGGTCATGTGACCCGGCCTCAAACCAGATGTGGGACCTGCAGCACTGTGGTGGTGCCGGAACCCATTGGTGGGTCACAGATAAGTATGATTATCAACACTGGTTTGGCCACACTGTGGGGTCTGTAAAGGGTGTCACTAAAGGTGAACAACCCCTTTAATTAGCATAAGTTCCATCTTGGAGGATTCGTGAAAAATGAATCACCAGTTACTGTAATCCAGTTTTTGAAGGCCTTATGAATAATGAAGCTGCTTTACACAAACAGAGAAGAAAGTTTCTTGGCTTTATATGAGCAAAGAACAATGACAATGATGCAGATGTGATGCACTTCTTTTCAGTATTATGTTCACTCTGGTTACAAAGCGTCCACCACACACTGACATTTGCTATGTTCAAATACTGCAGGACTAACACGTATATAAAATAGTTCTCCTAGCCAATACTGATCCCACCCTGCGACCAACCTCCTGTAGCCAAATGTGAACAGAGCAGGATCAGCTGGGCACAATGGCGAGTTCTTCAGCAGGGCAAGATCCCTGGCAAGATTTCATTTCAGTTCCGTTTCAAGGTTAAAAACACATGTATTGTAGGAGACAAGCTTAATCCTTGACCTGCAGTCGTCTAACTGTAGGAGAATCAGAAACTTATTTACATTCAGATACAAACATCTAGTGCCCCAAACCCAAATATCTCCACCACCTTTCTGTGCCTGAGAGGAGCAGCTACAACTCCTCCTCATTTCTTGCACAAAGCGGGTGACAGTAACACTTTAAAATGGTTTGTTCAGTGCTGAAGCTCCTGTGCTTTGGATTCCAAAAGAAACTGTTAAAAAACAGAGAAATCTCTCCTCGTCCCGGATAAAAAAAGGTTATAGAAAACGTCTCCAGCGCTGTCGTCAGATTTTCTGTCAGCTTCTAAAAAATAGAATGTTACGTATTTGGCAGTGTTGGCGTTAATACTGTGACTCGGATGCAGACCCTTTAACAGTTCAACAATCTGACCCCATCGCACATGCCACAAAGGTTCCCACACTTAAGAAGCCGAGGATGTTGTTTTTTTTTCGGCGGAGGGTAGACAGGTTATACTTTGGCAAAATTGAAAGGATCCATTGTGATGTGTGGTCTTCACCCTTTGCAGTGCAATTTTTCAGTGCCTTTCCCCAAAGACTCTTAGATATTAAGTATATATATATATTTTCAAATCACAAACGAAGACTTGTGTCTGAAATCTCCCTGGAGAGAGGAAAAAAAAAAAACAGAACAAGGGTCAGAACATGAATTCTTCTGATTGCTCCCATAAACACAAGTCTTAAAGGGGTTGTCCAGGATGAAAAAACATGGCTGCTTTCTTCCTAAAACAGCACCACACCTGTCCGTTGGAAGAAAGCAGCCATATTTTTCTTATCCTGTACAATCCCTTTAACCATCCATGGGCACACGGGTGACAAACAATAACCAGCGTTCTATGCCTGTAAAGTGACAGGGGCATTGCATTTACAGACCATGTGCAGTCAATATTTTAAGGATGTAACTGACCAGAAAACTTGGTGAATGCACACCTTCTAAATCCATTGACTCACATTTACTAATGTAGGCATTGATGTGAAAATCTATGTATATATATATATATATATATATATACACATATATACATACACACAGGGTGGGCCATTTATATGGATACACCTAAATAAAATGGGAATGGTTGGTGATATTAACTTCCTGTTTGTGGCACATTAGTATATGGGAGGGGGAAAACTTTTCAAGATGGGTGGTGACCATGGGGGCCATTTTGAAGTCGGCCATTTTGGATCCAACTTTAGTTTTTTCAATGGGAAGAGGGTCATGTGACACATCAAACTTATTGAGAATTTCACAATAAAACAATGGTGTGCTTGGTTTTAACGCAACTTTATTCTTTCATGAGTTATTTACAAGTTTCTGACCACTTATAAAATGTGTTCAAAGTGCTGCCCATTGTGTTGGATTGTCAATGCAACCCTCTTCTCCCACTCTTCACACACAGATAGCAACACCGCAGAAGAAATGCTAGCACAGGCTTCCAGTATCCGTAGTTTCAGGTGCTGCACATCTCGTATCTTCACAGCATAGACAATTGCATTCAGATGACCCCAAAGATAAAAATCTAAGGGGGTCAGATCGGGAGACCTTGGAGGCCATTCAACTGGCCCACGACGACCAATCCACTTTCCAGGAAACTGTTCATCTAGGAATGCTCGGACCTGACACCCATAATGTGGTGGTGCACCATCTTGCTGTAAAAACTCAGGGAACATGCCAGCTTCAGTGCATAAAGAAGGAAACACATCATCATGTAGCAATTTCACATATCCAGTGGCTTTGAGGTTTCCATTGATGAAGAATGGCCCCACTATCTTTTCCCCTATATACCACATTATGGGTGTCAGGTCCGAGCACTCCTAGATGAACAGTTTCCTGGAAAGTGGATTGGTCATCGTGGGCCAGTTAAATGGCCTCCAAGATCTCCCGATCTGACCCCCTTAGACTTTTATCTTTGGGGTCATCTGAATGCAATTGTCTATGCTGTGAAGATACGAGATGAGCAGCACCTGAAACTACGGATACTGGAAGCCTGTGCTAGCATTTCTTCTGCGGTGTTACTATCAGTGTGTGAAGAGTGGGAGAAGAGGTTTGCATTGACAATCCAAAACAATGGGCAGCACTTTGAACACATTTTATAAGTGGTCAGAAACTTGTAAATAACTCATGAAAGAATAAAGTTACGTTAAAACCAAGCATACCATTGTTTTTCTTGTGAAATTCTCAATAAGTCTGATGTGTCACATGACCCTCTTCCTATTGAAAAAAATAAAGTTGGATCCAAATTGGCCGACTTCAAAATGGCCGCCATGGTCACCACCCATCTTGAAAAGTTTCCCCCCTCCCATATACTAATGTGCCACATACAGGAAGTTAATATCACCAACCATTCCCATGTTATTTAGGTGTATCCATATACACATATATAGTTTTAGAGAAATCCCCTGTGCCTAGCTCGCTAAGGAACTGCCACAATTTGTGCCACAATTCCGGCATAACATTCCAGCACAGACAGAATGAACACGACCGTATGTATTTTGCGGCCTGCATAACACAGATCTGTAAAATAAATTCTGTATTTTGCCGAACGGAACAGCTGGCCCCTAATAAAACAGTCAGATCCTTGTCTGTTATGCGGACAATAATAGGGCATGTTCTATTTTTTGGCAGAACGGACATACGGAAACATAATGCACACAGAGTATCTTTTTTTTTTTTGCGGACTCATTGAAATGAATGGTTCTGCATACTGTCCCCAAAAATAATGGAATGGACATGGGAAGACAATAGGTTTGTGTGCATGAGCCCTAAGTCAAACAATTCCTGGCATAAAGTCAGACATGAGTTTCTAGCCATGCACCAGATTCATCATCCCCTGAGCCCCTGTGATAAATCAAGTGCATGTCTAGACAGCCTGTCTAAGCTTCTTGTGTTTAATCTTAAAGGGAGTCTGTCACTTACTTTCTTCCCATTAAATGGGTTGTCGGGGTTCAGAGCTGAACCCGGACACAACCCCTTCTTCCCTCATTCACCATAAAGCACAGGGCAAGGGCTTTTTTCTTTAAATCTGGTGACGTACCAAGCTTTTCATGCATACGCCAGGCAGAGGCTTTCGCCTAGCAGAAAGCCAGGTGGTGTCACTGGCACAAATAGGCAGTCTTTAGTGCTTTCCTAGCCTGTAAAACACGCTAGGGCAGCGCTATAGACTTCCCATTTGTTCCAGTGACGTTACCGTGATCACTGCTAGGAAGCCTCCGTTTAGCAGTGTGACAATGTTAACAAAACAGCCCTTGATCTGCACAATGCAGCACAGGACAAGGGGGAGCATTGGAGTGTGAAATGCTCCAATACTCCACTCATTCATGCTGAAGGAGTTAAGAAGGGGTTATGTCCGGGTTCATCTGTGAATTAGGACAACCCCCTTAAACTAATCACAGTGCTGGGAAGTGGACTGATATAGATACCTTTGTGGCTGTGGGGAGAGATCAGATTGGCAAAACTGAATGAGCTACCACATATGCAAACGGGGTTGTGCCCAGTGGGTGGTCCCAATCCCAGCAAGTGTTCATGTTCTCCTCAGTCAACCCTCCCCACACCTCCCCTCTGGTCACGGATGGCTCCTGCGCTGACAATGAAGAACAGTGACTTAGGACGTTGAAGCCATCAATCAAGACCAGGGCAGAGGCTGGGTGTACTATGGAGAGCACTCTTGACGTCTTTTACATTGGTGTTAAAAATTAGGGTTTTTTTTCCAGCATTTAGACCCCTCTCCATGGCCACAGGCATGTCAGCATATATGTTTCAGTCCACTACCTGGTGCTATAATTGCTTGAAAGAAACGGACAGGTTCCCTATAATAAGTTTAAACTCTTTAGTGGCTGGAGCACTGATACAGAGCTCCACATCCCCTGAACGACAGAGGTAAAAGAGAAAACATGCTGGCCACCAGTAGGAGGAGCTCAGGTGCTTACTGCATACTACTTATACATTGCAATCAATAATAAGATTGGATGCAGTAAGTTATGCCGGCATGTGATACTTTTTTGGTCAGAGCTCTGTGTACTACAGAGTTCTAAGAGATAAATGTTGGTCCTAGAAAATATTTGGGGAGATTTACTAAAAATATGCACAGAATGCCTACAGGAAGTCTATTCATTTGCAGTATTTTGTAAGTAGTCACCTCGTCACTTGTCCGTAGGTAGTTTACACCATCTGTTTTTGAAGGCTTCTTGTGACTGAAAGATGAGAAGACAAAGAGTCAGTAACAACAAATCTTACAGATTAGTGAAAAGCACAAATGTGGAAAATCTGCACACAGATTCAGTAAGCGACAACCTTTTAAAATTTTTACTTTTGAGCATCACTTTTTGTTCACTGCTGCTTCTAACCATAGCAAACACAGCATGTGATAATGGTAGGGTGTACGTGCGCAGGCTCTGCTAACCTTCACTTCCAAGGTGGCCACCCCTCAGGCCACAGTGAAGCATCTAAATGTGGCAGTGGTGGTTCAATCTCACCTCTGATAAACTGTTAGAGTGAGATCCAGGGGACCCAACATTTCAGGTGAAGGTGTAAAAGGGGAGGACAGAGGCCACTATAACACACACATTTCTACACATGCGACTTTCGCTGCTCTGCAGACTGTTCCAGCCGACACAGACATATCGTTGGTGCCCGACAATACAGCTCCTTAAATGCAGCTAACGATAGGTGAGTATGGAGATGGTTACTAACCCCTTAACACAAAAGGGCGCAACTGTATGCGATCTGCATGTGAGGGAGCACGAGGCAGGCTCAGGTCAAAATAAATTCAGTATCGCCACTTAAAAAAATGTCAGAACTATTAAAATATAAAAACATTTATCATGCGCAGTGAACAAACTACAGCGTACCCCACAAAAAGCCCCCACACATATGGAAATATAAACAGTTAGTGGTGTCAGAATTAATTTCCCCTGTATAAATAGCTAACTTTGTACATTATGACTGCCTACGTATTATTTATGTGAACTGCACATTTTGTACTCCTCCTTGGCTAAAAATATTCATTTAAAAAAAAAAAAAAAAAAAAAAAAGATTATTACTGTGCCAGAAAAGAAAGTAGTGCGGCCTCTAGCGGAGAATATTCTGAACTGCACTGTTACAGTAGATCTGCACTGTTACAGTAGATTTATCAAACATCTGCAGATAACGATGTTTGCTTTTTCTGCTCTAGTCTGGAGTTACAGCTCTTAAAAGGATATTTCCATCTGGAGATTTACGACTCCCTCTCCTCTTGGCTCGGCATAACATACCCTGAGAGGAGTGGCACAAGATAGCCAGGTCACAATAACGCCTGCTCAGGACATTTTACTCCCTGAAAAAAATATTTTTACGCATTTCTAATCCAGAACACTGTACTGGCACAAACGAAGCCCCGCCCTCCTCTCTGAGAAGCTCCGCCCCTCATCGACATCTCCCTTACCAGAACCAGCTCCATTCTAAACAGTACATCGTGGGTACAGGAGCTGTGGTCACAGTCATGTGATTAGCCACGGACATGGGAGGAGTTAAGGGAACACATGAGGCTCTGTGTAGGACTGTGCGGAATATGAAGGTTCCTTAGTGCGATATAAAACAGGGCCATGTAAGTGTAATAATCATATTGTGGAGTTTTCTGTGTGTAATGTGCATACAGTAGTGCTGTTAGTATAATGTGCATGTAGTAGTGCTGTTTGCGTAATGGTCATCTAGCAGAGCTATGTATGTAATGGCCATGTAGCAGGGCTGTGTGTGTGTGTAATGGCCCTGTAGCAGGGCTGTGTATGTAATGGTCACGCAGCAGAGCAGTGTGTGTTATGTCCATGTAGCTGGGCTGTGTGCAATGGCCATGTAGCAGTGCTGTGTGTGTAACAGGCATGTAGCACACTGTGTAATGGGCATGTATTAGAACTGTGTGTAATGGGTATATAGCAGAGCTGTATATGTACTGGGCATGTGCCATAGCTGTGTCTGTAATGGGCATGTGGCAGATCTACATATCGAGCTTTGTTATTGTTAAGGAGGCTGCAGATTTGTCAATTTGGGTGGGCTGCCAGGACATTTGCTGCACCACTCTGAGACCACTGTGGAGGATGTCTGTGCAGTGGTCCCGTCATCAGTACTGTGGCGGCCTGGTGTAGTAAGCAGCCTCTTGTAAGAAATGCTGTGGCCACTTTGGGCACTAGTAGATCTATAAGCCCCTGGTGGGGTGACTGGGTCTGATGTGAATACACAGCAGGAACTGGGCAGTAATAGCCAAATAATTACAGTATAGTCTCGGAAGCACCGTTTATGGATCTGTTATGAGGGCACTTCATATCATCACATCTGACTCTATAATGGGGCAACTTCACATGGAAGCACTGTGTATAGCAGCGTTATGTGGGCATTGTGTATCTAGCTCTGTTGTCTAAATTTGCCATTTCTGCATGGAAGACATTATAGAGGAGACTAGTAATGGTTTCCCTGCATAAATACCAACCGTATAACATTATGTAGGCCTATGTATAATATATACGAATTACCGCAAAATTAATACTCCTCCTTGGCTAAAAATACTCCTCAAAAATGCTAAGAGGTGTATTTTTACTTTTCTGGGAAATATGTGGTGCAAACTATGTGGCCAGCTTTGAAAGACTAACCAATAACCCATGATTTTATGATATTCTGTTACTCACCTGTCCTGGATCCAGGGCTGTGCACTAACACGCTCTTGCCCACTCTGGCTCCCAGCACTGCCAACAAATTTTCTATGCCAGCGGTGATTAACCTCCGTGTTCTGCTACACCACCATCACCTATCCGTGCTGCTGCAAGATCAGCTCTACCGAATCAGGAGATGATCCAACTCACCAGGTGACAACATAACACTGCCACGAGTTCTTATGTGTCTATATGTGGCCAGTCAGTGGCTGTGGTGCAGCCTGGTGAGGATTTTGCTGGAATGTCAAGTATGGATTTTTTTTATAGTGAGAAATTGAGTGTGTAAAAGGTAAAGGTGGTGGAAATATCCCCAGTTTCTTTCTACCCTACTCCTACCTTCCAGCAGAGCTATGAGGGAAACAACATTATGACTACAGCTCTGGAGATGAACGTAAGACATGATGTAACTCTAGATTACTTTAATAGCAAAGAATTCACAAGGTTACAAAAGATGTAAAGGTGAATCGATACTTCAAGATTGGCACACCATCTCAAGATTTGTGTGGTCATAAAATGTCTCAAGGAACAAGGGCATCGTATAGAAGCTCTTACCAAGATCATCCAAGTCTATGGCTTTATAAACTCTTGAGGGAGCTGTCTGAAGCTGAATAAAGCCATCATCTAAATTTAGAAAGTTAAAGGGGTTCTGTAGTTCTTTTAAACTGCTGATCTATCCTCTGGATAGATCATCAGCATCTGATGGGCGGGGGTCCGACACCTGGGACCCCTGCCGATCACCGGTTTGAGAAGGTGGCAGCGCTCAAGGAGCGCCGCAGCCTTGTCTGTGTTTCCCTCAGGCCCAGTGATGTCACGACTAGTATGACTGGCCTGGGCAGGGCTAAGCTCAATTCAAGTGAACAGAGCTTAGCTCCGCCCAGGCCAGTGATACTAGCCGTGACGTCACTGGGCCGTGACAGAGAAGGCAGCGGCACTCCTGCAGCACCGCTGCCTTCTCTAACAGGGTGTCGGATCCCCACCAATTAGATGCTGATGATCTATCCAGAGGATAGTTTAAAAGAACTGCAGAACCCCTTTAAGGAGTTTTCTGGGCTCCTATAGGAGATGCGCTGCAGCAACTCGGCATTAGTTTGAATGGAGAGGTTCTTCTGGCCTCATTGCCCATGGCTACAGGGAAGAGCTGATTGGCGGGGGTCCCAGGTGTCAGGCCCCTACCGATCAGATACTGATTTCCTATTCTGAGGCTAGGAGCCCAGAAGCCCCTTTTAAATATGCTTCAACATTTACCATAAAGCTGCCATCCTTTTAGATGGGAAAGCTTTGCACATTTAGGCCCCTCTCAGACGAGCGAGTGGCACCCGGCCTGAACTTCCAGCACTGCCGGGGGTCACATAGCATTATATTGGTTTATGATGCTATGTAACCCTTACAGTTCTGGAATGTATTAGATGACACTGACATAATGCTGTCACTATTATCCAATACTTTCCAGAACTGTAAATCAATATAATGCTATGTGACCCCGGCAAGTTCAGGACGGGAGCTGTCTTAGGGTGCATTCACATGACCGTATAAATGGATTTGCATCCGTTCAGCGATTTTGTGGAACGGGTGTGGACCCATTCATTTCAATGGGGCCGGAAAAGATGCGGACAGCACACCACGTGCGATCTGCATCCGTTGTTCAGTTTCATAGCCCCGCAAAAAATATACAGCATGTCCTATTCTTGTCCGCGGACAAGAATAGGCATTCTCTATACAGTGCCTGCAAGGTGCAGTCCGCAAAATGCGGAACGCATATGGCTGGTAACCGTGTTTTGCAGATCCGCAAATTGCAGACCTCAAAACACTTACGGTCGTGTGAATGCACCCTTATAATCACGCTCCGAGTCCGGAGTGTACAACTCGCTCGTGTGAAAGAGGCCTTATAAGTTCCACATTCTTTACAGCACAGAAGAGCCAACACTAGTCCTATGATCCTCAATTCAGACCCATGGTAACTAATCTGTGCATTTAGGGCCAGCCCTTAAAACAAATATCATTTAAGAAACATTTAATAAGTTGTTTCAAACCTTTGACCATTGGGCCTGCTGTTGTTTGTAAAGTAACCTTTCCGATAGGCACAGCAGATGCCAACTGTGATGAGGACAAGCACCACTACCACAACCAGGATTCCTCCAACGATGCCACCGATATTTAAGTCATCTAAAGAAAGATAAAAACGACCAAAAATACCTTACTCTAGTGAAAAGACCTAAAAAAACAAATAGTCAGGGTGGAAACAAAGTTATCAGAGACTCTCCAAATCACATAAGAGTTTCTCCTGATTCTCAACAGCACTAAAGGTTGTATTTGGCGGTGTATAAACTAAATGGCATTTTTACACATTTTACATTTGTAGTTTCTATAACTTGCAGGATAAGGCCTCTTTCACACGGGCGTCACGGATTCAGTCCGGATGCGTTCCGGAAAATCCGCACACAATCGTTTTTAGCGACGCAGTGGCGGTGGTGGGGTTTAGAAAACAGCGCGCTTTCTTGCATGGTGAGATTTTTCTAGAGACACACAGTGTCGCACACAAAGAAGAAAACACGAATGTTTTCAGCAATCACCGCGCAGGCGCAGACATCATTGTTAATTCATTATGGGCAATCGCTGGGAGAGCCGCCGTTCGACTTAACGCCTTTAATGCACCATTGCGAGTGCCATGCTGTCAGTCAGGCACATTGCAGGAGCACCCTTCCCACTTTTAGACCTTCTCAAATGGGCTGCGCGCAGTGGCTTGCGCGGCGAAGAAAAAACGAGACATATGGATCATGTTGCCGCGGAATGAATACTTTCCTACGCTCTAATACGGCGCGAAACCATGGAGATGTATAGGCATAATTTAATGCTTCCATTAAATGCTCTCATTGTGTCAAGAACTGCCCAACCAGTTCAGAAGAGAGGCAGAGAAGGGGTTCTTCGCCAGGGATCCCAGTACCTGGAGGACCATGCCGTATGGGTGTGGCGTAGGCGATATGGCCAAGGTCCACAGCATCACGCCATTGGCACAACGCCATAATTCAACAAAGTGAAATATTCTCAAGCGACTGATCCAGATCCATGTCAGCGCCCGCAATCATGTTATGATAACTAGAACTGTGTAACACATTATGTTCTCCAAGTGATAGTGGGGTTAGCTCGTAAGGCGCAGAGGCATATCACAATAATTTTAAAAATCAACGCCTCAAGTGATAGATGGAGACAGATAAGATGTCAACTTTTGTACTGAGCGAGTTATCCACTAAGAATGGAGGGGTATATTAAGAATATAATTAATGTAATGTAACCCAGTTTGCTAGTCGAGTCACATAGTGTATTTGTATCGAGGTTAAGATTTGGCAGCGATTAATTAGATCCAAGCGGAGCAATAGTCATCCGCCACGCTCCATACTCAGAATCTAGTAGATTCTGCGCTGCGCGAGGAGTACTACTCTGCTACATCTACCGAGCTCTGGCATACGCGAATGTTGGGAGTGATAGTCGACTTAAGATGCTCGCGCCCTCATCGTCCTGCTGCATGTCAGGACCCGGTCCATCTCTCCCTATCTACATGCTCAGGACAGGCCCTTAAGGGCACGCTTTATATCCGATTGAGCCAGAAGGCGCTACAGAGAGACAGAGGTCTTAAACTGATGCGATTTCTTACGCGCCGAGACCAAGTCCTAACCGCCTCTGCAGACTGCTCTCATCTACACCAACGTAAGACACTGACCAGGCACACACAAAAAGGGCTTCAACAATAAATAGCACACATTTCACTGACTATACTGAGTAGTTCGAGTAAGATATATTTCACTAATAGTTTAAAAGGGTACCCCCCTGATCAGGGCTAACTCGGTGGCTCAAACGGTGAAGGGTATAGCAGCTAGTTCCAGCTTGCTAGCTGTGTTGGAGAAAGTTAAGTAGAAATATTTTTTGCTGCAACAACCCGCCTGTTGATAGACCTTCAGTATGAATGTTACTGCTTAAGTGTCTATCTGAGAGGACGTGTTTCCGCCACCAGCTACAACAGGTAAGGCTATCCAGACTGACTGGTCCCACGCCTACAACCGGACTTCGAATTGGAGGCAGCGCCTACGAAGGAACGATTATCCAATGAGGCGCCGACCCCAGGCTTAAATCTCTGATGCTCCAGCCTGGCCCGTTGGCCCGACGAGAGGGCTCTGGCGAGATATGTAGGTGTTAACCGGCGAGGCAAGATCTGAGCTTCAGAGACCATGTCCGCCTGCCTCCTAGAGCGTTCATGCTCGCCACCGATCGTGGCCACCCTGGATTCTGCGAACAGTTCTCAAAAGTAGATAGTATTAAAGTTTCGTCCTTATTTGTGATTCAGTTATTACATCCAATTCAGGTTGAGTACAATGCTCGTTGCTCAAAGATATTATCTGTTTCAATCTAATAAACCTTGTGTTTTAGTGTCTCTCGTAGGTTAAAAACTCCTCAACGCCTCTTACCACTCCCACCCTGAACGCCATAGCTGACTAGTAGAGAAAAATGTGTTGATTCTTATTGTAATATAACCTATCGTATTAAGACTGTTGTAAATCGTAAGGTCTCCACGTCACGGTCCAAAAAAATTATCATGGACGGAGCGAAGGGAAGCGAGCTGCGTGGCTAGCCTGCGAGCTCAGGCCGGATACGACACACGCTGGCGTATTCAGGAGCAGCAGGTGAGAGAATGTGAGTCATCCTTCATGTCCACAGGGCTGGCGGTGGAAAAACCTCATGGAGAAGAGATTGATGGCCATTGAGTGAACAGACCCTTGAGAGTACTATTATGGTAGAGAGGGTTAGGCACGGTAGTGGTGTGGGTGGCCGCGAGACGAATGGAGACAACCTATCCTATTAATTACTATAATATGTGTTAGCTGGAGAGAGCCGAGTACTCTGAGTGGTTGTACTACTAGAGCACATACATATATACGAATGCATTAAGTTATGAGGGATTGGAAACTTGTATAGGTTTGATACTCAAGACCCTAGTGAAAACCAATTATTGGTCAGTATATAAGTAGTTTATGGTAACAGGGCTGGTGGTGTAAGCAGACCTAAGAACGAGTTTAACTCATTTGAACCCGGGACTCGGTGGTCAGAAACCAGTAGGCGCTTATGTATATGACCGATTGGATGAGACCGAATGCTTGCCTCCTGATGGTAGGCCGAGACCGTAGGTACCGAGGCAAGCACTGCGGGCCTAAGGTGATTGTCGATCATGTATAGTCTCTCTCAAGTATATGTGACACTTGATGTGAGGCTTGTCGCATTAGCTTAATATGGCCTGAGTAACAGCTAGTAGTCTGTATGGACTCCACATGAAGGGCCTAGTACGGATGTGAAACCAACGAACGCGAAGTTGGAAATGTCTAGGAATATATATGCTACGCTTGGTAAAATTCAGGATTTTTATTTATGGGGCAGATGTACCTATCAAAGATTGATGTGTGTCTGGAATTGACAGACTGAACATCAGTTCATAGCACGTTAAACCAACCTCTAACATTCGAGGCATCAGTACTCAGTAGGCTGATGATTAAAGTGTGGATACGAGATGAATATGTATCAGTGACATTAAGCGTAGCTCACCCACGAGAGCGAGGTAGTCCGATAGAGGTGATCAGAAATGTATTAAGCTTTATAAAAGGCAAAGGGACAGAAGCGGCTATCATAGCAGTCTTCCACTCTATCACCACACCACAAATACTTCCGATGTGCAATTTTTCATCTGATATGTATTGAACAGCCTCACTGAGCCTGATTTACTTTGCTTTATTGACCTTTAACGCAACTACTCGCGTGGGTAGTATGCACTAGGTGAATCTCTGGGCCGTATGGCTTGCTTGAGAATGGAAGACTACTACTAGTAAGTTAACTTTAACGCGTCAGTTTGTTACAATGTGACCCAGTTTTTGCATATGTCCATAAGACTGAGTGACTGAGCCCGCCCAAGGAACGCAATTGGGATGTAATCAATATTCAGTCGTTTTAGTCCTCTCCTCTATATATTTAGTGTCTGTCCACCAGCTAAGGCTTTAAATGGATAAGTTCACATGCAATGTATTATATTCGGATGGACACGCCATTCACCCACTGGGCCCCGCCAGTTGGACCGTTAGAGCGGGATGGTCTAGTTTGGAGAAGCTGATGGACGACCGTTAAAGTGAATGGGGCCCTGTATCTATCCGCAAAAATCGCGGATAGATACGGCCTCCATTCAACTTACAGGTCGCTGTGAAATGGGCCACTACATTTGCTGGAGGTGACAGATTTAAGGGCACAGAAGATAATTATATATTGCTCGACGACTTATCTTTTAAAATGGTGTTAGAGGGAAAGAACCCCTGAATGGTGGGGTATGGGAGTGACCTTCACCCATCCCTCATCCTTTTTGGTCACCTCGACCAATAAACCTCAACGCGGCCTATGGAGTACACGTTCACGATGGGGGCTGCGGGTCTGCTGAAGATAAAATCACACAGGTGCATTGCTCCTTTATACCGTCTGCAAGTGTTCAAACGGTCTGGTTACGATGATATACGGTTGGTGTCTGTCCGGACATGAACGCAGTGTCTATTCGATGAACTGGGTATTATGCGTCAAGCCCCATAAAGTATAAGAGATACAGCAACAACATGCCGCTTGTGGATTTATCTGTATGCCAAAGCACGGGAAGAACCACAAAAAGAGCTCATCCCCATTGTACCAATGTGGGCGAAGGATCGGACATCGCGTCAAATAAGGGCAAGTAAAGGACCCTGCCATTACAGCGACAACTGTTTGTTGCTGTAGACTTAAGTGTTGCCGGAGTAGTAATCTGGAGATCGTGGGCCTTGTGTGTGTGACTATATGGACAGTCGATTGGTGCCCTTTATAGAGTGGATTCTGAGGATGGGTTTACGTTTTATAAATCCACAGGTTGTATAGAGCGAGGAAGCTGCTGCACGTGCTATAAATTACCTATACCTTCCCATAGGACCCGCTTACCGCACCTAGCTAGACTGCACTTCGGCCTGAGAGCATTTACAGGACATATGAGACCTAGGTCCGGAAACATTCGTCCTTCCGTGTTACTGAGAGACGACACACTCTCTCATCGGTGATTTGCGGTGCAAGATTTTAGTACTCTCATGATATCAACAAAATACCTGAAAAGAACAGTTATTACCGGAGGAGGCCATACACAGAGACTGGGTGTGCTCACTGTTCCGGTGGCTCCCGTGTTGGCCAACTGTCGTTAGCGCAGGGACAGTCAACGACCACCCCAAACGTCTAGTCCAGTGTCACAGAATCGGTGAAGATCGGTCACATCGCATGGAATTCCCTGTGAAGAATAGTCGTAGGGGATTATTTTTAGGGATGGGTCCTTATCTGGTGTCTCTCCAGGGAAGGGCTAGGTGTTAGACGACCGGTGCAGTATACGGTACCCGGGTGATGAGCATTAAGCCTGGTAGTGCAGTGAGATCTCTGAGAGAGCGCGAGTATACACCACCTCATTGTTTGTCGTCGATCCTTAACTATGGAGATGGGCCGTTTACTGAACATCAGGACAATGTATTTCTGGCGAATTAAGTAGGCGCCTGAGACCTGGGGGGATCCAGGGTTTATAAGCTGATATGAGTTAATTTGTAGGAGATCGCGGATTATATGATGTGGGAAATATAAGATTACTTCCATAGATAAGATTAAGTCTATACGGAGAGAGACAGTTAATGCCTATTCCATGTTATGTTGGACAACATTGGATTTTAGTAGACTCAGTTAAGGAACTGTATTTCCAGTGATTCATAAGTGACAACACTAAATGCGGATTGACCGATACTACAAGGAGCACGTGTTGTAGCGGTATAACACTGTATTAAGACTCTATGATCATTTTTTTTATGAAAAGAAAAATAAAACATAAAAGGAAGGAGAAGAAATGGAAAAAAAATCCGATGATAAAAATCACAGTTGCACAAAAGATCCTCATGCTTGATGAAAGTTAGCATCATCAAGACGACTTTTTCACTAAATATGCCCTCCGTTGGTTCGACTAAAGAGTCACTGGTACTCCATACTTCAGCCCGGCTAGATGCGAGTGTTAAGCATTATGATACGGGTCCTTCCTGCCTGGAGACCTGGCACTCAAAGCGAGCGCTGAGAGTAAAGGGGACTGCTATTTCACTCAGATGCAACACGACCACTGAGAGTCTTGGCAATGCGACAGGCAGAAGACACAAGACATGCCACGTTGAAGGCGATGTCCATCGCCACTTGCTCTCCAGGATTTTACCTCCCTAGCCCGAGTAGTGTGCACTACGGGGTCGGGGACGGAATTGAGTTGGTCACGCTTGTAGTATATCTGCGAGATAATGGGCTCAGCTGGAGTCCTGGTGGGTTCGAGCTCTAATGCCGTGTCCTGAGCCATGAGTCCGTTGGATATAATAGCGTTGTCGCGAGCTTTCTCTCTTCGGAGAGGCGACTTGCCGCCGCAGAAATCCATGCCATGGACAGAGGACTTGTAACAATGGATGGCCCGAGGCGCGTACTGTCGCAGGGAATCGCACAAGAAACTACGTTCTCACTAGGTGTGTAGAAGTGGTTAATCTGGGTGGGCACTGAATCCGCGCACTGACATCCGCGCTGTCCAAAAAATGATCGACCGTGTGAAACCACTTAGAGGAAGTGGTCGAGGAACAGGGGAACAGTGGCTGGTCTCTTGTGATTGTGTTGCCAATCACTTGTGTACCCATCGGCGGCCAGAGCGAGGGTTGAGATTGCAGGGTCACGGAACTTATGCCAGTTCTTGCCTATATACCCATCGTAAATTAATAACGTTTCTGACTGGCCATAAGTCCACAGGACAGGGGTTACACTGATGGCAGGCATGGATGAGGGAAATTGAGGTCCAACCTCAGTGTTGCGGCTCCATGAAGCTGCTGGTGTGCTACAAGGGTGGGGGCACAGTCCAGCTATTGTGTTACCTCTCGTGAGCGGATGACCAAAATAATACGGCTGTCATCCTCGAACGCTATACTGACACAGCAGCAAGAGCATCTTAATTAGTATAGTTCATCACTCTTAATAGGAGAGATAGCTCTATTTCTCCCCTCTCACTCATCAAACATCATTGAGTCCCTCACGGGTAAAGTGTCTACGGTTCCTGATCTGGGGTGCGTTCTCATACCCTCTGCCAGCTGGTGAAACATTGCCTCATTCTTCCTGCTGCTCGTCAGGAATATTGGACAGAGGCAGCAAGAAGACCAGAGTGGCAGGGGTGAATGGATACGTGGATAGGCGGCGTGAGACATCTCCTCTTCGTCACCTCCATTCACGCACCTCAAATCATTGTTCTGCAAGCCTCCAGATGCCTAAGAACAGAATTGGAAAAACCAGCAGAAGCCACAGCTCTGGTTCCTAAAAGCATCGTGGCCTTGCGGGTTCTGCCAGCCTCAGCTCCCCATTCCCAGATGCAATGGAAGAAGCCCGCTTACAGACTATAAGAAGTCTGCATTATTTTTCTTGTTTATTTCATATACAAAATGGAGAAGTGTGCGATTAAATTTTTAATACTTTTGTCTGTGGACATCAGGCTAAATGTCTCATGGAGCTGGGTGGCCTGGGAATTATATATACACTTACTAGCTGGAATATATATTAAAATTGTAATTATATATTTAAGAGTCAGCGCAACTTTTATCAAGATAACAATGGAACAAGTGGGATGAATGTTGTTGATCGCCCATAGTCAAATGTACAATTATAATCAGAATGAGAGTCGCGTCCTCTAAAAAGGTTATCTAAACAATTGTATCAGTAGTTCTTACATCCTTCCGCGTCAGCGCTTGTCACTAGCCTGTAGTATCACCCTGTCGCAGTAAATCGTCGTGTGGCAGGATGCTTGCTATTCTTGTGCGCGGATTGGCAGTCTTCCATTGAGGAGTAGTCTGTTCTCGGGCTATAAGCGTGCTAGAACCTGGGTAAATGATCCACGAGAAGCGGCAGCGGGTCAGCAGAGTATGTTACCGGATGAACCACAGAGTTCAGCACATCTTGTAAATTTAAAATCTGGAGTGCCGGTGATCAAAGAGGGTTATCCCTATTACGCAATGACCCTTATGCGGCGATGTTTGGCGAGAGCTGCTGCTGTCTCGTGGTGCATCAATTGCAGTCGAGTGGTGATATTCACTATGCAAGAGCGCTCATCGAGGATCTGCGAGATAGGCCTGTTTTGACACAGTTCTGCCTGTAATAGTGACAAATCCACCGTCGGATAGCAAGTGTCTTCGATTAGTCGTCATGAGAAATATATGATGCGGGTAGTACACTGCTACGCTTGCTGCATCTCACTTGTACCGTATGTATCACGTCGCTCGCGCATACAGAGATGCTAACTGAACTTACAGCCCGCACACCGACTTGCCATTGGCGGAGACAAGGGCGCCAACTCTCCGCCGCTCCCAATTCCTGAGTCTCTGACGACGTAGTCGACAGCTTCGCACCGTTAGCGCAATTGTGGAGCGGTAGTTGGTGTCGATGGGCCATTGCGGCAGGTCCAGCCATTCCCTGGTGTGTTATTCGTACTCCCTTATAGGCAGTGATGTTCAGAAGAGGAGTCTGCGAATAGGCCACCGCGAGTGTCGAGCCACTGCTTGCGAGCGACGGCTCAAGATGTAGGACTAGGCCTGAGCGCTAGTGGGCGAGGGCATGACATCGGAGGTAGACTGGTGAACAGTACTGAGACATAAGTTGGCGATGGTCTAAGTGATAGCGCTTCGTGCCGGAAAGCTTGGTTGTTTACATATATCCAGCATGTCTGGGCAGTCCAGGTACTATTAATACGTATATAGGGCGAGTCACCGCCCTAGTGGAGGCCGTCGTATACAAATGGCACAGATGATGGGGTTCCAACTGTTCTATGATTTTGTCGTCACTGAAGGCAATTTCGACTCAATGGTCCAGTATGGTATCCTGGTACTGCCCTGCCCCATGAGACTCTGGAGTGGTTAACCATCTTATCAGGGATCAAGCACTCAGGTAGCGACAGAGGTATTGTGATTACCTCCGATAGTGCTAGAGGAGTGGCATCTCAACGTCCTCGCCTACTTCATTGAAACTACTCGGGCAGCATGATCCGGCTACATGCTTGAAGTAGAGTAGTGGTCGGTGGGGGATCCTTGACCTTCACGACTAACGCCAACTAAATAGCCGTAAAACCAGCACATCTGGGTTCTGTTCGGCACATGGCGCGCATTTTCATATCCCTGACTGCGCTGGAGAGTACCACACGCTATGTTGGTAAGGGCAGGGAACTAGAGATTGCACACAGCACCTCTCGACCAGTGTCCGTGCGAGTCTGCGAGGAGGGCTGCGAGGGGATTAGGCTGCGGAGGGATATAAGCGATACTAGAAAGCGGTCTTTCATGCGACTCATCAACAGTTGGGGGCATGGTCGGATGGTCGAGCCCGGATGAAGCTGGGGATTTGGCTGTCTTCATAGAGGTGTAGTGTAATGTGTAATAGTATGATCTTAGCCTTTGTAAGCTGAGCTTGAAATAATGACACTGTGAGGCTAAAAAGATCGTAGCTCTAATATAGAGTGATACTATCGATCTACGAGATCGCACTCGATTGGAGATCCTATCGCAGTGGAGTGGTGCAATCCACTGGTACATGGTGTGGTGGGTATATGGGGTTCCAGCCGTAAATGCAGCTTCCAGGAGCCTGTGAGGTGAATTATGGCCTTATTCCGAGTGTGCCTTCCCTCATTGGAATGTAATGTGCGCGAAAGTATCTTAGTGACACTCTAACTATCTAGACTGTTACACTTTAGTCAATATGTAAGGACTATAGAGGGCATAGGCATAGTGGGACCTGGATAGCATAAGGGCACAAGGCGGTAATACTGCGACCAGACGATGCATGATCCGTTTTGCGCAGCGCACGCCATCGTAGCTGGAGTGAACGGTGCGAACGTGGGTACGCTACGTCCTAGCCCAGAACCACATTGAGAGTCTGGTCATAACGATAGGTGCCCTCCGGGCAGGTTACACGTTGCAGGAAAGCTGAGAGAAGTGAATGGAGTCATCCTACTAGTCAGGCTTTGTGCTCGCTACAAATCCGCTGCGCAATCTTTTCTGCCAGTCGCTTTGTCTTAGCAACTAGTGCTTCGCCTAGTAGAGTCTGCTTGCCGCTAAGCTGTCGCCGTCACCGGGTCCTAATCCTTTCCCCCCTTTGATGATGCTGGCGGATAAACGCTATAGGGGCCGCCACTAGTCTGCATCCTGCCCGCTCTCATTGTCGTCATACTGGATGTAAGTTATTAGCCTTCCAGTAGATCAGTTCCTGAACTATCGAAAATGGGGTCGCGAGAAAGGGAAACCAGTTCAGATTGATCTAAATTCCATTTGTCCAAAAGGAACGCACGTGTAGCTAATATTCACTTCGCAAGGCATCATGCATGGTGTGTGAAACTATGCGTGGATGCACCTCCCTGGCTCTGTGAACTTCCAGGCAACTACCTCCCTCTGGAGATCATTACTGCACCTGCTGCTCATTTGTAGAGCTTTCCTTCCTCTCTACGTTCTCATTGTTACTGAAAGTACTGTAGAAGTATTGCCAACCTGAGCTTAAATTAGGGGCAGATAACAGAGTGGGCTTGGCGCGGCAGAGTCGGTCGCCTATCCATGCAGAGAGGTTCTTCTTCTAGGTGAGTGGCGCGATTGGTATTATTTGTGGACAGGTGGCAGAGTGACTACTTATGTGCTGACTAATTTTACACTCCATGTTAATAGGATGCGACCGAAAATAATAAGAACTTCTCAGCGTAGAATATTATGAGCATCCTGGTTTGGGAGCTTTGGGGCACTGGGAACTTGAGAGTATTGGGTAAGCCATATCTACACTGTAAGCCCGTGGGTGGGGACCACTTACATTTTTGCGGACATTATACTATACCGACACCCTGGGCCCGGTTCAAAAACGGAATGTGTACCCCAGCTGCACCCTGCGTGCACGCTCCGTTACCACGGGACGTCTGCCACTCTTAGGCCTGAGTGCGCTGCTTGTAACTGGCGTGACGTCATGGGTACAGTATTGGAGATTGAGAGATAGCAGTGAGTAATTAGACAAATAGAAATAGACGGAAGGAGACCTCCACCAGAGCTCACCCATATATATATGGAAAGATCACCGTACATGTAATATTTTGAGTTACTTATGGTCAGCATACTAAAGGTTGACGGCTTTTTGTATAATTTAGTAGTTGTTTATTGAACTTTATTTGATACATGTCTTAGGACAGTTTTTTCTCTCAGGTGACACTTGTGGTGTCTGTTTATTACTATAAGTTGGTGGGTGTGCTGCCAGTGGTTTGATATACTTTTTTACGTCCGTCGGCTACAGCCTCATGTTGAGCTAGGTAACAAGCAGAACAGCACCTGGAGCGTGTAAGCGTAGAGTAATACGCAGTGCGAAGACAGGGACAGGAGAACTGTGCTCTATGGTTGCATCTACTCCTGTATCATGAGCACGTCAGAGTGGAGTGGGTAATGGAGCGCTTGACATCAGTTCACGAGCGTAATATGATATGTTATAACCGGTAGCAAAAATTTTTTCTTAATATATCCTTTTCTCTGTTCCAGAAATCTCTTTTTTAATAGTATCTTCCTTTTTTTAATAGCCTTTGTTTTGGTGTTCTCCTCTCTTTCTCGTATATCTATTATTCATCATTGCATGCAAGGACTACACGTCAGCTCACATGTTCATCAGTTTGCCTACCGCTTTAGATATGTCTATCTCTACATCAGGCACGCGACAACAATAGTACAAATAATGTCTGAGCAGTCCCTTTAGGTTTGAGCAGAATGCCGACGTGGTCTCAGTAGCCCTACGCGGTGGATCTGATGACGCTGAGCTTTTCCTAAGGATGAGTTATATGTCTTTGCAACCTATAACGTATTAGCTAAGACAGAGAAGTTTATTTATATAAATTTTTTTGTTTAGAACTTTTATGATATTTTTTTTTCTTGGATTATTTTTCTTTGGTGTCTCTTTTGTACCGTGTGCTAGAACTTGTTCTTTTAGTCATACACCGATCTCGCAGCGCTTACCACACTATAGAGATGATTGATATCGGCACTTCTCTATTTACAGAGCAATCATACAATGTTACTATTAATTGTTCTACTGTGGTACAGGGAGCTGGCTCGCTGCCTACCCGGTGGACTAATCAGAGCTGCGCTCCGGCGGTCTAGACTGAGCATTCTCGCTGCGTACACTAACGCCTTTCTAATCGGCTCTGCTCTTCATACTGCACTATCTCTCCAACGTCTCGTGTCCTACTGCAGCGTATTTGCACGTGCCTATCATCATAGAGACTTAACTCTGGCTCGGAGTTTTGTAGCCATCGTACTTCATAGAGCCTTGGATATACTACAGCGTATGCGAGCTCCGCGAATCATCCCTCTGTGTCGACAGGTGTTGATACTGCCATATCTTGTGAAATGACGAGCTTTAGCCCGTGGGCACGCATGCACTTAAAGGGCGTGTAAGGTGTGTAGTGATCGTCCCACATGCTCTTGCATTTCACAGAAAAAAACAGGACTTAGGAGAGGGGAATTATTAGCTAATAATGAACTACAGACGCTTTACGATTCATATTCTGAGCGGTGCGTGGTCTAGGGTAGCAGACTCGACTCCGGACTAAGTTCCTATATGCTACTATCAGAGCCAGAGGTACAGTTTCTTAGAAGTGTGCCAACGAGTCTTTTGACTCTTTCTAACTCACTGACCATTCCACGCTTCATGATACCTCAAATGAGTTCTACTAGACCGATATAGCTGGTCTCGCTGGTACGGTTTCATTGTGATTTCGCGTCGTGGGGCGCTCCTTCGACCTGTGCCGTCAGGACGAGTACTGATTCGTATGATTACGATAAATAACTAACTCCATTCTCCGGCCATTCTCCCTTCTTCGCGAAAGTGGTGCGTTTTTGCTGCTACGGTAGGGTACACTACTCAAGCAGAGCCTGAGCGAATAACTCCCGAAGGGATTCTGGTCCGTGAGGAGTAAATTAAATAAATCCCTTGGTGGCACTTGGGGTGAATCTAAACCAGGGAACTTCGTCCCTATCCCTGTCCGAAAATTAACGGTTACTATCCAAGCCCCGAATCTTGTTTTCCCCAAGTATTAACAAAGAAAGGATTCTTGGTTTCAAAGATTAGAAAGTGGAGTGTCCATTGGGTTTGCGTACCGTGGTTTCTTAAAAAAGGTGTTTAAAATCCTTGTACCATTCTAAATATTAACCAATGAAAATAAATTCACAGAGCAACATGGGAAAGATGATGCCACTTTATGCAACCTGAATCCAAAACCACCCCCCATTTTGTCCCAAATGTGGAATTGAGTGTCCCAAATCACACACATCAGTTAAGCTAGATTCATGGTCTCCAAAAATAAAGAGTTTCTTTGTATATGAATTGCCCGTTGTTTAAGATATGCACGAAGTCTCGGGCTTCGCTGTTGTAAACTGGTCGGCCGTTCTGCAGTCATTCTGTCTGCGCCGATTTGGGTTTTGTATATTTATCGTTCCGGCCGCCTCGTCTGTCCCAGACCCAGACGAGGCTGCGTCGCTGCTTTTGGCGCAGGAAGAAATGATGCCGCGTGCGGAGACTGCCTGTTGTCAACGCTGCCCGGAGCCCCGGCACGCTGGCAAGTTGATGTGAAATATATGTAGCTATGCAGGTGGAGGGATGGCAATTTGCACAGTACATGGTTCCATCCACCTGGCGAAAACTTAGTACGTATCTTTGTAGATTTACGCGTATTACAGATCAAAATGTCGGGCAGCATGTCACATTCAGCTCGTATGGCGGGTGGGGAAAGGGAAGATCACGGGCGAATTAGAAACTGCGACCTGCGCGACACGTTCGATTCCGGTCACGAGGCGAGACAGACTCGTAACGAACCCAGATTAGTAACCCCTCTCGGCCATTCTCCAATGCAACCTCGCCCACCACGTTGCACCAGCGGCTAAACTCTTTGTGGCCCACAAAACACAAAAAATCAAAGCGGTGGTATTCTTTTTGTTGGATTGGGAACCAACCCAACATCACAATGAAAAGAAAAACAACAATGGACAGGCTGGCAAGTGCAAGGCAATCTCCAATTAAGCTCAGCCGGACACATTACTTTCAAAAAGGTATGTGGTTGTGATGATTTCCCTTTAAGGGCACCAATGAAGTGGAAATAACTGTAAAAAAAATATGGATTCTGCTGAGAAAGAAATAGTGGGAAAAATTGGATGAACTCGTACCTTGAATGCAACCATCAAATAGACACATAAGACGTGCCAGTTTATATCGGAATCTTTCATCCACTCGATGCGCGGCAGTCTGACGGAGCGAGGTGTTTTCGTGTTGTTTAGAGTCAGAAGCTAACAAGGATCAAAATAAATGACTCTTCGCACCTAGTGCCGTCCGGTAGAAAGCATAGAGAAAGCTGTGGGATCCGCAGAATCAGTGTGTTCTGTTAACCGCCGCACAACAACAGGTTACATATCATAATGATATGTTCGTGACGAACTTTATCATATTCGCTTGATTTTGTACACCATAAAATAAAGTCAAGGGAACACTTAAAAATCGAAAGGATTGTCGGGCTAGATCTGGCGGGGATCGACAAAACCAGAACCGTAGGGCCTAATCTAGGGCGGTGGCTGAAGAGGCGAAATAATCCTGGGTCTGACTGAAAAGCAACTAAGGGCACAATTCGAAATGCGAAAACCAATACTAGAAGTGCTAAAGTTCTCCGGTGCTTTTATTCAAGACTCGGTTTGGGACTCACGAGGTGCGCGCAGCAGATGCTGGTTCGATGGAACCCTTAAGGTAAAAGCTAAACGTATTCTCTAGACAACTGATGTGATGCGACCTGTAGTGCAGACGAAGTGTAGTGCGCTCTGTGCTCCAGACCGCGACCATCTAATGTGCAAAGTGCAGCAACCTAACACAGATCAATCAGAGTGAGCGCTTAGGCATCTACAATGAGACAGTTCTTGGGCAAATCTTCGTAGCTTTGCCAGTCAGAAGCTTATAGTACTTACTCTGAAATCTGCACTTTGGATTTTATTGGAGGAATAGTCACACGTCATTACACCTGTGCAACCTGCAAGTAATACAAAAGAATGTTAGGAATCGGATCATATCAAACCAAAATACCAATGAATCACATAAAAGGACAAGCAGAATAAGTGTACCAGTGACAGTGGCTTATCATACAGAATAAGAGCAGATAGCTGAGAAATTAGTCATCCACAACATACGGACAGAGAAGTCGGTACTGTGCAGTGTTCCATATATACAGAATAGAGCAGATACTTGGGGATTACACACCCAGCTATTTAGCTAGACAATGGAGAAGATTGGTAACTAGTGCAGTGTTTAATATATAAACCTACAGTAAGGAAGAGATACTCTGAGAGAATTACATCCAGTAATACAAGAGACAAGAGAAAAGTGGTCACGTGAGTTGCAGTGTCATATATACAGAATATAGAGCAGAGATCACTGTAGACATAGACTTACATCCAGTAGACGGACTCAAGGGGTACGTGTTAAAAGTGGTACTGTGGAGTGGATCTACAATAATACTAATGACACCAGATGCACGATAACTAGAATTGATATCACACCTCAGTATAGGACTCGTAAATAGAAGAATAAGATGGATAATGTGCATATGATCTCCATATTAGATGAACATAAGAATAAAACAGTAGCTGACTCAACTGTAAGAGATACTTACGAGGACCCTAAGTAAGTATGCGAGGACATAAGAGAAGTGGTTCACTGTGCAGTGATCATATATACAAAATAGAAGCAAGCAAATACTGGAAGCACATCTCTCACACCAGTATACAATTGTTCAGTCATCGCGACATGAGGATAAGTGTGTCTGTAGTGCAAGTGTTCCACAATAACTGTAAGGAGTGAAAAAACAATTAGTAATATTAACAAGTAGCAATAGACAATCGGCGAAGAGTCGAAATACGCCGTGTAACATACCAGGCAGGAAGAGGTGGTATTGGTACAGTTGTACATATATACAGAATAAGAACGGATACTGAGAATTACACCCAGTATACAGGACAAGA
Organism: Rhinella marina; assembly: GCA_900303285.1. Classification (NCBI taxonomy): domain Eukaryota; kingdom Metazoa; phylum Chordata; class Amphibia; order Anura; family Bufonidae; genus Rhinella; species Rhinella marina. The sequence goes on along the minus strand of ONZH01022203.1, from coordinate 259,880 downwards.
GAAGTGGTACTGTGCAGTGTACATATATACAGAATAAGAACGGATACTGAGAATTACACCCAGTATACAGGACAAGAGAAGTGGTACTGTGCAGTGTCCATATATATAAATAAGAGCAGATACTGAGAATTACACCCGTATACAGGACAAGAGAAGTGGTACTGTGCAGTGTCCATATATACAGAATAAGAGCAGATACTGAGAATTACATCCAGTATACAGGACAGGAGAAGTGGTACTGTGCAGTGTCTATATATACAGAATAAGAGCAGATACTGAGGATTACACCCATTATACAGGACAGGAGAAGTGGTACTGTGCAGTGTCCATATATACAGAATAAGAGCAGATACTGAGAATTACATCCAGTATACAGGACAGGAGAAGTGGTACTGTGCAGTGTCCATATATACAGAATAAGAGCAGATACTGAGAATTACATCCAGTATACAGGACAGGAGAAGTGGTACTGTGCAGTGTCCATATATACAGAATAAGAGCAGATACTGAGAATTACACCCATTATACAGGACAGGAGAAGTGGTACTGTGCAGTGTCCATATATATAGAATAAGAGCAGATACTGAGCATTACACCCATTATATAGGACAGGAGAAGTGGTACTGTGCAGTGTCCAAACATACAGGTCACGAACAAATAGTAAGTATATTCAGAATTTGGAAGTTGTACTGTTAGCTCTGAAAACTAAAAATTTATCAAAAACGCAGTAAAGTAGAACTGGCTTAATTGCTCATAGCAACCAATCAGATTCCACCTTTCATTTTCCAAAGGAGTTGTGGAATCTGATTGGTTGCTATCACCAATTTGGATAAATCTCCTCCTATGTCTACAGATACTCATCTCCACCGATCCCTACTTGCTGCCATTCCAAGCTGCCCGGGTCCCAAGTTCTCTCTACTTCCTACTCGTGTACGGACACACACAAAATGCCCTTGACCTGCCTTAGCCAGTGATTGGTTGAGAAGGTATTCTGAGGCATTTCCTGTGTATCGAGAAGAGAGTCAAGAGCAGAGAGTAGCTGGGACCCAGTCAGTGATGGAAAGTAGTTTGTGGGGACTCGTGGAGATAAATGTCTCTTATATTTTAAGCCTATCTGAACCTGCTGCCAACGATTTCTGATTAGCTGGAATATCCCTTAAAAGTTGTAAGGCTGAATCATGACACTTCACCCTACAATAGCATGATATTTGGTGGGCTCAGGGCAGATTGGGCAGGGCTAAGCACCTGGCACTCATAAGGGATGTATGGATGCTGAGTCTCCCAGTACCACCCAGTAGCAGGAATGGCCTAGCTGCAAAATGTGGGTTTTCGTGTCAAAATTTTGGCCATGCACCTCAAGATGTACTTTCTTTATACAGTTTTTCCCCAAAGCTTTTGCATTTAATGGTTTCTTATTAGGGGATGGTTCAAGGGAGAAGAAGAAGGATAGCACACGTATCCTAAAAAAAAAAAGCTTAGCCAGTTCTGGAGTTTAACCTTGCACCTTCTGAAGTATAAATAATCTAAGAAGCTGGTAAAAGTTGAATTAAAGCTGGACAATCACTTTTAAGCTATAGGCAAAAGGAGCCAATTTCAGTTATTTTGTGATCTAGAAATATGAACTTTCACAGATGTCACTAGAAAACAAACCAAAATATTATCTGGCGGCAACACATTTCTAGCTGTATTTCGAGGTTTTGTCAAGCCCTAGATAAACCAAGGGAAGCAGATGACAGGGTTGTTTGTCATTCCCCTCACTCGCCTCCATCAATCAGTAGACACTAGCTCCTCTGGACGCTGTAGTACCTGGCAGTTTCTTGAACAACCCTGTTCTTGGCCAACGAGACAGTTATGAGGCACAAGCCTGGGGGAAGGGTTCCTGTCAGCTGTCTTCTCTGATGTAGAGCTGGAATCTCTCATCTGTCCAAGGAACTGACCCAGGCATTATAGTGCAGAAGGCTGCTATCAGGGGCAATAATGAATACATTCATGTGTGGAAATGTCAGGCGCTTCCCCTGGAGAGCTGTGATCCAGCTCCAACATCTCACATTCTCTCAAATGACTGTACAAGAACAAAGATAGAGAAGTCCAAACCTGCAAATGTCCTGCTAGTCACAGGATTCCTCCGATACACAAAGAAGCCAAACACTATTCTAAGGGCTGTTTCACACGAGCGAGTCAAGAATCAAGCTCAGTGTGCAAGTGTGATCCTCACTTCTGGACACTGCTCAAGCTTTGCTGAAGCGCATGACCGCTACAGCAATTTATAATGCTGTGTGCCTCTGCTTGACCTTACTTCTGCAGGATCATACTGACAGCTTTATGTCCCTATGATTCTGTAGAAGTAACGTCAAGCAGAGACACACAGCATTATAAGGCCTGTCACACACGACCGTGGAACACGGTCTGGTACGGGCCGTGAAAGCCCGGACCGTGCTCCCTCTGAGGACGGGAGCGCACGGCGTCATTGGTTGCTATGGCGCCGTGCGCTTCCTGAGGCCATTGCTGTACAGTGTGTGACAGGCTTAAATCAGTATAATTCCCTGCGCTCCTGCAAGTCCAGAAAGGAGGATCACACTCACACACGGAGCATGATTCCCGCAATGGACTCATTCATACTACATAAACCCTAAGGCAGGGGAACCCTGCTGAGACCCGAGCCTATAGCAGGTGGGTAACCCCTGAAAATACAGAAGCAGATTTATTAAGACTGAACTGCACTGAAATGCACTTTTCTTATTAAAGTTAAAGAGTAACTTCACTTTTTTTCAATTTTTGATATGTCATAGGGACACATCTGAAGTGTTGATCGGTGTAGGTCCCAGCTCTGGGACCCCCACCGATCTCTAGAATTAGAGGTCAGAAGTCGACTGTAGACGAACTCAATAGACATATAAAAAACTGAAAAAAGTGTAATTACTCTTTAACAAACTCTTGAGAGTGAAACTGACGCCTGCTACAAGCAGTTGTAGATTTCTGCCAAAATGTCGGCTATTTCTGCTTTTAGTATTGAAGGGGTTGTCCACCTCTTATAAAGTACTGGCCTATCCTTGTAACATGTCCTATTCTTGTCTGTTTTGCGGACAAGAATAGGCGATTTCTGCAGGAGTAAAAAAAAACAAAAAAAACGGTAGCATGCACTCGGCTGGTATCCGCGTTTTTAAGATCCACGATTTGCGGACTGCAAAACACTAATGGTCGTGTGCATGAGCCCTAAATGAGGACCATGGACTGTTAATAGAAAGTATCTAGATACTAACAAGAGTGGAACGATACAGGGGAAGCCTCAGGCCTGGACTGGTCACACCCATGATGCCCAAAGGCCATTGTGATGAATTGGGAATGTCTGGGGGCAGTCAGCCGTGCATCCTATTCACTGGAGATCCCACCATTCAATTATAAATCCCACGCCATAAAAGCCCAGCATAATTTAGGGGGTCATTAACCGCTGTGTGCATAGAATTGACTCAAAACACACCCTGAATAAGTCCCAGTATTCACCACAGAGGAAGCCTGGAGTTCGGAGATAAGAGAACACGCCAAATGCACATTCCCTGTAAAGCTTGTACATATAAATGGCTATATATGTATAAAAAGATATTTTCCACCATAGAAAACGGTTTACAGTATATGAAATACAGTAGTTGCATTGACCCACAAGTTGATCAGCTATACATAACAGCAACCTTTATCCAATGTCAGACTGGGCTTCCTGAGGAATTTATTCTCGAGGCCGACATCCAAGACTTCAGAAAACTTTATGACCTGGGGACTCCTGAGCCGCCCCCTATACACAGTGATGATGCTGGGCCTTATCCCCTAGTAATCAGCGTCTTATCACTTTGCTCCTCACCTCATCCTCTTACAGGCTTATCCACCCCCCCCCCGCGCCTCCCCCCTCGTCTCTCAGACTGCACAGACACACTACGAGCTCGCACCCATTTCCTGTCACTTATATAATGGGGACATATTCCTGCAGATATGTACACAGGTTACTGTACCCCTATACTGTATAGGGACATAAGAAAAGTGAATGGGGTCTCTAATGTACCCCTATATTGTATGGAGCCATAATTAGGGCTCATGCATGTTCCGTTTTTTTGCGGACCGTATGTGGAACCATTCATTTCAATGGTTCAGCCAAAAAATGGAAGTTACTCTGTGTGCATTCCGTTTCCGTATATCCGCTCTGCAAAAAAATAGAACATGTCCTATTATTGTCCGCATAACGGACATAAGGATAGGACTGTTTTGTTCCGCAAAATACGGAATGCACACAGATGTCATAAGTATTTTTTGTGGATCTGTGTTTTGGCGGACCACAAAATACATACGGTCATGTGCATGAGCCAATCATATGACAAGCTGATAACTTCAGAACATAAGACAGTAAAAGACAGAATTCAGCTGCTGCAGATTAAGGGCTCATGCACACGAACGTGTGCGTTCAGTGCCCGTGCCGTGGACCTTAATTTGCGGTCCACAAAGCACAGGTACTGACAGTGGGGCTGCCACATTCAGATCACGGACCCCATTCAATGGGGTCCACGGTCCGCACCACAAAAAAGTAGTGCATGCGCTACTTTTTTGTGGTGCGGAGGCCTCTGCTCCGCATCTCCGTGATTGCAGAACCACTGAAGTGAATGGGCCCACAATCCGTGATGAAGGCTGTACACGGCCGGTGCCCGTGTACTGCGGACCCAGCGTATGCGAGCCCCAATACGGCCACAGGCCAACACCGGCCGTGTGCATGAGCCATAAGGGTGGGACCCCAGCGATCACTATAATGGAGGGCCCAGAGTCTTTCTTGTGAATGGCCACACGTGGGCACTACTGCTCTGTTTCACAAAGATGACAGGATCTCCATTCTCGTGATCGCTGTGGATCCCACAGATCAGAAATATGCTCTATACTGTAGAGACAGAGTGGCACATTTATCAAATTCGCCTGTTTTTGGCCATAAAATTAAACTGGCGTATTTCATGCGGCTGTCTTTCTTTTGCTGAGTATTTATTAATAAAATGTCGTATTAGTCTGACCTCTGGTGGTTGTTCTTCAGTTACACAGATTCATATTCACTTAGACCGCTCTAATCTATTTGTGCATGACAAAATTTGCATCTTTGTGGAGAAAAGTCGCTTGTCTAACAGAAAGGGCAACTTTTAGGGCCCATTCAGATGGCTGTATTATTGCGGGTCCGCAATAATGCGGACCTGCAATACTACGGTTGCCGCCCGGCGTGTGTTCCACAGCGCTGCGGAACACACGGCCGGGCACCCCATTCAAAATGCCTATACTTGTCCGCTGTTGCGGACACGTATAGGACATGTTTTATCTTTTTAAGCGGAGCCGCCACGGCTGCCCGCTCCCATAGAGGTGAATTGGGCCGTATCTATTCCGCAATATTGTGGAATAGATACGGCCCCATTCATACAGTCGTGTGAATGGGGCCTTAATCCAAAAAAGCCAGCCATGGGGTGGAGTAGAAATTAGACTGTTTTTGCGAGAAATTCAGGGTCAAAAAATGACACACCCACATAAATAGATCGGCAAAAAGTCGCAAGAGTTATAAAACTTTTGCATTAGTCTAAAAAAAAAATCAAAATAGTTGAATGAAGTGCAAAAACCTCCAAAATAGGTGCAATTTCAGTAGTAAATGCAACTAAAAAATGAGACTGACTAAAAATAGGTGCACGCCTCGTCATAAGTTAGCCGATAGCTACCACAGCAAAGAGGGGAAACAAAAGACTTTAAAAAAAAGCTGGTCTTTGTAAATGACCCCCGGTGTTTCTGTTCACCAACAGCAATCAGTTGTACTGAAAAAGGCTATTGGAACAGTGCAGAAGTGCCCATTGTGCAATGATTTTACTTTAGTTACATAAAACCCATACGTGTTCTCTGGGAGACATCAAAACTGGTGTAAAGGGAACCTGGCTTGCTTGCCCATGGCAACCAATCAGATTCCACCTTTCGTTTTTCAGAGCTCCTTTTCAAAATGAAAGGTAGAATCTGATTGGTTGCTATGGGCAACTCAGTTTTCCTTTATACCAGTTTTGATAAATGTCCCCCTCTGAGTTCTTTAAGGGTGTATTCAGTGTGAGCTTCCTAACTCACTCCGATGTGACACATTTTTATTGTTAACTGGTGTGGTTCCACAGGTAACACAAACCTCGGTAATTAGTAGTAAAAATACATGCGTTTTACTGTGTGTACTCCTCGACCACACTACCACTGCACCGTCTGAATACACCGTTATTCTGGAGAAGCCTGTCTGATCCCCTCCCCTACAATAGCCATTACATTTGACTAGGTAGGAACACAGGGTGAGAATCTGCTCAAATCTGAGGGTAATGAATGGTCATCTCAGCCACTGGAGAAGATAAGCAGCGTACATGAAGGCGGCTGGCAGTGACCTCATGGTGGAGGTACCAGGCAGAGACAACACAATGAGGTCACTCTGTGGAGGGACTGTAATCAGCCAGAATGTGAGACAGACGAACACGGCTCTAAATCCCTTGTAATTCCCAACCCCCAGCGCAGACGCTCATCCTGCAGAGGTGCCAAGTGGTGGGCCTTGGTCACAGCAGGGCGCTAAGGGCTGCAGACACCGCTTACTTTTCCACAAAGACGAGACCCTTTATATTTTACCCTCCCACCAAAAAATTCACTGTCAATTATTTAAAAAAGAGATTTCTTCATGATCTCAGCTGAAATACATTTGCAGAATGAACCAGTAACAGAAAACAGACAGAAGCCTCTGATCTGTACCTGTCCTTGCACGGAGCTTCACTTTTGGGCTGCATTCAGATGATTGTAATGCCCCTTTCACACGAGCGGGAGACTCGCATGTCTCCCGCAAAGCATCTACAGGGCTGGACTCGGCACTGACAGGAATCGCATAGCATTATATGAGATCCCAGTCAGTGCCGGAGTCCAGCCCTGTAGATGCGTTGCGGGAGACATGCGAGTCTCCCGCTCGTGTGAAAGGGGCATAAGTGTTTTGCAGTCTGTAAATTGCGGATCTGCAAACACTGATGTTGGCCGTGTGCGTTCTGCATTTTGCGGACTGCACATGTCTGCCGATATATAGAAAATGTCTGCGATTTTACACAAGAATAGGACATGCTCTATATTTTTTAGGGGCCTTGAAACAGAAGTACGGATGCGGGCAGCCGTCCGCATTTTTTGCTGCCCCATTGAAATGAATGGGCCTGCACCCCTTACGCAAAATTGACCGGATGCGGACGTGTGAATTGACCCTAATAGGAACTTGACAGATTGTACAGAGCTGTAGAATATGTTGGCGCTATATAAGTGAAGATTATTACTAAGGGCCAGTTCACACAGAGTTTTTTGGCACTGATTTTGGAGCGTTTCTGCCTCAAAATCAGCTCCAAAATACTCCTCAAAACAGCATCCCATTCATTTCAATGGGAAGCAGCACTTGCTTTTACAAGTGGAAGCAGCATGAACTGTCTTGGGGCAGAATAAGCTCTGCATTGAAACGAAAGGGAAGCATACAAAAACAGCTCCATGTAAGTCCATATGTTTTGCACACTTTTTTGGGGGCTCAGATCCGCGTCAAAAACATCAAGCTGAAAATGCAGCTTTGTATTGAAGTGTATTGAACACCTATTGGTTAAAAAAAAAAAAAAAAAAAGACGCATTAAAAACCATTTTTTTGTGCTGAGAAAACCCCCCCGGATTCCGCGTTGATTTTTTAAGTGAGTTTTTCAAAATCAGTCATGTGAACTGGCCCTAAGGTCGATGTATTTCAGCAGTTTCTACAGGCCTGGTCTCCATCAGCCCTGCCAGGATCACTGGAGTCAGTGGGGGATGGATGGATAAACTGGTGGCACCACAGTGGTATTTGGGATGTGGCGGCAGGAACATGGGAGAATTATGATGCCCTTTAACATATGTGACTGGAACATTAATATGGATATGGTTGTCCACTGTAGGACGCTACCATCAAATACTCACTCAAATGATTATAAGTACACAAAATACTTGCGACACCTGATGCTCCAATGGGAACAGCACAAAAGGTGCATTCACACAGTTCGGTTTTGCAACGGCTTTCGCAGTGTACCAAACAGAGTGTCAGACACGAAAGCATGTCCGCTACTCCATTCAATGCTATGGGACTGCTGGATTAAGCCAAGTGTGTGTACTCCGCTATTTCCATCTCATTCGTGGTATGTCCATGATTTTCACGTACCCATAGACTTCTATGGGCGTGCATGGTCTGCATCACGGATCAAATTACTGCATGTCTCCGTGATTTTTTTACTGACCCATGGTCAGTAAAAAAGATCCTGAAATGTGAACAGACACATTTAAATCAATGGGTACCTGTGCGGTTTGTGGAAAGTGTGGACAGCACACATCGGTGAAAAAACGGAAATGTGAACGAGGCCTAAGGATCCAAGCCTGGAGATCCAGTTATTTCACTCTCCATCTCAGATGTAAATAATGGGGGTCATTTACAAATGCCGGTTTGGTGTAAAAAAAAAAAAAAAAAAAGTTGCAAGCCTCCTTTTTTCGACTTTCTGATGCCCGTGCAACAATATTTTTGCACAGTCCTTGACACTGGGGAGTGATGCAGGGGAGTGTCAGGGCTGGGGCCACGGCCATCGGCAAATTCACTAACATTTACACCTGGAAATAGGTGGAAATATTGGAGAAAGACTACTCCACCTAGGGAGTGGAGTCATTTTTCACTCCAGGTTCACAGACTGTCGTAGATGCGTCTATTTTATGACAAGGCGTGAGACTCATCAAAACTTAGGTGCATCCATGGGCCGTGAGGGGAGGGGGGGGGGAATCAAAGACCGGTGGAAAAAGCCAGCCTTTGTAACTGACCCCTAATGTCTTTACCATTTGTAAATGGAGGAAGTTGATGAGGAATCTGCTCTGACAGGAAGAGAACAAGTCATAACAAAGAATGAAAAACGTTATCCTGCATCGGGAGGAAACATCAATCATGAGGTAACAAACCCTGGAAATGTCAGGAACGTGCGACTGGATGGACTAGGCTGCTGCAGCACATCCTCACTGAGGAGTAAGACAATGGTGCACTCCACATACAGATATACAGGTGCATCTCAATAAATTAGAATATCATCAAAAAGTTAATGTATTTCAGTAATTCAATTCAAAAAGCGAAACTCATTCTATAGATTCATTACACTGAGTGATCTACTATATTTTTCGCCCCATAAGACGCACGTTTTTCCCGCCAAAGTTGGGGGGAAATGTCACTGCATCTTATGGGACGAATACTAATGAGCGCTTCCATTATGGTGATTTTTAATACAGAAATGTTGGCCTACTGAAATGTACGTACGGTCGGGCTCCTTGTCAATCTCCCCCAAAATCTTGAATGGTCTTTTCTTGACAATCCTTTCAAAGCTGTGGTTCTCTCTGTTACTTGTGCACCTTTTTCCTTCCACTCAACTTTCCATTAAAATGCTTGGAACAGCCAGCTTCTTTAGCAATGACCTTTTGTGGCTTACCTTCCTTGTGGAGGGCGTTAATGACTGTCTTCTGGACAACTGTCAGGTCAGCAGTCTTCCCCATGATTGAGACCAGACTGAGGGACCATTTAAAGGCTTTGCAGGTGTTTTGTGTTGATTAGCTGATTAGAGTGTGACACCATGAGGGACATTTACTAAGCATGTTACGCCAGAATTATGGCGTAAAATGCCCCAAAAAGAATGGTGTTTGGATTTGCACCAAGCATATCAACTGTTTTCTCCAGAACTTTTACAATAAAGAATGCATCACACCACAAATAAGTTATAAATGTTAAAGTGGGCAGGGCTATCAAATTGTCACATATTACGCCTCATTTATCATCATCTTATCGGCAGAAATAGCCCAAATTGTTGCAGACAATTAAGCCAGCTTATGTGGTGGTGTTTTGTGTAAAAAGTCGCATTTATGGTGAAAACCAACTCATCATGGGAACAAGTGATAGGTAAGTAATAAAACAGGACGCATTTACTTTTATCTAATAGAGCTAAACAGCAGGGGTTTTTTTCAGAAAATTGATATTCAACAAAAACAAAACAATAACAAAAAGGTCCCGAGTCTGAGACAAAAGTTGCAATTTACCACAGAAAATGTTGCAAATATTTTTCAAAAGTCGCAAGTGCAGTCTGGCTTAAAAGGCGCATTTCAGTGCTATTGGAGTTAAATGTTGCAAATCGAGAGAAACAGGCGGATAATCAAGTTCATGTTTTAAAAAAGTCACATAAACCTTCTGATACATGAAGTGAAACAAATCACCACTTTTGATTTGTAATGTTAGTATTTTTTGGCGCAGATTACTCCATTATTGATAAAAGTCCCCCCATGAGTCTACAATATTGAACCTTGTCAAAATATTCTAATTTGCTGAAATACTGACTTTTCGGTTTTCATTAGCTGTAAGCCATAACCATCACATTAAAAGAAATAAACACTTGAAATCAATCACTGTGTGTGTAATGAATCTATATAAGAGGATCACTTTTTTTGAAATAAATTACTGAAATACATTATCTTTTCGATGATATTCTATTCTATTCTATTCTATTTATTGAGAGGCACCTGTACACTCAATATCACCTGCTCACTACCAACACCCTGCACCAACCCAAGTCATACAGTAGAACATGAGCAGTCACCTAAGGCTACTTTCACACTAGCGTTTTAAAACTCCGGTATTGAGTTCCGTCATAGGGGCTCAATACCGGAATAAAACGCTTCAGTTTTGTTCCCATTCATTGTCAATGGGGACAAAACTGAACTGAAGACAACGGAATGCTCCTGAAAGCATTCTGTTCTGTCTTCAGACCGGAGAACAAACCGCAGCATGCTGCTGTTTGCTCTCCGGTCCAGGCATCCGCACCAAGACGGATCCGGAATGACCCCCAATGCAAGTCAATGGGGGTGGATCCGTCTGGTGTGACCACAATGGTAACCGGATCTGTCCTCCATTGACTTTCAATGGAGTTCATGACAGATCCGTCACCTGCACACATACAGACAATACACACATACAGACATACACATAAACATACACAGACATATACACTCACCGGCCACTTTATTAGGTACACCTGTCCAACTGCTCGTTAACACTTAATTTCTAATCAGCCAATCACATGGCGGCAACTCAGTGCATTTAGGCATGTAGACATGGTCAAGACAATCTCCTGCAGTTCAAACCGAGCATCAGTATGGGGAAGAAAGGTGATTTGAGTGCCTTTGAACGTGGCATGGTTGTTGGTGCCAGAAGGGCTGGTCTGAGTATTTCAGAAACTGCTGATCTACTGGGATTTTCACGCACAACCATCTCTAGGGTTTACAGAGAATGGTCCGAAAAAGAAAAAACATCCAGTGAGCGGCAGTTCTGTGGGCGGAAATGCCTTGTTGATGCCAGAGGTCAGAGGAGAATGGGCAGACTGGTTCGAGCTGATAGAAAGGCAACAGTGACTCAAATTGCCACCCGTTACAACCAAGGTAGGCAGAAGAGCATCTCTGAACGCACAGTACGTCGAACTTTGAGGCAGATGGGCTACAGCAGCAGAAGACCACACCGGGTGCCACTCCTTTCAGCTAAGAACAGGAAACTGAGGCTACAATTTGCACAAGCTCATCGAAATTGGACAGTAGAAGATTGGAAAAACGTTGCCTGGTCTGATGAGTCTCGATTTCTGCTGCGACATTCGGATGGTAGGGTCAGAATTTGGCGTCAACAACATGAAAGCATGGATCCATCCTGCCTTGTATCAACGGTTCAAGCTGGTGGTGGTGGTGTCATGGTGTGGGGAATATTTTCTTGGCACTCTTTGGGCCCCTTGGTACCAATTGAGCATCGTTGCAACGCCACAGCCTACCTGAGTATTGTTGCTGACCATGTCCATCCCTTTATGACCACAATGTACCCAACATCTGATGGCTACTTTCAGCAGGATAATGCGCCATGTCATAAAGCTGGAATCATCTCAGACTGGTTTCTTGAACATGACAATGAGTTCACTGTACTCAAATGGCCTCCACAGTCACCAGATCTCAATCCAATAGAGCATCTTTGGGATGTGGTGGAACGGGAGATTCGCATCATGGATGTGCAGCCGACAAATCTGCGGCAACTATGTGATGCCATCATGTCAATATGGACCAAAATCTCTGAGGAATGCTTCCAGCACCTTGTTGAATCTATGCCACGAAGAATTGAGGCAGTTCTGAAGGCAAAAGGGGGTCCAACCCGTTACTAGCATGGTGTACCTAATAAAGTGGCCGGTGAGTGTATACAGACAAATACACATACATACTTACATGCTCCCGGCAGGTCTCCACAGCGCAGGGGGAGCAGGACGGCGCGCACAGATGACGATTCCACCAGGCGCCCAGCAGAGGGCGCTGTGGGGAATCGTCACCTGTGCGAGCCGTCCTGCTTCTCCGGCGCTCTGAAGACCTGCCGGGAGCATGTAAGTATGTATGTGTATTTGTCTGTGTATATGTGTGTGTGTCTGTATGTACTGTGTGACATGTGTGGGGCCGGAGCACGGTTCCGGCTCCACACATGTCACTGCGGCAGGCCTGATCCGGCAGCACCCTTCACCTGCCAGATCAGGCCTGCCGCTAGTGTGAAAGTAGCCTAAGGGAGTAGTCACATGTAGCGGTTCATGAGAACTGGAGCCCCAGAACGAATCGTGCTTGCTCGGTGCTGTACTCCCCAGCAGTCCCATAGAGATGAATGGAGCAGAAATGCACATGTGTGATGGTCACTCCAGGGACTCCACAACCCTGTTCTTGTGACTGCTGGAGATGCCAATGGTTAGACCTCCGCAGATCAGATACTTATAACTAGGGATGAGCGAATTGACTTCAGATGAAACAAGTTGATTTGCATAAAACATTGTTAGAATACTGTACAGAGCGAGCGCTCCGTACAGTATTAGAATGTATGGGCTCCGATGAGCCAAAGTTATTACTTCGCGAAGTCTCGCGAGACTTCGGGTAATAACTTCAGAAATTAATTTCTACTGTAAAAAAACTTTTACCGAACTTGGGTTTGGTTACAAGGTGTGTTTTTTTGTGTCAATGCCTGAAATGTCTAAAAAAAAAAAAAAAAAAACAAGGCATGTGCAATGCGTGTTGGCATTTTTTAATGCCTTTTGTACAAAGCATTGTTACAAAAAGAACATTTTTTCCCACACAGCTCTACAGAGGGATCACAGGGGCACATACCTTGGCATGCAACAAACAGCATTAAAATTGTTGTGACACACTATATAAACAGGTCAAGCATTATTGAGGTGCTTTTTTGAGAACCCCCTGCCCCTGCCCCCCCCCCCCGAATGCCAGGAAAAAAACTGTGGCCCAGATTTACTAATCCTATAAATGGTATACACTTAGAGCTCATGCACACGTGTGCTGTCAGTGCCCGTGCTGTGGGCCGCAATTTGCGGTCCACAACGCACGGGCACTGACAGTGGGGCCACCGCATTCAGATTGTGGACCCATTCACTTGAATGGGGTCCTCGATCCGCATCCGACAGTCCGCAACGCAAAAAAGTACTGCATGCACTACTTTTTTATGGTGCAGAGGCACGGCCAGAAACACTCCGTAGTGCTTACGTGGTGTTCCGATCCGTGTCTCTGTTCCGCATCTCCATGATTGCGGACCCATTGAAGTGAATGGGTCCGCGATCTGTGATGCGGTCTGCACACACTGCCACTGCCAAAATCATATGACAATAGTACCGCGGGTGGTCCGACATGCACAGCATCATTGTAATCAATGATGCTGTGTGCTCCCATGCACACGATTGATGCCGCTCCGGGACATATGGACCGCTCACGATCGTGTGAAAGGGGCCTTAGTCTAAGGCTAGTTTCAGCCTGCTGGATCTCTCATCTCTTTGCATTCCGGCATTGACGGAAGTTTCTAAATCTCCATCTGGTCCCATTAACTATAATGGGGACCGGCGGAAATCCAGCCGCAACCTGACAAATATGCCGAGAGTCGGAAGAAAATCGCTGCGTGCAATCAGGCAAGCTGAGATCCTGCCGGCTGTATAGCGATAGTGTGAAACTAGCCTAAAACTGAAAATTGTGCAAAAAAAAGTGCAAATGGCTCCAAAAGAGGCGCACTTTCATTAGTAAATGCACCTAAAAAATTAGACAACCTAAAATAGAAAACAAAAGGACTAAAACAGGCGCAAAACGCTATGATAAATGGCCCCCTGTCTGTGTATACTTTACACGAGGAAATGTCCTCCGAGCAGAGATTTGTCCTTCCTTCCTGTCCGGATGACATCAGTTTACTCAAATAAAAGTGATGCTGTTACAGCCGCCACTGCAGGCAGCAGCCGAGCAAAAAGTGAACAAAACCTTCCACTGCATCCTGAAATCTATATACCGCTATCTACCGGAACTGCAGAGCACCAGTAAAAGGATGAGAGGGTCCTAGTCATTTCAAGGTTCCTCATTCAGTCAAAAAATATTGTGTGTGAATGAATTAAATATTGCCAAGCGGCCCAAATAGCCCCCTAGCCCGAAACCACTGGCAGAGGTCAGGCACCATTTAAGTCTATATGGGGGGCTCAACCTGGCAATACACATTAGATGAATTCAGGCAGTAGGATCGGCCCACCATCTAATGTGTATGAGGACCTCCCAGCTACCCCCCTCTGCAGATACAGGGGAGATAAGGATCAGGCAGCTGTACAGTATTTCAACTGCTCAATCCTTTTGTTCTGGGAGAGAGGAGCCCGGCAGTGGATTTAGCCTCTGTCGCTGTTGAGGACTCATGCATGCTCGGCTGGGCATGTGTATGGGGTAGGAAGGGTTGGGAGAGATAGCCGGGTGAACAAGCTTGTGGCTGAGAAGTATCTACTGTGCTTGGCTGATTAACATGACCCTGATCGGCCTGGGAAACATGGTCCATGTGTCGCCCACATCTCCCGGACCAGCACCAGCTCCCCCGACCTGAAAGGATATAGTGTTTTATGATACAGTCAGTTCCTATCAGATTACAGGTCTAATGTACTGTACTAATAGTACATTACACAGGTCATATCATACATGACTAGGGCAGACAGACGGCAATATCATACACTACAGGATAGATAGATTACAGCATACACTATATCCACAGATAGAAGGGGTTATATACAGTATTATTTACTACAGGGGCAGATAGAAGGGGTTATATACAGTATTATACACTACCGGGGCAGATAGAAGGGGTTATATACAGTATTATACACTACAGGGGCAGATAGAAGGGGTTATATACAGTATTATACACTACAGGGGCAGATAGAAGGGGTTATATACAGTATTATACACTACAGGGGCAGATAGAAGGGGTTATATACAGTATTATACACTACAGGGGCAGATGGAAGGGGTTATATACAGTATTATACACTACAGGGGCAGATAGAAGGGGGTTATATACAGTATTATACACTACAGGGGCAGATAGAAGGGGTTATATACAGTATTATACACTACAGGGGCAGATAGAAGGGGTTATATACAGTATTATACACTACAGGGGCAGATAGAAGGGGGTTATATACAGTATTATACACTACAGGGGCAGATAGAAGGGGTTATATACAGTATTATACACTACAGGGGCAGATAGAAGGGGTTATATACAGTATTATACACTACAGGGGCAGATAGAAGGGGGTTATATACAGTATTATACCCTACAGGGGCAGATAGAAGGGGGTTATATACAGTATTATACACTACAGGGGCAGATAGAAGGGGTTATATACAGTATTATACACTACAGGGACAGATAGAAGGGGGTTATATACAGTATTATACACTACAGGGGCAGATAGAAGGGGTTATATACAGTATTATACACTACAGGGGCAGATAGAAGGGGTTATATACAGTATTATACACTACAGGGGCAGATAGAAAGGGTTATATACAGTATTATACACTACAGGGACAGATAGAAGGGGGTTATATACAGTATTATACACTACAGGGGCAGATAGAAGGGGTTATATACAGTATTATACACTACCGGGGCAGATAGAAGGGGTTATATACAGTATTATACACTACAGGGGCAGATAGAAGGGGGTTATATACAGTATTATACACTACAGGGGCAGATAGAAGGGGTTATATACAGTATTATACACTACCGGGGCAGATAGAAGGGGTTATATACAGTATTATACACTACAGGGGCAGATAGAGGGGGTTATATACAGTATTATACACTACAGGGACAGATAGAAGGGGGTTATATACACAGTATTATACACTACAGGGGCAGATAGAAGGGGTTATATACAGTATTATACACTACAGGGGCAGATAGAAGGGGTTATATACAGTATTATACACTACAGGGGCAGATAGAAGGGGTTATATACAGTATTATACACTACAGGGGCAGATAGAAGGGGTTATATACAGTATTATACACTACCGGGGCAGATAGAAGGGGTTATATACAGTATTATACACTACCGGGGCAGATAGAAGGGGTTATATACAGTATTATACACTACAGGGGCAGATAGAAGGGGTTATATACAGTATTATACACTACAGGGGCAGATAGAAGGGGGTTATATACAGTATTATACACTATAGGGGCAGATAGAAGGGGTTATATACAGTATTAAACTCTACAGGGGCAGATAGAAGGGGGTTATATACAGTATTATACACTACCGGGGCAGATAGAAGGGGTTATATACAGTATTATACACTACCGGGGCAGATAGAAGGGGTTATATACAGTATTATACACTACCGGGGCAGATAGAAGGGGTTATATACAGTATTATACACTACAGGGGCAGATAGAAGGGGTTATATACAGTATTAAACTCTACAGGGGCAGATAGAAGGGGGTTATATACAGTATTATACACTACAGGGGCAGATAGAAGGGGTTATATACAGTATTATACACTACCGGGGCAGATAGAAGGGGTTATATACAGTATTATACACTACCGGGGCAGATAGAAGGGGTTATATACAGTATTATACACTACCGGGGCAGATAGAAGGGGGTTATATACAGTATTAAACTCTACAGGGGCAGATAGACAGGTTATATCATGCACTACTGTAGATAAAGACATGGATCACAGATCCACTTGCCATACACTGATCTATTGCCTCAGCATTACTAATAAACTGTACACGAGGCACTTTGTATACGCTTTGATCTGAATGGATAGCCCACTCCCACATCAAGGTGGCCTCTATTAAGTGGTGGCCCTACACTAATTTGTTTTCTCGATGTATCAGCGCTCCTCCTGTTCAGCCCAGGTGAAGAAGAAGACTGTAGGGTTAAAGGGTTGTCCCAGCGCCCAGTACTATTGATGACCTACCCTCAGGAAAGGTCATCAATATCACCTCAGTGAGGATCCCGCAGCAATTCACTTTAACAGACAGAGTCGTCCCAGTGAAGTGAATGGGGACGCCATACTTGTAATTACACTGCTTATCACTGTAATTGCTGCGGAGAGCCGGTAAACAGAGCAGAGAAGGCAGTGATCATATCAGCACTGCGTGTCTTCAAACAGCTGATCGGCGGGGTCCTGGAAGTCAGACCCCCACCGATCTGATATTGATGACCTAGTCTGAGGATAGGTCATCAATAGTAAAATGCAGACAACCCCTTTAAAGCGAGACACACACCAGCAAGCTGAATATGAGAAATTCGCAGCGTGTCAGTGAGAGGTCCTGTTCTGACCTCTGTTCCTATGACAGGATCACACAGCATTACACTGATTTATAATGCTGTGTTACCCTGAGAGACCTGAAATCTACACTGATAGCATTATGTCAGTATAGTTCAGTGGACTCTTATGCCTCATTCACACGTCAGTGTTCAGTCACTAATTTAAATCAGTGATTTTTGAGCCAAAACCAGGAGCGGCTCTAAACACAGAACAGGTACAGATCTTCTCCTTATACCTTGTGTCTGTGGAGGCGCCAAGCCTGGTTTTGGTTCACAATCACTGATGGAAATTACTGACCAAACACTGACATGTGAATGAGGCTTTAGTGTTACACAACATTATAAATCAGTATAAGGGCCAATTCTGCCAATTTTGCGGAATAGATGCGGCCCCATTCACTTCTATTAGAGCGGGCAGCCGTGGCTCCGCAAGAAGATATAGAACATGTCCTATTCTGTCCGCAATAGCGGACAAAAGTAGGCATTTTGAACGGGGCGCCCAGCCGTGCCGGGCAGCATCCGTGGTATTGAGGATCCGCAATACTACGGCCGTATGAACGGCCCCTAATGCTGTGAGATCCTGTCAGAGAAGAGGTCAGAACGGGACCTCTCACTGACAAACGCTGCAAGTTCCTAATGTGTGTCTGGCCTAATGTCTACTTGGTTTCAGTCTACTTTCAGAGACCAGATGCAACTTTTTAAATGCCAGAGTAGAAATATTTTGTCGCACAGGCATTTTTACATCGTCCTTGCTACAAGGGAATGACGGGAGTCAAACCATCGGCCCCGGCAAATTTACTAACCTTTACGCCTGTTAACAAGTGTAAATGTTGTTGAAAAACTCATCCAGTCCGGGGATGAAGTTGTTTTTACACCCAGTGCATGAACTGCCGAAGGTGCGCCTAATTTGATGAAGCACATACACATAAAACGGGAGGGGGCTATCAAAGACTAGGGTAAGACGCAGGTCTTTGTAAGTGACCCCATTTTTCCTAGGCAGCACATGGCTGATTAGACAGTACCATCTGCTGCTAAGACGTGATGATTTTTGGATTTCTTGTTGCACCCAAGCTCCGCTCCTTTCTGTGGCCAGTTCTGTGGAGTAGCTTCTCACTCCAGACGCACCCTCTGGGAGCGCAGGGGAAAATCAAAGACCGGCGTAAAGTGACGGTCTTTGTAAATGACCCCCAATGTATGTGGAAGGTCTATAAGAGCAGGCAGGTCCTCTATACTTGCCGCATGGCCAGCAGTGAATTTCAGTCAGCTGCTGCACTTTTATTTCCGAGGATGTGTTAAATTAGTTAAATGGACAATGGTCAGCGCGCTGAGGACACACAAGGCTGCGCGCAGCTGTCTCCACGAGCCGGTGAAGTGACAGCTGCACCTCTCTGAAGTCTGAGCCTGCCCAACAGGTGCCGGTCAGCTGGAGCGACAAAGGAACAGACTGTGGAATCCTATAGGGACGTACGGTATAATGCAAAGTCTGGTGTAGGGCACATTCACACGACAGTACATTTCTATCTGCATCCGTTTCACTATTTTGCGGATAGGATGCGGACCCATTTCTTTAAAAAGCAACACAAAAGCAACGCGTAAACTAAGTCTATGACATCCCACAAACGCAAGACCACACATAGTGGCATCTGATCAGATGCGGACTAAAACAACGGTCGTGTGCATGAGCCCTCACACTGAGGTACTGGTTTTCACATGTGAGAGGGATTTTGGCTGTAAGCAGACAGTCATAAAAGTCAAGTTATGACTAATAAGTGTGACCCATTGACTTTAATGAGTGGTTTTCCACGGTCGGTGGTGACACCACAGAGGCATGCCCTATTTTTGTCTGCAAATACAGACCCTTCACACATATTATAGTCTAGGGGTCAATGAAAACCACAGACACAACACAGATGCCATCCGTGTCCGTTTCATGGTTTTTACGGATCATTGCTAGCCTAGGAGATGCTTTGGAAACTGGTCACGGATGTCATCATCATGGACGTGTGAATAAGGCCTTACACTGCAGATTTTTTGTTTGTTTGCTAGAATCTCCTATACCAGTGGTGGTGAACCTATGGCACGGGTGCCAGAGGCGGCACTGAGAGTCCTCTCTGTGGGCACCCGCACCCTGGAAGAAGTCTATGGTTTACCAATATGCCTCAGACTTTTCCCGCCATTCATCAGCGCAGGACGCACTATGTACGGCACAGGCAGCGCACTGAATGTAGGCAGGATATTATAGCTAAGTGATAAAGTACATGGAGGATATACTATATTAGTATAGAGGGTAAATTGGCACTTTGAGATAAATATGTGGGTTTTGGGTTACAGTTTGGTCTGTAAAAGGTTCACCATCACTGTCCTATACTTGCTGGTACTGTAATATACATTTTAGCCAGTTCAGCAAGCAGCATGGTGCTGAGACGCTAGCCTGAAGTCACCTTCAAGGAAAAACCTTTGCTTATTGCTCTGGCTTCAGACACGCATGGACATTCTTCTGTTTTCAGTGGAAATTTCCCCTTAATCTACCCAGGCCAACCAGATGTGACAGGGGACATGTGAGTGACGGGTGATAAGGTCATCACTGAGAGGATGAGACGCCTGCCTGTTACACGGGGTCGTCAGCCCTGCCTCACTGGGACAGGGTGATGGTTTGGGTTACAACTTCACTTTTCCACAAGTTTCTGAGAGCTCATAGTGCCCAGTCCAGAGTATGGGCTTTGGGCCCGGCATTGTCAGATCCCTCTGTTGTCTCAGGAAAGACAGTTTCTATTTCAATCCACAATCATTTCCCAGAGAGCGGCCCTCGGGGCCCAGCAGCACAACAACATCCTCTCAGCCAGTGAAAGACACAGCAATTAAAGTCCACAACGATTGTGGAGGACGAAGGGCCTTTGTTTGTTAGGTGTAGATCATGACAGCTTCTCACTCTGCCAGCAAATTCCTGGCACTCGCCTGCCCAGGCATAATGTGAACTGGCAGCTTAGTCCTCGGCAGCACAATGCATGACCCAACTACACCGACAATATCCAGGTGCTGAGCCTGGAACACAAGGGGCACATCTACTGAAGACTGGCATTTCATAAACCAGTCTTAAAGGGGTTCTCCAGGATGAAACTGGATACAATGCAATAAAGAATGAATACCCACCTACCTGCCGGATCCCATGCCATACGCAGTGGTGGCAAGTTGACAACACGTGACCCCTGCAGCAAATCACTGGCCTCAGCAGTGCCCTGGAAGAGGCCGGTGATGGGTTCACCACTAGAATGGGGTAAACAAAGTCCGTCCGGGAGGTACTTACCTGTTCTTTGATGCAGGTTGATCAGGTTCATCCTGAAACCAGACAACCCATTTAGGGCTGAGGCACACGATGGTGGTTTTGGTCTGCATCCTACCTGCATTTCTTGTAGATCAGATGCGGACCCATTCATCCATTTCATTGGGGCTGCAAAAGATGCATCCATTGCCCAGCCCCACAAAAAAACACACACCCAAATCACATAAAAACCTCACAAAAAACACACCAAATCCACGAAATGTGCGGATTTATGTGCGTTTTATGGTGCACCGTGTGATTATCCGGAAACAAATATTGACGACCTATCTTCAGGATAGGTCATCAATATCCGATCGGCAGGGGTGTCTGTTAGAAAGAGGTCGGCACTCTGTGAGTGCTGCGACCTGTAACGTCACTGTACATTGGTCACATGGCCAAACTGCAGCTCAGCCCCATTGAAGTCAATGGGGCTGTGCTGCAATACCAAGCACAGCCACTATACTATGTACGGCGCTGTGCTTTGAAACCTGACGGGCTCCTTGAAACAGCTGATTGGCGGGGGTGACAGAACTCAGACCTATCCTGAGCTCTATATGGACTGTTCGACGCACGTGTGCTATATAGGGGCTGACCTATACATGATGTGCTCTCTATAGAGCAGGGGGGCACAACCTGTGGCCCGGGGGCCACATGCGGCCCTTGATACCATTCTATGCGGTCCCCAACCATCTGGAGGCAGACATGTATGTCTATGTATTGTGGCTGTTCACATGTATTTTTAATGTATTCTCCCATTAGATGGGAGTCCTGGAACTGTATCTAGACATTAATGGTATATACTGTGTGTTCAATATACCATAAATACAGTATTTTAGTTCTTAATACCCCTTTAAATTTTATTTTCGGCCCTCGTCATTGATATAGTCTGGCAATGTGGCCCCTAACCAGAAAACATTGTGCACCTCTGCTATAGAGGCTGTTCTATACATATGTGCTCTCCATAGGTGGTGTTCTATTATTTATTTTACGCACTTATATTTTTATATATTTTATACATTATGTGCTCTCTATAGGGGCTTTTGTATAGATATGTGCTTTCTATAGCAGATGTTCTATATACATGTGTTCTCTATAGGGGCTGTTGTATACATATATGCTCTCTATAGGGGCTGTTCTATACATGTGTGCTCTCTATAAGGGCTGTTCTATACATGTGTGCTCTCTATAAGGGCTGTTCTATACATGTGTGCTCTCTATAAGGGCTGTTCTATACATGTGTGCTCTCTATAAGGGATGTTCTATACATATATGCTCTCTATATGGGATGTTCTATACATATATGCTAAGGGCTGTTCTATACATATATGCTCTCTATATGGGATGTTCTATACATGTGTGCTCTCTACAGGGGCTGTTCTGTACATGTGTGCTCTCTATAGGGGCTGTTCTATACATATATGCTCTCTATAGGGGCTGTTCTATACATATATGCTCTCACGACCAATATGGGATGTTCTATACATATATGCTCTCTATAAGGGCTGTTCTATACATATATGCTCTCTATATGGGATGTTCTATACATGTGTGCTCTCTATAAGGGCTGTTCTATACATGTGTGCTCTCTATAAGGGCTGTTCTATACATATATGCTCTCTATATGGGATGTTTTATACGTATATGCTGTCTATAAGGGCTGTTCTATACATGTGTGCTCTCTATAAGGGCTGTTCTATACATATGTGCTCTCTATAGGAGCTCTTCTATAAACATGTGTTATCTATAGGGACTATTCTGTAGGATGTGTCCTCTGTAGCAGGATGTTACACACACTGTACGTGGTCTATGTATATACACAAACATACTGTGCATTTTCAGCGCCGTACAAAGAAGCACGGCTTTGTCACTCACCCTGAAGAAGGAGGAGGACCACGACTCCCGGGACCGTCCCTTTCGGCGCCGCCATCTTGCTACCTCTGGAAAATATAAGGATCGGAGACATCGCCAGGCACACAGCCCGTTCTTCGCCCTGCCCGCTGTCCCTGATTGATCCGCTCCTGTAACGGTCCTCGAGTAGCCACGCCCCAAGCGAATCTTCCCACGTAGCCATGCGCTCCACCTGCCGGTCATTTGTGTGTACTGCACCCGTCTGCCGCCGCTGCGAGGCGGTCCCTGGGTCCTTCCATAAATGGCAAAGCTAAACAGAGCAAGGAGTTGGTGGGGGCATCTCTGTGCATGATATTAGGTGGTGCGCCCTCTCTTCTGATAGATGGGGCTTCTCTGGTGTCTTGTAAGGACGGAAATATAAAAGAGGTTACATAAAAATGTTTCTCTGGAGCACTATGGTGGTGGTGGGGGTATGCAGGGTGGGTTTTAGACAAAATGGGGCCCCAAATTTTGTAATAATTCACTAACAAAACAGTCACGTTCTGCTGATTCTAGCCCTCCCTCACACAGATCTGCACCCTCATTGCCCCAGAATACACCAAATGCCCCCCCCCCCCCCACAAATTTACACTCCATAAAGCTGCACTGCCCACACATACACAGATTTACACCTTCATTGCCCCCAGAATACCCCACATGCCCTATCCCCTCACAGCAATGTGTTTCCCTCCCTCACAAAAAGCTACAGCAATGGAACGGGTGGTCATACAGCATGTACCCAAGGACTGCACACCACTAGACCCTCCCTAACCCGGCCGTTTGCAGGCAAGTACCTCCATGATCTCCAGCAATCCGTGCATAAAGAAAGCTCTGTCCCATACACATTTGGTCATGTGACGATTTAATTAACCCCTTCCCGACATCCACTGTAAATGTACGGCGCATGTCGAGTCTTTAAAGATGGTGCCCACTCCAAAGCAGAGTGGGCACCGTAGCAATGGCAGCAGGCACCCAAGACCAATATCTGCGATCTGCAGTAATGCTGACCGTAGACATTTAACCACTCAGCTGCCGCGGTCAAATGTCACCACAGAATCTGAGAGTGTTAAAAACTGGAATCGCACTCTTCCTGTTCAGGTGCACTTTCCCCCGGTGGAGATTGGCAAAAGCACCCTGTTCTAATAATGAGTCGTAGCCTGTACTAGGCTTCCAGGCTCATTATTAGTATATGCCAGTTCAAGCCACTAGATGGCAGCACTGAACTGGGATATAGTGATTTCTATACAGACTAGGATGTGTTCGTACTTACGTTAGGGTATTCCCTTATAGGTTCCGTTTATAACGTAATTCGTAGACGGAATACAAAATGGAAGCCTTTATGAGGCATTCCGTTTTGATCTGTCATAATAGAAGTCTATGGGCAAGCATAACGGATCCGTCTGGACTTTGTTTTCCGTCGTAAAAAAAAGAACAGTCAAACTGTGGTGGAATTGCATTCCTCCCCATTTGGAATTTTCTCCCGCTTCCCACTACATCCTATGTAAATTTAAATGGTGGCATTAGAAAAAAACAAGCCCTCATATCGCTATGTGAAAGGAAAAATAAAGAAGTTATGGCTCTGGGAAGACAGGGAGCGAAAAACGGAAATCGCCAAGTCAGGAAAGGGTTAAACAGCCTGTGGCCAGTGACGTCACATCAAACCTTCTTCAAATCCATTCTAGCTTCTAACCTATCGCAGCAGTGTGGTAAGAAGATGGAGGAGGTGGTATCAGGTTTGCGCTCCTCACAGAACATCCTGACATTTTGAGCGCTGACTGAGGCGAGACCTGTTGCAGTGAGCGGGCCTATAGAGGTCTTGAATGGGAGTGCTGTTAGGGTTGCCACTTTTCCCAACAAAAAATAGTACCCAAATTTACACAAGTTAAAAAGGTTGGCATGGCTTAACATGGGTGTTATTTGATCATATTTTAAGTTTTGCTCCTTTTTTTCCAATGAAATAAAACTTCTCACTGTTGGGGATACCTTGTGTCTTTAAATATTATTTAGTCTCTAATTTTGAAACCTTTCTGCCAGGATTGGAACTCACAACCATCTATATCATAGGTGGCCAACCTGTGGCTCTTGAGCCACATGGGGCTCTTTGCCTTTTCAAGTGTGGCTCTAGTGGTGGAGCCAGGAAGCAGTCAGGCAGGCTCACTCTCCACCCTATGCTCAGATCTCTTTTCCTGATTGAGCACGTTGCTACTCTGCAGCTCCAGCTCACTCTCACATTGGAAAGCGTGTAGCAGGTGCCCAATCAGGGGAGGTAGGAGATTTTTCTAAATTATAGAACTGGGAATGAGGGTCTGATCTAGGCATGGGAGCTTCTCATCTGAGCATGGGGGATCTGATCTGAGCATGGGATGGGGGTCTGATCTTAGCATGGGGGTCTGATCTGAACATGGGGGTTCTAATCTGAGTATGGGGAGTCGCAGATCTGAACATGAGGGTCAGATCTGAGCATGAGGGTCCTGATCTGAGCATAGGGGTCTGATCTCAGCAAGGGGGTCTGGTCTGAGCATGGGGGGAATCTGATCTGAGCATGGGAGGAGATCTGAGCACTGAGGGTCTGACACTGGAAGTCTGATTTGTGTTGAGGATCATATTTTAGGTCAGATATATTTTTCATCAGACCTCAGATCAGATGAAAAAAAAGTCTTTATTTTTTCTGCACTAAAACATAGGTGCATCTTATAGGGTGAAAAAATACGGCGACTCGTGTGCAAATGTATAGCTTGTGGCTCCTGGTAGTCATACGTTTTTTTTCCTGACTCTTTGTGTCTGTAAAGTTGGCCACCCATGATCTATATTAAAGGCAAGAGCTTTGACCACTGAGCTATAGAGCTCAAGGTTAAACTGCTGCAAATATATTAATGCTAAAAACCTCAGTAGTAGTTTCCTATGTATTATTTATTTATGTATTATTTATTTATATATGTCAGAAGTATCATTTTTTTTGTTAATGATTGTGTATTTTTTTAAGTAATTCCAAATGTATTTTTGTGCTATCCTTTTTTTACAATTATTAAAAAAAATAAAATGATAATTCTGCTGTGTATGAACTAATACATGCGAAACTACTATGAGGTTTCTCTGTAGCAGTTTAACATTGAGCTCTATAGCTCAGTGGTTAATGCTCTTGCCTTTGCAGATGGTTATGAGTTTGAATCCTGGCAGAAACACTTCAAAAATAGAGGCTGATTAAAACTTAAATACACAGGGTGTCCCCAAGCATTGTCAGTATTACCCCTTGCACTGACTCCATTTATGGACAGAGCCATATCCCTTAGAGGATCTGGCCCAGTTTGACGCCCTCACTCTGCCCCGAGGTCTGTTGGGTTGACGGTAGGATAATGGAAGTATGATGGTTGGGTGAGAATGATGGAGGCATAATTGCGAGGAGGATGGTAGTTGTGATTTTGAGTAAAATGGTGGCTTTGTTTAGGCTGAGAGTAGTGGTAAGAGTGAGTGTGTTCCTAGACAAGCCAAGCTCCCCTTTCCTTTTTATCAAACCACACCCAACAGTATACCAAGACCAAGACATTACCAATAATAACACTATGTAAAAGCCAAATAATACTGCTAGGCCATGACCACATAGGATTAGAAAATTACCACCATACTGATACTAAATAAAAACCACTATACCAAAACTAACATTACCTACAATAGCAGAATCACAGTAGAACTGACATGTAAACCGTCGGGCTGGTAGGATAGAAGTATCAGGGACTATTTCTTATAAGCAAAAAACTCACCGAACGCCCTCACTAAAACTTAACCTTTAATAATAAATCAGAATCTAAACGAAAGAAACCCCATTATTAAACAATGTAAATATAAATAAATATACACTTGATCCTCTGTACAATCCTCAAAAGTAATGAGTCAAATGTATGTCTCTCACCTTGGTGCTAAAACAAAGGGGGAGAAAGTAAAGACCTATATACTGGGAGTGTCTGATATCATAGAGGCGGGTTAGGGCCGATAAAGACAATATAGAATCTGGCGTAAATTAGACTGGGCCTACAGGCCGGAGAAAGATAATCTTCACCCTAGGATCGCCCTAATTACAATGGGCCCTGCCTAAAAACGGAACACCCGCCCCGATAGGGGCGATCCCGTGTCAGGAACCTCCTAAAAACCCTAATAGGTCCCTGACACAGATAGAGAGACCCGCCACCAAAAAATAGATGATTATCAGACAGTCAGGTATGTCAGTTGTATACCAGTCCTCATGTCATATCAAGTTATATTAAACTTAAGATAGTAACACATAACATACAATGACACATAAACGTTCCACAACATTGGTCATACATAATCTCAAAGGTCATTGATGATCTGATCAAATGAGAAGCAGGCACTATCGCCCATAGCAACCCTATATCACACTATAGAGGCATGATGATATTATAACCCCATCCCTACGCGTTTCGCTAGTAATTTTAATAGCTCTTCAGGGGATTATTTAGAAACATTCCAAAAGCCGGGGAGCAAGTGCCCCACACAGATAATAGCTATAAAGTGGAACATATGATCTCAAAACACATAGAGTACAGTAATTCAGATATGTACATCAAAGAAAAAATTGTACCAATACAGAGGTATTGATGTCCCTACTAGTATATAGTCTATTGAGCAAAATATCCCTATGATAGACAAAGTATCACAAGCTGGCGGCCCTGAGACATGTTGGTCTCCAAATATATTAATAATGCTATTCCCCCTGACTCGTACGTTCTAAAGGATACTTGCGGTACAGGAGATGGTCACTCAACATGTGTACGGCAGATAAACCTGGAAGACCCATGCGACCAATCAGGGGAAGTACAGATCATGGCATACTATCTTTCCACCTGTCACGGTATGCCGCAATGTAAGGCCTCCTGACGATAAACCAACCTTACGCAGAGGCCCACTATTTAAAATACCTGCACGCGTCCCGCTCAAAAGAGATGACGGCGGGGGCAGACGCTCATGACGTAAATGCCTTGGCGCTGCGTTCCACAGCCCCTACGATGCGTGTCAACCTCTGCTCAAACTTTATTGGCCACTATCTGCGAGAACAGCATTGTGTGCCATAGAGCAGGTACTGTGTATCAATGTCCGCTCAACTACATTATATTATACAATGCCTGGGTAGACAGCTCGGACATCCATCTAAATAGGGGGAGAAAGGTAGTTAGATGTGTCCTCAGAGGGACCCCTGGTAAATGTAGAGGAGGCCCCAACGGACCTACCATTCAGAACGGGATAATACTATCCCCGATAAGTTAAATGAAGCACGTAAAATCCATGTTCTCATTTAAACCCACAGGTGAGATCGTGTTCAACCGATGTATCCAGCGTAGTTCCTTCTGTTTAAGAAGTTGGTCCACATTCCCTCCTCTAATTGAGGGTAGGACCACTTCTAATACCAAGAAGGAAATACTTTCCAATTTCCCCTGATGCTTGGACATAACATGTCTAGATACCGGCTTGTCCCTCCTGTTCCTAATGTCGCCCACATGTTCTAAAATCCGCACCTTGAGCTCCCTGCAAGTTTTTCCTATGTATAGGGAGCCACATATACAGACCATCATATATACTACATTCCTGGTATTACAATTGGCAAAGCAGCGAATCTGGTATGTCTCAGTCCCCGTGCTGTTGGTGAAGGATTGTCCTAGTCGGACAAACTTACAGGCCTTACAATGACCACATCTAAATGTCCCATTTTGTCGACTATCGAGCCAAGTACGTTTTATCGTGGTTGGTGGTTCAAAATGGCTACTCACTATTGAATCCCCAATATTCCGACCTCGACGGTACGTTATTGCAGGCATCTCAGGTAAGCAATCCTGTAAATCGGGGTCTGTTTTTAATAGTGACCAATACCGGTTCAAGATATTGCGTACCCGGTGATGTGCACAATCAAAAGTGCCAATGATCCGAAGTTTAGGATCCTCTTGTTTTTTCTCTCGAGGTTGTAGCAATGATGTTCTGTCTCTCAAACGGGCACCCTCCCATGCTTCCCTAAGACAATTACTAGGATAGCCCCTATTCCGAAACCTCCCAAACAGTTCCAACGCCTCCTGATCAAAATCCCCCAGATTGGAGCAGTTACGACGAGTGCGGAGGAACTGACCTTTAGGGATACCCTGGCGGAGTGCCCTCGGGTGGAAACTCTCCCATCTAAGTAGGTTGTTAGTAGCCGTACTTTTCCTATATAGTGTGGTCTTCAGAGTCTCGTGCTCAGTCTTACTAATCCTAATATCCAAAAAGGTGAGAGAAGAACTATGAATCTCGGAAGTAAAACGTAGTCCAATGTGATTGACATTAAGGACCTTCATGAACTTACCAAAATCCACTATGGATCCGGTCCAGAACAACAGGATGTCGTCGATGTACCGGATCCATAGCGGAATGTACCGAGTCCAGATGGCCATGTCATCGGCGAACACCACGGTATCCTCCCACCAGCCCAGGAGCAAATTCGCATAAGTGGGGGCACAAGGGCTCCCCATTGCGGTGCCCCTGAGCTGGTGGTAGAACTTGGAATCGAATAAAAAGAAATTATGAGTAAGGACATAGTGTAGAAGGTCTAACACAAACGTGTTGTGTTTCCTAAATTCCATACTCCTCGTACCCAAATAAAACTGTACTGCCTCCAAGCCCTTGGTGTGAGGAATTGATGTATATAGGGCCTCAACATCGATTGAGGCTAGATACGTGGAAGGTTCGATGTGTATACCCTCCAGTCTTTTGAGTACGTCAGTGGTGTCTTGTAAGTATGAAGGTAATGTAAACAAGAATGGACGTAAGATGCAGTCAATATAAGTGCCAGCATGCTGAGTCAAATTGCCAATGCCCGATACTATGGGGCGTCCTCTTAAAGGGTCTAAGCCCTTATGGACTTTTGGCAAGCAGTAGAACGTGGCTACACGTGGGTATGTTGGTAATAGGTACTCACATTCTTTGCGGTTAATGAGTTTATCCTCCAGGGCCTTCTGTAGCAGGGCCCCCAGCTCAGACTTGTATACTAATGTAGGGTCAAATTTCAAAAGCTCATAGTTTGAGGTATCTGACAAGAGGGACAAACACATCTCCTTATATTGTTTATGATTCATAATCACTGTGTTGCCCCCCTTGTCAGAAGGTTTAATCACGAGTTGTCGGTTCTCTTTTAAATCACTCATGGCTTTCATCTCATCCCATGAGTAATTCTTATGGCATGGAGTGTCACTCACTTGGCCGAGATCTCTGATCACAGAGTTCAAAAATGCATCAATGTGCTGGTCTCCTCCTTTTGGAGGATTCTTAGTGCTTTTATTGCACAGTTGAGTAAAGGGACCCTGGCCTCTAATTCTTTCATTATCATCCAATAGGTCCATCAAATCCTCGACACCAGGGAGGTCAGCCGGTTCCAGGCCCATCTCCCCACTCCTAGCCTTATCAATCTGTATAAATGTTTTACGCCATTTGATCTTGCGGACGAACAAGTGAATGTCCTTCGTCCATTCAAATAGGTCAAAGCGATTAGTTGGAACATAGGCCAGACCCTTAGAAATGATGGACATCTCGGCATCAGACAGAGTCCACCCAGATATATTAATGATGAATTTTTTGTCTTCCAAACAGTCTACTTTCTTTGTTGTTGTAACTGTCCCCCCGTTCGGTCCCTTAACCCATAGGGGTATTGTTGGTGCTGGGGTGGCCCTAAAAAAGGAGCGGTCATTTGTGAATCTAGAGGGGAGGTCTCGGAAAAGGCCCCCAGTGAGGAGGTAGATGCTGACAAGGAAGTAGGTGGTCCTAAGGGTGGTATGGAGCAGGAACCGCCTATGCCCCCTCTCTGCGGGGCCTGATTTCGTGTATTTTGGGTACCGTATTTGTTGTCCCATGATCTCCCCCCCTGTGACCCTAGTACAGGGTCTCCTCTCCAATTGTACCTGCCTGAGGGGTATCTTCCCCTCCCTCTCATACGACCCCTACCTCTAGGTTGGCGATGGTATCCCTGATTGGGGATGGGGATTCTGTATTCGTTATCCGAGTTTTCAGTGTCCGATGCTGATGTATCAGTCTGAGATTCTGTATAGTCCCTCTGGGGTGCATTATATGCCACGTTGTTCCTAAACTCAGTCAGGTCATTTATGAACTGTCGATGTTTCCGTTCCACTAATGAGTTTTTAAATCTTTCAATGTTATTTTGAAACTCAGATTCCTTTTTAGAGAAATCTAGGATGAATACTACTGCCAAAATCATCATCAACAGGTGTTACCACTGCATAGTGAATGAATATGAAAACATACTGACACAGCATATACTACACTATACAAAGACCAATATTAAGACCATATAGTGACCATATTGTGGTAGATACCAGGTCTACAGAAGTGCATATATAATGAATAAAATGCAGATAGATCCCTTGGATGGAAGTGAAGTCATTCTCTTTTCTATATAGCCAAAACCAACATGACGATTTCTCTCAGTATTTATAACACCCCCCACCCCACGTAGTGCTGCCGGTATTTATAATGCCCACCGTAGTGCCCCAGTATCGCCCCCAGTATTTTTAAAATCTCCTGTAGTGCCTCCCATATTTATAATGCCCCAGCAGCGCCCCCAGTATTTATAATGCCCCTTGTGGTGTCCCCAATATTTATAATGCTCCCTGTAGTACTACCAGTATTTATAATGCCCCCTGTAGTGTCATGAGTATTTATAATGCCCCCTTGTGGTGTTCCAATATTTATAATACTCCACACTAGTATCCCCAGTATTGATAATGCCCCCTGTAGTATCCCCAGTATGGATAATGCCCCCTGTAGTGCCCAAATTTATAATTTCCCCAGTAGTGCCCCCAGTATTTGCAATGTCCTCCTGTAGTGCCTCTTGGTATTTATAACGCCATCAACCCCCTGTAGTGCTGGTGGTATTTATAATGCCCACTGTAATGCCCCCAGTATTTTTAAAGTCCCATGTATTGATTCCCATATTTATAATGCCCCATTAGAGTCCCCAGTATTTATAATGCCCCATGTAGTGCTCCGAGTATTAATAATGCCCCCTCGTGGTGTTCCAATATTTATAATACTCCCCTGTAGTACCCTATTTATAATGCCCCCTGTAGTATCCCCAGTATTGCTAATGCCCCCTATAGTGCTCCACTTATAATGTCCCCAGTAGTGCCTCCAGTATTTGCAATGTCCCCCTGTAGTGCCTCTCAATATTTATAACACCATTGACCCCCTGTAGTGCTACTGGTATTTATAATGCCCACTCTAGTGCCCCCAGTATTGCCCCCCCAGTATTTTTAAAGTCTCATGTAGTGATTCCCTTATTTATAATGCCCCATGTAATGCTCCGAGTATTTATAATGCCCCCTGTGGGGTCACCAGTATTTATAATGCTCTCCTCTAGTGCCCTATTTATAATGCCCCCTGTAGTATCCCCAGTAGTGATAATGCCCCGTGTAGTGCCTCTATTTATAATGTCCTCAGTAGTGCCCAGAGTATTTGCAAAGTCCTTCTGTAGTGCCTCCAGTATTTATGCCCTCTTGTAGTGTCTCTAGTATTTATAATGCCTCAAGTATTTATAATGCCCCAAGTAGTGCCGTCTGTTTTTCTAAAGCCCCAGTATTGCCCCCAGTATTTATAATACCATCTGTAGTGCCCTAGTATTTATAATGATTGTCTGTAGTGCCCTGAGTATTTATAATGCCCCATGTAGTACCTCCAGTATTGATAATGCCCCCTGTAGTGCCCCAAAATTTATAATGATCCCCCCTGTAGTGCTATCATTATTTATAATGCTCCTGTAGTGCTTCCACTATTTATAATGCCTCCTTGTAGTGCTTCTAGCATTTATACTGCCCGTCTATAGTCCACCCAGTATTTATAATACTCCCCTGTAGTGCCACCATTATAAAGGCCCCTTTAGTGCCCCCATTCTATATAATGCCCCCCTGTAGTGCTCTCCATATTTGTAATGCCCCGTGCAGTACCCCAATTCTAATGCTTACCTGTAGTTTCCCTATTAGTTATAATGCAACTTGTAGCGCCCTCATTATATATAATTCCCCTCTGTAGTGCCCCCATTACATATAATGCTCCACTGTAATGCTCACATTTTTTTATAATGCCTCCTGTAACGGAGAGACACACGGGGATAAGGTGCGCCCTGACTTCCCCCACAATTGTCCCTGCCTACTTGCCTCACCCTAGGCTAAGGGTCCTAGGGGGACAACTGGACGACAATCCCTACTCTGTATAAGTGAGGGATAGGGAAGGAAAGGAACAGAAGACAAACACAGGCATGAACAAACACAATACGAATAGTCAGCTAAGCAAGGAGAGAGTATGTCAGGAGCCAAGGGATAAGCAGAATCGAGGTCGAGGTCACAAGCAATAGGTCTGGATACACGGTAAGGTCACAAGTCAAATAACGCACAGCACTGCAAAGAAAGGAACTTCAATAATAGGCAACTAGCCCTGGCAATTGCCATCTTTAAGTAGCCCGCCCCTAGGTCATGTGACGTGGCCAGCGTCACATGACCTGTGATGCAAACAGGGCGTCGACCCATACTCAAAACAATAACAATTAGCCATGTGGTGTGGTCAGCACCACGTGGCTGCCCCCTAAGTAAATGCTAATTAGGTGAAACGCTGGCTGCCAGGCCAGTGCTTCACTCACTGCTCGTAATGCTAGGGGGCGGTGAAGACGCCGGCCGCGTCCCCGCGCCGCCTGCAGCAGTGGAGGCTGGCGTCACCGCACAGAGGGAGCGCGCCGCTGGCCACTCGTTACAGCCTCCATTCTTTATAATGCTCCCCTGTAGTGCTCCCAGGAAAATGTAATGGCAGTAGTGGGGACATAACTCCCACTACATGCCACAATCTGTAATGCAGGCTACAGGCCTCATGCTACCTGTGGCCTGAGGCCCACTGCAGGTGGTTGTGATGCTGTCATCGCTTCGCCTACACCTACTGCCTCATAGGCTTCAGGGCTAGTAGCCTAGAATCATGAACAGTGGGGACAGGAGTCATAGGCTCCCATCTGCCGCCCCCTCATGGCAGATACAGCCCTACCTGGCTCCTTTGTAGGCCGTAGGCTGGTATAGGCCTTTAGCCAGTCTGCAAGAATGGATGGTGGTTCAGGGAGTTGGCCAGCACCAGTCACCCACTTGCAGTTTGGCGTCCTGAACAACCTCCCCTCCAGAACCCATTCCCCCATGGTATGCCATTTGGTGAGGGTCATGGTCTTGATGGTGATGATAATGGGGGTTATGCTGAAGACAACAGAGGTGGAGGATGGGGCGGTATGATGGTAGTGGTAGAAGTGAGTATGATGGCAGTAATGGTGGGTATGGTGGTGAGGGTGGTTGTGGGGGTAAGTTTGATGGTCATTATGGTGAGGATGTTAAGTGCTTCTTAGTTGTCATACACACTTCTAGATCATATCACATACTGTACCTGATAAATGCTCAGTGGAATAGAGAGAAAAAAGTTAAAAAAGAATGTATATACAAGGGTATAAAGTACCTTCTGGTCCACCTAGTATGTACAACACATAGATCTATAGCCAAGCAAAGAGAAAATCTGCAACCCTAACAGAATATTATCTGGATCCCTGTAGGCCTGAGAAGCCAGCTGCATTCCACAGCGAGGACCTTGAATATTGCCACCATTTTCAGATCATAAAGAAAGTGTTCATTTCATGTTAAAGGGGTTCTTCAGGAATTAAGAAAATGAAAATATTTAAATTTTACTTCATTATAAATATATTCCCAAATACCTTTCTTTAGTTAGAATATCTTGTTTTGTCTAGGGAGCAATTGTTAGGAGAAATAAAATGGCTGTCGTCCTATTAGTGCACACAAAACCTGTCCTAATCACCCAGCATGACAAGTTACTTCACAACACTGAGGTAAAGAACTGCTCTCCTACTTGTCAGGAATTATCTTGAACAAAGCTGATAAGATCTTCATCTGAATCACTGCAGGAATGGAGATCACGAGACAACACGAAGTACAGAAAGGAGGTGGGGATGTGGTTATCAGCAGCAGCTGTGTGCAGTCTCCATTACCATAGTCTGTCCTGTCCGTCATCTCTGTACTTCATATCTCTTCATAAATTCCATTCCTACAGAGATTCAGCTGAAGATCTTATCAGCCATATTCAGCACCATAATCCCTGAAAAGAAAAGCAGAGAGGAGGATAAGGCAGGTCTTTACCTCAGTGTTGTGAAGTAACTTGTCCTGCTGTGTGATTAGGACAGGTTTTGTGCGCACTAATAGGACAGCGGCCATTTTATTTCTCCTAATGATTGCTCACCAGACAAAGCGAGCCATTATAACTAATGAAAGGTATTTGGGAATATATTTATAACAAAGTAATATATACTGTAAGTATTTTCATTTTCTTAATTCCTGGAGAACCCCTTTAAGGACCATAGGCACACTACAGAAAAGGAATGAAGAATCCAAACTGCACATCACTGTAATAATGTCTAATCCACTATGGGACATGGCATGGCATAGTGCTTGTCAGGATTTAGATGCATTTATAAACTAGACTTTTTTTTACCCTGTATCTGTCCACCACGCAGGCCTTGGCATCGAAAAAAAAACTTAATCATTATAGCCAGTGTGGAAGCTGATGGCGGTGATGTACCTGGTAACAGATTTCTCAGAAAGCACGTGCGGTGATAAATTTGTTACAACCTATGTCAGGCATTAATGACGCCACTGCTGGTACATGTGGGCACTGGGCTCATTACCGTGCTGTTTTAACTCATCGCTTTTCAGAGCAGGGATAAGAGAGAACGCTGTGCACAGTACACTCACGAGCAGGGGAGGAGAGGTGACGTGCTCACCACAGCTGGACATCTGCTATTCGTGACATTACCATGTAGGACGGAGGGGGCTACAATGTACAATCTCACTTGTCATGAGCGCGTCATATGTCGCTCTTCTGTTACTGTGAATGTGGGAAGATTACAGTCATAATGTATGCACATGACTCACAGGGACCAGACTCTTGTTTTTCCGAGCTGCTGCATGTGATCAAGGTAGCTGAACAGCCTGGTTCTCTACAGAAGACTTCAGGATGCTTCATGAGATTGCTGAATCTTTATTTGATTCCCTGAATCCTCATTTCTGAAGACAAATTTACTGGTGTGTGGCATGCTGTCCTTCACAGGCAGTGTGGGACTTGGATCATCTAACCTGTCAGCCATTAACTCAGTAACCATAGAGACAATGTAAGGTCACGATGTAAGATGCTATTGTTACTGGGGCTTATCATGGCCTCCATAAGGGGCCACAGTCAGATGTCACTCTGTTACCAGAGAAACTGCTCCTGCTGGGGAGTGGAATACTCACTTTCTCCACAAGGGGGAGCCTAAGGCCGGGAACATTTCTCGTGTGCACTGAGTTATGATACAAGGGAAAGGTGGTGACATCACTCTGAGAGATAAAGATGTAGTGAAGGTCAAGGGAAGACCCTTTCATCCCCAGCAGGTCACACACAGCTTGGAGGGGGCTGTGTGGGGAACTTAATCTCTGCCCTAGGGTTGAGATTTTTGTAGTGTCCAGAAATGGGGTGAGTGGACTTGTTATATGTGCCATATTTATAAATGCCTGTGTGCCCCTTTTTTTTGTAGTAATGGTGTAAAGTAAGCCGGCCTTGAGCTGGTATAAATAAAGAGTAAATTATATGTAAAAAGATATAAAAAGAGAAAAGTGTCTAACTTTCTGCAAGGTGCACCAGATCTATCAAACATTATGTGCCACTGTGATTAATTTCCAAAATATGACAAATTAACCCCAGTGGGTGTCATGGGTCCCACAGTGTAGTGATGTCATTCCAACCATCTGCCTGCGCCGGGACACAGACGTTTCAGGTTATAGGCCAGAAGAGGTCTAGGCTTGCACCACAGATAACAGGAAACAGCAAATGAGACTGAGGTGAGTATTAGTTTTTTTTTCCCCTGGCTACTTGGAGACCATGGAGGTACTGTGGAGAACATTACTGAGGAGCTATAGGGACATTACTTGGGGCACTGCGGAGGCATTATTATTACTGGAGGTCAGGAAGGAATTGGACATAGACCCTACAGGGAAATTTCCCAGTGGGCCAATGCCCAGGGTGCCGCTCAAGCCCTCTTGATGGCCGCAGGTCAGGGACATAATGATCTGATGCTCAGCGGCCACAGGTGCCCTCCTGAACTCAACTGTGATACAGTTGAATACTGTGGTTAGGACGGCAGTATTTTGTGCTGCCCTGTGGTATCTGTTTCTGCTGGGGAGGTATTCTGTGCTGCATTACAGTTTTGCAGGCCCTGCCTACTTCTGTTGTCCCTGCCTACTTGTTTTGTCTTGACTTCTGTTAATTTGGACTCGCTTACAACATAGAGCAACTTTTAGATTTTTTCCAGGACCACTTTAAGCTCCCAATTCGCCCCTGAGACACAATAGGGGGTATTAATATTGTTGGTGCTATAGAGTGTATTATTACTGGGGTACTGTGAGGGCATCATTATTACTGGAGGTACAATATGGGACATTATTATGGGGGGGGGGCATTTAATTGTTGGAGGCATTATTAATACTGGGGGCATTATGGGGGCATTATTATTGCTCAATGCATTATAGGGTGCATTATTCTTACTAGGGCACAATAGGGGAATTATTATTACTGGGGGAACTAAGGGGGCATTTTTAATACTGGGGTTGTCACGTTTTCAGGGGTATGTGCAGCCCTGAACTCAACCCCACCTCTGACCCTGCCTACTTGCACGGCCCGTCCTAGGCAACGGCGTACAACTTGTCGACAGTCCCTAGCCTAGGTACGTGCTGGGGCATACAGGTAGGGGAACAATGGGGAGAAAACAATAAACAAAGACAGAACCCACACAATATAAGAAGATCGCCAAGCCGAGGTCAAACCAGGAAGTCATGTCAAACACCAGAGGAACAAACAGGAGCAAGGTCATACACACGAGCCGAGGTCAAAGCTGGGAGGTAACAAAGTACAAAAGGAAGAGACGGGGACAAGGTCAAATATACAAGCCGAAGTCGAAGCACAATGTCTCAGCAGTTCAAATTGCAAGTTCAGAAGCGGGAGCCCGGCGGTGCTGCAAGGAGGGAGCACTCTGCCGGCTCCCCATGACAGGAGCATTTTGGGCATTATTATTTCTGGAGGTGCTATAGAGGGCATAATTAATATTGGACAATAGGGGACATAGTTATTGTTGTGGAAATGAAAAGGGGCTCCATAGGGGCATTATTATTACTGGGGGAATTATAGGGGGTACTATAGGGGAAATATTATTTGTGGGCACTACAAGGGGGCATTATTAATACTGCTGGCAGTATCGGGGCATCATTATTGCTGGGTGCACTATAGGGGCATTATTAATACTGGCGCACTATAGAGGGCATCATTATTATAGGGGGAACTTTTTTCTGCTGTATGGTATTTGGGGTCATTGAGGAAAATAGAGCATCAGTACGAGGAGATGAGACATAGCTGAAAGAAGCCATCATGATGGTCTAGTCCTAAATGAAAAAAAAGGGGATTTCAGTCAGCACATCCCAGTGCGCAGGTGCACGTTGTTATGGCTAAATGCACAAGGAAAGGAAAATACATACAATGCAATGGCACACTGCCAACCAGATAAAACACAAAATGCCAGTGATATGAGGTATTCTGAAGCTAATGCTATGCTTGTTTAGTAAATTAGAGATTCTTGGCAAATATATTTTGTACAAAATTATCTGAGCCCGTCCACCAAATTATCAAGGTGATCTCTGTAGGACGGGAACCTAACACAATTTCCTACCTGTTATGTGCCAACCTTGGCTTCCGTAGCCACTGGGATGTGCTGACTGAAATCCCCTTTTTTTCTTTGTAAGTTTGTACTGGAGGTGTGGCTACTCCATTTGGTCATGCACTCCTGACTAGCCCGTCTGCCCCATAGGTTGATTTTAATTAGTGTAACTATAAAGCCGAGTGGACTCGGCATGCATGCAATCAGCCATAGCAACGTGCACCTGCGCACTGGGATGTGCTGACTGAAATCCCCTTTTTTCTTTGTAAGTTTGCACTGGAAAAAGTCCATTTGGTCACATACTCCATTTGGTCATGCACTCCTGACTAGCCCCGTCTGCCCCATAGGCTGATTTTAATTAGTGTAACTATGAAGCCGAGTGGACTCGGCATGCATGCTTGGTACCTGCATCCTTGTATTAGTGGAGGCCTTTGAAGCACCAGAAATGACAAAAGGCAGAAGGGACCCAGCATGCATGTGGAACCAAACACCCCCTGATTATAAGGAAGCCAAGGTTGGCACATAACAGGTAGGAAATAGTGTTAGGTTCCCGTTCTACAGAGATCACCTGGACGATTTGGTGGACGGGCCCAGATAATTTTGTACAAAATATATTTGCCAAGAATCTCTAATTTACCAACAAGCATAGCATTAGCTCCAGAGTACTTCATATCTCTATGGCATTTTGTGTTTTATCTGGTTAGCAGTGTGCCGTTGCACTGTATGTATTTTCATTTCCTTGTTCAATCAGCCATAGCAACGTGCACCTGCGCACTGGGATGTGCTGACTGAAATTCCCTTTTTTTTCTTTGTAACCTCAGATTGTGCCCCCTTGTTCTTGTGTTCACTTTCTTATTAATAACCCTTCCCTCCTGAACTTTATTCAGTCCTTTAACATATTTAAAGGTTTCAATCATGTCCCCCCTTTCTCTTCTTTCCTCCAGACTATACATATTAAAGGGTTTCTGTCACCAGTTTTGGGCATATAAAACAGGATGACATTTGCAATGTGCAAATGTCACCTGATGCCCAAACTGGTGATCATTTTTTTACTGGTGCCCCCGTTTTTGAAATAAATCATCTTTTGTTGTATGCAAATGAAGCTTACTAGGTGCAAGGGGCGGTTACCTCGCACCTAGTAAGCTCCGTTTGCCCACCCGCGGTCACGCCTACCTTCACTTGATTGACAGGGCCAGGCAGCTTGTTGGATCCTCTGCCGGCCCTGTGCTCCATTCAAATCCCGCGCCTGCGCCCTGCGGAATAAAAGCGGCGCAGGCGCAGTGAGCGGCGCTGGCCGCCGGGCTCCCGGCTACCTCACTGCGCCTGCGCCGATGACGTCAGAGTACACATGACGTCATCGGCGCAGGCGCAGTGAGGTAGCCGGGAGCCCGGCGGCCAGCGCCTCTCACTGCGCCTGCGCCGCTTTTATTCCGCAGGGCGCAGGCGCGGGATTTGAATGGAGCACAGGGCCGGCAGAGGATCCAACAAGCTGCCTGGCCCTGTCAATCAAGTGAAGGTAGGCGTGACCGCGGGTGGGCAAACGGAGCTTACTAGGTGCGAGGTAACCGCCCCTTGCACCTAGTAAGCTTCATTTGCATACAACAAAAGATGATTTATTTCAAAAACGGGGGCACCAGTAAAAAAATGATCACCAGTTTGGGCATCAGGTGACATTTGCACATTGCAAATGTCATCCTGTTTTATATGCCCAAAACTGGTGACAGAAACCCTTTAAGAACTCGGAGTCTTTCTTGATAAGTTCTATGTTTTAGACCTTCCACCATTTTTGTAGCTCTTCTTTGGACCCGTTCTATTTTAGCAATATCCTTTTGCAGGTGAGGTCTCCAGAATTGAACACAGTATTCCAGATGTGGTCTCACTAGAGCTCTATACAGAGGGATCATTATCTCCCTCTTTCTGCTTGTTATACCTCTAGCTATGCAGCCAAGCATACGATTTGCTTTCCCTACCACCTCGTTGCATTAGTTACTCATTTTGAGGCTGTCAGAGATGACTACCCCCCAAATCCTTCTCTTCTGAGGTCTTTTTAACACAGAACTGCCAATACGATACTCAGATAGAGGATTTTTTTCTCCCCAAGTACATTATTTTACATTTGGAAACATTGAACTGCAGTTTCCATTGTTTTGACCACTTATCTAATAAAGATAAATCATTTTTCCATATTACAGACACCTCCTGGAACATCAACCCTATTACACTTTTGTGTCATCAGCAAACAAGAAAACCTTTCCTACCAAGCCGTCCCTTATGTCACTTACAAACATGTTAAACAGAACAGGACCCAGAACAGATCCTTGTGGCACCCCACTTGTAACCAGCCTCTCCTCAGAATACACTCCATTAACAACAACCCTCTGGTATCTGTCCTTCAGCCAACTGCAGATCCACTGAACTATCCAGGGGTTAAGTCCAATTCTTGCTAACTTCTCTAACAGCTCTTTAAGGGGAACCGTATTGAAAGCTTTACTGAAGTCC
Organism: Rhinella marina; assembly: GCA_900303285.1. Lineage (NCBI taxonomy): Eukaryota > Metazoa > Chordata > Amphibia > Anura > Bufonidae > Rhinella > Rhinella marina. The sequence continues at coordinate 218,618 of ONZH01022203.1, read as the reverse complement.
AGGTAGGCGACATCCACAGCACCACCTTCTATCCAGCACTTTAGTTACATAGTCAAAGAAATCAATGAGATTAGTCTGACATGATCGTCCCTCAGTAAAGCCATGCTGGTTTGGGTCCATCAAGTTGTTTGTTGTTAGGTGGTTAATTATCTTCTTTTTTAGAAGAGTCTCCATCATGTTTACCACTACAGATGTCAAGCTGACTGGCCTATAGTTACTAGCTTCTTCTCTACTACCCTTCTTGTGAATGGGTACAACATTGGCCATTCTCCAATCATCAGGAACATCTCCTGTAAGAAGGGACTGATTATACAGATCAGTCAGGGGGCCAACAATCACAGATCGGAGTTCTTTAAGAACTCTGGGGTGGATGCCATCCGGACCCATTGCCTTATTTAACTTTAGCTGGACAAGTTCCTCTAGAACATCAGCCTCTGAAAACACTGGGGCTGAAACCTTACAACTAGAGGCAATGCTATGTCCAGCCATGTTCTGATTATGAAAGTCGCCATCTGAAGAAACTGAGCAAAAGTAATTATTCAGATGGTCAGCGACCGCCTTATCCCCATCTATATACAGATTTTTTCCATTGCTAAGTTTTGTAATTCTGCAGTTTTTCTTCTTCCTGTCACTAATATATCTGAAGAAGGTTTTATTACCCTCCTTAACAGATTTGGCCATTTCTTCCTCCTTTGAAGCTTTAGCAGCATTAATAATCTATTTTGTCTTCTTCTGTATAATTTTATACACTTCTCTGTCCGCTACACTTCCAGACTCTTTATACCTCTTATAGGCAGACTTTTTATCATTCACTATAGCTCTTACTTCTCTAGTAAACCATAGTGGATTTCTCTTTCTTTTCCTTTTGCTAATTTGTCTAACATATAGTCTAGTTGCCTTTAAGAGGACTTCTTTAAATGCCTTCCACTGAGCACTCACTCTTGCTGTTTTATCCCACCCTTTTAATTCTTTCTTTACATATTCTCCCATAACCTCAAACTTGGTGTTCCTAAAATCCAATACTTTGGTTGCAGAATGGGAATTCTCACAGTCAGTTAGGATTTCGAACCACAAACATTGGTGATCACTGGAACCTAGATTTTCTCCCACCTTCACTTCAGATACCAGATCCCCGTTTGTAAATACTAGATCTAGGATATTTTCACCTCTAGCTGGCGCTTTCACCAACTGTTTTAGGTACATCCCCGTCAGGGCCTCTACTATGTTCCTACTTTTGCAAGTGGACGCACAAGGGATATTCCAATCAACATCAGGCATGTTGAAGTCTCCCATAACTACAATATATCCCTTTACTGCCATTTGGGTAATCTCGTCCACCAGCATAATGTCATGCTCTTCAGATTGCCCTGGAGGCCTATACATAGCACCTACTCTGGTAACAGATCCCTTTTTATTTTGCAAGCAGACCCAGAGAGTCTCCAACTCCTTACATGAATTTTGGATCACTGTTGATTTCATGCTGTCTTTAGCATAAATGGCTACCCCCCACCCACCCCCCTTCTCTCTGCCCTATCTTTCCAATACAAAGTGTATCCGGAATGGCTGTTTCCCAGTCATTGCAATCTCTGAACCATGTCTCTGTTATTACAACCAAGTAAAAATATATAAAAAACAATAACATATAAAGAAAATCAGATCAGACAAAACAAATTATTTCAGATTTATTTCCACCTTCAATGCAACCCATAAACTGTACAATTCAATTGAAAACAAACTGAAATCATTTAGAAGGGGAAATAAAAAAAACTAAAATAATGTGTTTGCATAAGTGTGAAAACCCTCTTATAACTGTGGATCAGAATTAGCCAATCTCATTTAAACTCATGTTAAATAGTAGTACCAAGAAGTGGACGTCTCACAAAAATTGATGAAAAGCCAAGAAGAAAATTAGTCTGGGAGACTGCCAAGATGCCTACAGCCACATTAAAGGAGCTGCATGAATTTCTGGCGAGTACTGGTTGTGTACTGCATGACAACAATCTCCCATATTCTTCATATGTTTGGGCTGAAGGGGAAAGGTGGCAAGCCATACCTACATCAAGTCTACCAAAAGCATGTAGGAAAATGTGTTATGGTCTGATGAGACCAAAGGTTGAACTTTTTGGCTATAATTCCAAAAATTATGTTTGCCACAAAGCCAACACTGTGCATCACCAAAAGAACACCATACCCACAGTGAAGCATGGTAGAGACAGCATTATGGGACTTTGGAGCTGTTTTTATCAACTAAAGAATGGCTTTTCCAGAAGAAGATAAAAGTTTTGGAATGGCGCAGACAATCCAATTGAAAATCTGTGTATTGACCTGAAGAGGGCTGTACAAGGATGTGCCCTGACAGATTTGGGGCGCTTTTGCAAGGAAGAGTAAGCAAAGATTATCAAGATTTTTTCATGCTGAAAGACTCCTACCCAAAAAGAGTGAATGTTGTCATAAATTCAAAGTATTAGTTTAATGGTGTGCACATTTATGCAACCAAATTATTTTTCCAACAATAAAGATTTCAGTTTACTTTCCAATTGAATTGTACAGATTATAGGTGACATTAATGGAAGAAAAAGTTCTGAAATTATTTTTCTTGGTCTGATTTTTTACATGACAAAAACCTAGCATTTTAAACAAGCAAACTTTTTAAATGCACTGTATGTAGTGCTACTATTCTCCTGTATGTTTTGTAGCGCTGACATACCAGGCAGGATGCTGAAGATAGGGGTGGCTCTGTGTTGTGGCCCATGTCCATCCTCAATGTTATGAAGGCTTATTTTTTCCAGGATGTGGTATATTTAATGACATCATTTTACGTGTAATACGTGTAATATATAACTATTATTGCTTTTACAATCTCGGCTATGTGATATCAATGACATGATAACTTTACTCTTTGGCTCAGTACAGTTACGGTGATGCCAAATTTAAATAGTTTTACTACGCTACACAATAAAAATACTTTTTACAGAATAATTTATTTTTGTGTTGCTGCATTCAAAGACCTATAAAATGTTTACTTTTCTTTCTATGTAGCTGTGTGAGGCATGTTTTCCTGTGGGACGAGATCTTGTTTTCATTGGTACTAATTTGGGGTTCATGTCTTTTGTTCAAATTTCTTTCTATTGTTCATTGTCTGAGAAAATATGTTATGCGTGGTTGCAGTATGCTGCAATACTAATTGTGTATAGTATCATTTTTTAATCCATAATAATGTGATTTGTAGTGAATAAGGGCAATTTTAAATTTTTTTCTGTACTGTAGTGTATTACTGCCTCTTAGTGCTTTACTGACTGACTGACTAATACATACTGACACTTGGCAGATGTGGTGCCTTTTTTATGCTCCCAGCTGTTATCATCACCCAATGAGCAAATCATGGATGTGCCAATGGTGTGTCAGAGGGAGCCTCCTCCCTCTTTCAAACTACTTAGATACCATGGGTATCAGTGACCATGGCATCTAAAGGACTGAATGGCTGGGATCACTTGTCAGTGTGACCAGGGGTGTACATAGAAATCTTTGGGTCCCAAGCAAGAATCTGAATTGGGCCCCCATGTCCCATTCCTAGCCCCTCCTACTATTCATCCCATGGCACCTTCAACTACCTGACCTGCCCTACCCCTTCCCACTTATTATGTAGTGTACGATGCCGCCCATGAACTGAGCCTGCTGCTGTGTAATATACAATGTCATACTCCCCATGAACTGCGTCTGCTGCTGTGTACTATATAGTGTACAATACTCTCCCGTGAACCGTGCCTGCTACTCTACGAAATATATAGTGTATTATCGCCCCATGAACTGTGCCTTCTGTGGTTGTTGCTTTTTATATAGTGTTACCTTACACTAGAAGTGTCTAAAGGGCTGAATGGCTGGGATCACTCATCAGTGTGACTAGGGGTGTGCATAGAAATCATTGCGCCGTATAGTAAGAATCTGAATTGGGCCCCCATGTCCCATTCCTAGCCCCTCCCACTATCCATCCCATATCCCCCCCAACTATCTGACATCCCACCCCTGTCCTGCTTATTATATAGTGTGCCATACCGCCCATGAACTGAGCCTGCTGCAGTTTAATATACAGTGTATCATACTCCCTGTGACACACTGAAAGGTCTGTTGCTTGATGGAAGGTATTTTCCTCCCAGCATGTGCTGCTGGACTGATTAACAGCCAGGTGAGGTCAAACACCGGACTGGATCGTAGGTGCCGGTCCGGGCTTTGCCGACACCAAACTGTTTTTAAAAGCCAGCTAAGCTGCAGCAGAGTGGAGATAGGAGGCTTGTGCCTGAATGAAGGCTGGAGATCTGTCTGGGAGGACAGGTGGATTATTTTTCTGGACCTAAAATTTTGGCATGGATCTGTTTGCAAAGTGTGAACACCCGCCTGAACAGAGCCTGCGGCATGGTGTGAATGAACACCAGGACTTTCAACTAAGGTGACGTTGTTTTGATGTGCTGTTAAACCTGCTTGTGTGAATAAAACACTGCAGTTTGATTAAGAACTGTTTTTGTGCCTCTGTTCTGCGTCCACTCACCCTGCCTACCAGAGCGAATCCCCACAATTGGTGGCTTGGAGCAGGCATACGCAGCAAGGCCGACGCACAACCAGAATTTTTTTAGTCTGTTATTTTTTTTTCTGGGCACTATTGTATGTCCTGGATTAAGCCAGCTAAGTTGCAACCAGTGTCATGGGACAAGATGGAGGCTGTAGTGAAAGCCCTCGTGGAGGCTAATCAGCGACAGCAGGAAACGAACCAGCGGCTGCTACAACATGTCATGGCCTTACAGAAAGGAGAATGTCAGGGGGTCCACGATGTCCAGAAAGCAGTCCGCACAGCGATCCCCAAAATGGATCCAACAGATGACGTTGAGACCTACCTGGCGGTGTTTGAGAAGGTGGCCAAGTGGGAGGGTCTTCCCCGAGACCAGTGGGCTGAGGTTGTTGCTCTGTTCCTGACATCCGGACCCCAACAGGTCTACTTTGATTTGTTAGCAGAGCAAGCGGTGGACTATAACAAAGTAAAAGGTGAGATCCTGGCGCGACTGGGGGTGAATGTGTTGGTTTTGGGCTCAGCGGGTGCATCAGTGGGAGTTTGACCCGGCCAAGCCAGCGAGATTACAGTATTATAACTTGGTGCATCTATTACAAAAATGGCTACAGCCTAAGGTACTGAGTCCTACTGCTATGCTGGACCATATTGTGGCTGACAGGTTCTGGAGGGCTTTGTCACACCTCCTCCAGCACTGGTTTGGCTAGGTGTCTCTGGCTAGTGCCCTTGAGATGGTGGACCTGGTAGAACGCTTGGTAGAGGGTACCAAGAACCTAAAGGAGGACTCTTTGGGGAGGGGGGCTATAAAACCCAGAAAATCCCCGCCCCAGACCCGGCAGCCAGAACCAAAAAGGGCTGCTTGGGACATACCCACTGCGGATCTGGCCCCGATAATCTGCTGGCGGTGTCATGAGCCTGGTCATGTAAGGGCAGACTGTCCCCATGTAGCGGAGCCCATGGACACAAACTTTGGTTTCTGACAGTCGCTGTATGCCAGAAAGGTGTGTGTGACAGGCACCCCAGAGACTCTTGATAACAAACATTTGTGTCAAGTGGAAGTTGAAGTCACTTGTGTGGTGGCGCTGCTGGACTCGGGGAGTCTGGTGACCCTTGTGAGGGCTGCCCTAGTACGACCCACTGAGTATACTAGCCTGAAAGTCGGCGTGATATGTATACATGGAGACTTAAAAGATTACCCCACTGCTCTTGTGACTCTAAACATGGTTGCTGGCAGGCGGATCCATGAGGTGGCAGTGGCCACGAACCTGCACTATGAGTTAATACTAGGAAGAGACTTTCCGTTGTTTCTGGCCCTGTGGCTAGCAGTTACACCCACCGATCCCCAAGAGTCAGGAATAGCCCCAAAGGATTGGCCTTGCTCAGATGGGGGGCCAGAAACATGGGAGCCCAAGGCAGAAATGCCAGTGGTAGGGGTGACCGCCACTCCAGTGGAAGAAAGGGAGACTACTCCGCTGAATGTGATGGTTGGGGAGGTGGACGATTTGCCACCGGACCCTGAATTGGCAGACCTAAATGTCTCAGGTGACAATTTTGGCATGGCACAACACAGGGATCAGACTCTGTCCCAAGCCTGGGAGAATGTGTTAGTAATTGATGGGGAACCACAACAACCTGGAGCCAAGTCAGTTTTTCCATGTTTTGTGGTTCACCACGATTTGTTGTATCGGGTTACCCAACTATGGGGTGCAAATGTTGAACAATTGCTGGTGCCCCAGGCATATCATAAGTTGGTATTAGACCTGGCCCACCAACATGTTCTCAGTGGACACCTGGGGCTACAGAAAACCCAGGACCGTATACTACAACGGTTTTACTGGCCCAGTGTGTTCAGAGAGGTAGAAGAATTTTGTAGGTCTTGCCCGACCTGCCAGATTACTTGCCCCCAGCCACACCTCCGTAGTCCCCTAGTACCCCTCCCGATTATCAAGGTACCCTTTGAGAGAATCGCCATGGACCTCGTAGGACCGATACCTAAGTCAGCTAGGGGTCACCAACATATCTTAGTTGTGCTTGATTATGCCACCCGGTACCTGGAGGCGGTGCCACTGCGTCATACATCTTCCAAACTCATAGCTAAGGAGTTGATGGAGATGTTTTCCCGAGTAGGAATACCTAAAGAGGTTCTGACAGACCAGGGGACGCCTTTCATGTCGAAGGTCATGAGGGAACTGTGTAAATTGCTGCGCATAAAACAGTTACGGATGACCGTTTACCATCCACAAATGCATGGTCTGGTGGAGAGATTTAACCAAACGTTAAAAAATATGCTAAAAAGAGTGGTGTCCAAAGATGGGAGGGACTGGGACCTCCTTCTGCCCTATCTAATGTTCGTAGTGAGAGAGGTACCCCAGGCCTCTACCGGGTTCTTGCCCTTCGAACTGCTATATGGCAGATATCCCCGGGGGCTGTTGGACATAGCCAAGGAGGCTTGGGAGCAACAGCCCACTCCGCATAAAAGTGTAATTGAATATGTCACTAAAATACAAGAACGAATGGAGACCGTGTTGCCACTGGTTAGGGAGCATATGGAGGCTCCCAACCCAGAGTCAGGTTTATAATCAAGAGGCTCAGGTCCAGAACTTTAACCCAGGAGATCAGGTCTTGGTTCTTGTACCGACCGTGGACAGTAAGTTCCTGACTGGATCTGGTAAAAGTACAGGCCATAGTGGACTCCCTCCGAAGGTAGGGGCTAACCGCTAACCCAAAAAAATGTGCTGTAGGGTTAGAGGAGACAAGATACCTAGGGTATGTCATAGGCCTTGGAGTCAACAAACCCAAGTTGACTGGATCGTAGGTGCTGATCCAGGCTTTGCTGACACCAAACTGTTTTTAAAAGCCAGCTAAACTGCAGCAGAGTGGAGAGAGGAGGCTTGTGCCTGAATGAAGGCTGGAGACCTGTCTGGGAGGACAGGTGGATTATTTTTCTGGACTTTTGGCATGGACCTGTTTGCAAAGTGTGAACACCGTCCTGAACTTGGACTCTTTTTTCAGAACCTGCAGCATGGTGTGAATGAACACCAGGACTTTCAACTAAGGTGAAGTTGTTTTGATGTGCTGTTAAACCTGTTTTTGTGAATAAAACACTGCAGTTTGATTAAGAATTGTTTTTGTGCCTCTGTTCTGCGTCCGCTCACCCTGCCTACCAGAGCGAATCCCCACATACCCATGAACTGTGTCTTCTGCTGTGTATTATATAGTGTGCCATACCCTCCCATCTACTCTGCCTGTGGCTGCGTATAATGAAGTGTGCGATACCCTCCCATGAACTGTGCCTGCTGCTCTGTAAATTAAATAGTGTATCATACTCCCCATGAACTGTGCCTGCTGTGGTTGCTGCTTTTTATATAGTCTGTTACTTTACACTAGATGTGTCTAAAGGGCCAAATGGCTGGGATCACTCATCAGTGTGACTAGGGACGTGCATAGAAATCATTGGGCCCCATTCAAGAATCTGAATTGGGCCCCTATGTCCTATTCCTGGCCCCTCCCACTATCCATCCCATGGCCCCTCCAATTACCTGACATAACCCTCTGTCCTGCTTATTATATAGTGTACCATACCTCCCATGAGCTGAGCTTTCTGCTGTTTAATATACAGTGTACCATACTCCCCATGAACTGTGTCTGCTGCTGTGTATTATATAGTGTGCCATACCCTCCCATGGACTGTGTCTGTTGCTCTGCGTATTATATAGTATATCATACACCCCATGAACTATGCCTACTGTGGTTGCTGCTTTTTATATGGTGTGTCACCTTACACTAGAAGTGTCTAAAGTCAAAAACAATCCCCCACTATTAAAAGATGACTTACTCTGTTGCTGTAGCTGGGTGTCAGAGTGTGACAGTCAGGCCCCAGGGCAGTGCACACTGCTGATCAATTCACAGCATTGGAGCAGGGGTGGATTAAGGCTACCATAGGCCCTGGGGAGTATAAACAACGTGAGCCCTCCAATAGTCTAAAGTTTTAAAATGATCTGAAGCTTAAAGGCGTTGTCCAGCTTTTTACAATGGGTGGCCAATCCCAAGGACAGGCCATCATGACCTCATCAGCGGGGTTCTGTCACTGCCTCCAATCAGCTGTTGTGCAGAAGCTCTGGTGCCAGAAATAGGCACAGGAACTACACAGCTCTGTCTACTGTGTAGTGCACATATCTGGTTACTGCAGTATTCACTTTAATGGGAGCATCGCTGCAGTAACCATCGCTGCAGTAACCAGCTCAGGACAGGCTATCATTTGTAAAAAAGCTGGACAACTGCTTTAATGTATAGCTATGGTAACAGAACTAAGATTACTGGATATATGCAATAACACAACCATGTTTTCTACAAAGATATGGTATCAGAAGCAAATATACTACATATATATGGTACCAGAAATAAGTTTACTGCATTTTATGGATAGTTTTTTGCCTCTATTACAGCCAAGCATCCTGACCTGACAGCAGGTCTACTGAACCAAACTCATTGCATCATGGGGAGTTTTGGTTCAGTATTTCTAATAATAGTGTCATAGCAATACTGAGATTCCTGGGTCTTCTTGCATGCATTCCTCTTTTGAGGTCTACCCACAGATTTTCAGTGATGTTCAGATCAGTGGAGGGTGAGGGCATACCTCCCAACTTTTGAAAATTTCAGAGGGACAATATGTTTGGCACGCATCACAGCAGTTTTTTTTGTACTAGGCCACGCCTCTAACTCCTTCCAAAGCATAATTATTGACTCCAACACAACTGCAGCAGCTGGGGATCTGTTATTTTGAAGCCACTGGGGCAAGTTTTTCCTGTGCTTCAATATCCATTTAAATATTAGAAAATAAATCTTCATATTATATATATTTTAAGGTGCAAATCGCACAAAATAATGATGTTATGGTCTAATAAACAGGTAGAAACCATACAATTAGTTTAGTAAGGAGCAATTTAGTACATTTATTAATGCACATTCATGCATGAATTCCCCAAGTCAAAAAGAAGGACATTTAAGGATCAAAGAGGGACTTGGGTCAAAAAGAGGGACTGTCCCGCCAAAAGAAGGACACTTGGGAGGCATGTGAGGGCCATGGTAAAACCTTCAGTCTGCGCCTTTTGAGGCAGTCTATTGTGAATATTGAGGTGTGTTTAGGATCATTATCCATTTGTAGAAGCCATCCTCGTTTCATCTTCAGCTTTTTTACAGTTGCTGTTATGTTGGTTTCCAGAATTTGCTGGTATTTAATTGAATCCATTCTTCCCTCTACCCATGAAATGTTCCCCATGCCATTGGCTACAAGATAACCCCAAAGCATGATTGATCCACTCCCCTGGTTAATGGTTGTAGATGTGCTCTGTGCCCTTTTTTCTTTAAACATACCTTTTCTCATTGTGGCCAAAGAGTTATATTCTAACTTTGGTCCACAGAACTTGTTTCCAAAATACATCAGGCTTGTTTAGATGTTCTTTTGCAAACTTCTGACGCTGAATTTTGTGGTGAGGGATGGACACATCTTCCAAACAGGCCATATTTGTGCAGGTGTCGCTGAACAGTAGAAAAAGTCTGCTAAATCTTCCTGAAGGACTTTTGCTGTCAAGCGGGGTTTTTGATTTGCCTTTCTATCAATCCTACGAGCAGCTGTCTCTGAAATTTTTCTTTTCTCTTGACCGCCACTGTTCCTGTTAACTGCCAACCTGAAAACTCTTTGCTATCTTCTTAAAGCCTTCACTGGATTTGTGTTACTCAAACATTTTCATTTTCAGAGTGTTAGGCTGCTGCTTAGAAGAAGGTTAGAGGGTCTGGGTATTTATAAAGCTTTGAAATTTGCATCACCTGGCCTTTCCTAATGATGATTAAGAATAATCCTTAACCATAACAGACTATTTAAGGTCTAAGACCTCAGTCAAAGTTATCTGAGCACTCAAATCTCCTTGGATTCCCATACTTTTGCAAGTAACTCATTTCCTTTTTTTTACTCTAAATTTGTACAAAACCAAAATAATACACTGATATTGCTTAAAATGTTAAAGTGTATTTTATCTGTAATTTTATGCCCTTTTGAGATCATTTCATCTTCAATTTGCTTAACTGTTCACCATAACAGTAATTTTGACCAGGGGTACCCAAACTTTTGCATGCCACTGTATACATACTGTACTGTACATATAGTCAACAAAGTACCTGCAGACATGCTGGATAACCTTCAGACCAAAGTAGCAGTGGTTAACTTGCTATGCTAAAGAAACTGTGAGATGGCAACAGAGACTTGAGCAGAAATTCTGCTGGCCGGCAGACCATGGTTGTTACTCCTTGTAGTGTTAGCGGTCACAGTGAGGTCTTCACTCACTGGCCCACAATTAAAAAGAGGGACTGACCTAGAGAGGAGGATACAGTTAGTTAAAGCTCAAGTGCGAGCTTTGCACTTACTTGTCGAGGAGCTGTCCATGTGTCTGGATAGCCAAGGTTGGTATGCATTCTCCTTACAGCACAGCAACTGCTTCAGCAGTGTTTGCTCCATGCTGGCAGACAAATGAAGACTGCAGCTTACTAAAATTTCTCTGCTGTATGCTAAGCCAGCCAGTCAACAGCAGGCTCTGCTAGCACTGCTAATGCTGATTGGCCAACCCAGCAGAGAGTAAAGAAGAAAGAGAGCTCATTGCATCAAGGGGTAGCCAGGAGCCAGAAGGTGCCAGTGCTAAAGACTCGGGATGGAAGCCAGATAAAGTGAAATTAGGGGAGCGGAGCCTTTCCTCTACTGATGCTTCCCCTTCCCTTATGGCCCCCACAGCAACTGCGTGGTCTGCCACTGACCGTGACATACTATTATTTCTGTTCATGCAAATGATAGCTGAACTCAGGTCTGGATAAAACCATGAATCTTATATTTCAAATATTTAAAAAAAAAAGTCCAAAAATGGCACACAGCAGGACATCTCCTCCCACGAGTCAACTTGTTTCGGACAATGCTCACTCCTTATTCATGATATTATGTCATAAATAAGGACATAATGATTTTATCCAGACCCGAGTGCTGGCCCCCTACTTGGTTTCTATAGTAGATTTGTTTCTATAGTAGATTTTTTCCTCCTAAGAATACGTTTATTTCTTTGTTTTCCATGATGTAATAGTACCTTATGAGGTGGGAAGGGGTTAAAGGGAATCTGTCGGCTCTGAAACATCACCCAAACTAGTGTATAGTGTAAGTGATACAGAGTCTAGTTATGTAATTTTTATCTTCATACTTCATACTCCTCTTTGAGTCCTCTCCATTTTGTGCGTGAGCTCAGGAGTCATCTCAATGCATTTTACTGCTGGTTTCTTGAAACTAGAGATGAGCGAATATATTCCCACCTCGTAGATTTGTATCGAATCTTCCAAATTTTCTACTCCGAAGCTAATCCGGATTTTTTCGTATTCGCTTCGTATTATTCGTAATATTTCGTAAAATTTTGAACGTTAACGCTACATACGATACGTACGCTATGTACGTAAAGTACGCATTCTTCGTGACTCGGGAAAATGACGATACGCCCCCTCAAGAGCGTGAAAGTGAACATACGCCCCCTCAGAAGTGGGAAAAACCAGCCCGGCCCACCGGGAACTATTGGCACATATAGGGAGTGAAGACTCCTTCCTCTTCTGAACCAGTTTAGACCAGCGCTGAACAGTACAGCAAGCATGGCTAAAGAACTGCGTCCGAAGTGGAGTGAAATGGTCTTTAGGGACGAATTCCCGAACCACCGCCTGCTCCAGACATCAGGATGTCACAACTGTGCAAGAGAGACTCACCGGCTTCAGTGTCCATATTCTCCTTGCCGGCTGGTGAGGCGGCTCGTCGTGAGGTGGCTGGTGTGGCTGCTGCGGCTGGAGCGTCCACTTCGCCGCCCAGAAGGAGATCAACACCTTCCATACGGCAGAACCCGATTGTGCCAGCACGCAGCCCGTGCGCAGACCCTCTGGGACTACAAGAATGTGGTGGAGGACTGGGTCATCCAGGTACTGGACCATCCTAGGCCGGGAGATCCTACATTGGAGCGCCGAAAGTGAACTGTCCTGTGGTTTTCGGTGGAGCGAGGCTCTGGCTTCCTGGCGGACGGCAAGGAGTACTTTGTGGGCCGCAGGTCAGTTAAACGGTCATACCTGCCCCAACCCCGACACAGCCTGTACGTGGGGGATCAGGTGGAGTACACCGCCATGGCATCCCTAAAAGGCTCCTTTGCTACCGGGGTTACCTTATTATCTAAGCCCCTGGTCCCAACATCACCACCTGAAGTTTGGCCGGAGGAACCACCAGGCGAAGTACCGGTGCGCTGCCTTCAGGAGTCACTAGATGGCACCCTCTGCTTCAGGGATAAGTTACAGCCACAGCTGGAGCCTCTGATACCTGGACTGCCACCACCATCACAGTCCTTTCAGCTGGGTCAGCTGACAATGTCATCATTTACATTCCAATCCACGGTGATCCACAAGTACCAACTACCGTGGAAGATCAAGCGAGCAGCAGCCAGGCGAGCTGGGGCTTGTTCCCTGGGTGGAACCTTGCCTCCACCGCTGCAGCCAGAAGTCCTTACCCCTGCTGTCCCGGCAGGAGGATCCGGAAAAGCGCAAGTGGCTTCAGCGCTCGCCAGCGTGACCACCACCCAGACCCGGTCAAGTCCGACTCCCGGAAGAAGAGGGCAGTGGAGTTCCACCACGGCAGTGAGCTTGGCCTACAGGAGGCAGGAGCATCTTCTCATGTCTTTCAGCAGTAGCTCAATTGAGGAGTACTTCAGGTCCCTCATCTGAAGAGCCCAACTGCTGACTGTCTGATTTAAAGGATACTTCAAGAGGACCTATTGGAGCCACACCATAGACTGCACCTAACGGGTGAGAGCCAGTTGGCACTTTTTTAGTTTGTTTAGTTTGTATTGCCCCCTGTTTGACTCACCCAGATGGGCATGGCTTGTCTCCCCCCATTCTGCAGAAAATTGCCAGTTGCGCCTAAGCGCACCTGTTTTCCTTTTCCCCCCATCTCAGGTTATTTGGGAGCCCGCTTTGCATAAAGGGTTCTCTAATTGCTGCTATTTTATATCATCCATGTGGATTACACGTTACCTGTTTGGATTACAAAATTACCTCATGTGGTACACAATTGCATTTTGGACTGTGTTCTAGTGTTTTATTATCAAACAGCCATAAGGAGAGACTCAAACGTATATCTAAGCTTTTTATGTTTGCAAATGTGAAATTGCACAAAAATGTTTGCATAATTGTCTTTGCTGTATTTTAACAATAATGTTTTTACAGGTTCAGCAATGTTCAAGCACTTTAGCCCATTGTGTGTATTCTTTTTCAGGTACTGCAATGTGTCCTATTATGCACTTATTGTAGTGTTTTTTAGTGAATTATGCACTTAGCCAGATAGCTAGCACTTACTTTTCTACCTCATATGGACTGCCTCTAAAGACTGTACGCCACGGCCTAGCCTCGTGCGTATGACGCAATCGCAAGTCAATAGTACGCTAAGGATTCGTACGCACTTTGTACGCTAATGCTTACGTATTGCGTACTTTTAACAACGCTGACTGTATGTTTGCAATTTGTGTAGGAATGTTCGCAAAACAACAATTTTTTTTAAATGAAAATTCGACCGAATAAATTCGTATTAAGAATGAATCTTGTCAAAAATTCATAGAACATTCGCCGAAGCGAATTTTGGATGATTCGCTCATCTCTCGTTGAAACACAGTGTCAGAATGCAGGTGAATAAGAAGATAAAAATTACATAATGGGACTCTGTGTCACTTACATTATACACTACTTACTTTAGTTTGGCAGTTGTTTTGGAGCCCTTTAAGCCCTAACAATTTTGGCCTTAAAGTGTCACAAAACTTTGAAAAAAATTTAAACATGTTATGTTTTGCCTACTATAGCCCCACCTGCCCCTGAAGATGCTGACTTGGTGAAACATGTTGGGGGTTGGGGTCAGTGGAATGTGTTGTGTTTTAATGAGGTGCTAAGCCATTCCTGTAAACTATGCAGGTACTTGCTAGCAGTACTTACGGCACATGTCCTACCAGAATGTTTGATATGTGTCTATGTATGTCGCTGGGGTGATTCGTCGGTGTATAGCTATTACATTATATGGACATACAGCATATCAAAACATGTTCCCAGAGTGATTTGCCAGTGTATTATTTCCAAACACATTGTGTGTGTTGTATACATTGATGTGGTGATTCACTAGCGCGTTATGTGTGTACATACTGTGAATGTGACCGATAGCGTATTGCTCTTATGTTTCGTTTGTATATTACTTACATGTTGACGAGGTGATTCTGCATGGTCTGTGTGCATATATTAATATATTACTGGGGTCAAATAAAGCGTGCACCCATTGAAATTGTTACTGGTGAGGTTAACCAGTGTGAATCCATTCAATTCCTTGAGTGTGCATGCCACTGGTGTAGTCAACCATAGGCCTCACGCACACAACTCTATGTATTTTGAGGTCTGCAAAATGTGAATATTTAGGGGGTAATTTATTAAACAGAAATACGGCTAAAATAGGCGTATTTCTGGTGCAGTTTGAGATGCAAAGAGCTTTTGCGACCCAATCTGCGACTTATCCCCACTCACGCCAGGTCTAAAAAAGTGGGCAGGGAAAAGGACGGGACGGCAGGCTTGTCTGATTTATCATTTCCTACACTTGGTTTAAGTGTAGAAAATGGTCTAAGACAGCTAGGAAGGCCGGTACCTCTTCATAACTCCGGTGGATCTACCATCAGCGCAGAGTCTTATTAAGAATGGTGTCTAAAACGCTGGTCTTAATAAGTGTGCCCCTTAATAATGGTTACAGGGTTATTATAGACAGGGGCGAGGCTAAAGGCTCATGGGCCCTGGTGCAAGAGTTCAGCTTAGGCTCACCCTCCCCTTTCCCTCAGTGCTTTGTGAAGGGGCAGGGGTGCAACAAGCCTTTCTGCTGTAAAAATTGAAATGCCCCCCTACAAAATTCTCAACCTAACCCCTTACCTCCAGTCCTACTGTTAAAGGGGTTGTCTTTTTTTTTTTTTTTAAGTACTGATGACCTATATCAGATTGGCGGGGTTCCGACCCCTGGCACCCACGTCAATCAGCTGTTTGAAGAGAAGGCAACATTCATATGAGAGCTGCTTTCTCTGCGCTGTTTACCTGCTCACCGCAGAAATTGCAGTGGTGAGCAGATAAACAGAGCAGAGAAGGGAGCGTTCGTACGGAAAAAAAACGGACAACTCCTACTTGAAAAACATTACATACAACGTTACAGAACATACAGGGTAATACAGCGCCACATATGTACCTCTTACATCTCCTCTGATGTAGATATTCTCTTTCCCCATCTTCTCCTTTCAGACCAGACCGCCATGATGATTTCTTTCAGCCGTGTATATATTAAAAAAAACTTCATTTTATACAGAAATTAGGGCACATATGAACATTCGACCAACACAGATGCCCTCAGCTGCCAAGTGCACATGTAGCAGGTCAGCCAGAGTCATAAGTATAAAGCTGCTGACAGATGCCCTTTAAGGAATATGTGTACAGCCAGTACACTGGGAATCTGAATTGCATGTGGATTGTAATGTGGATTTTGTTGCAGATGTGCCATGTATTACACCCTCTGCATCAAATTATGTACAGTTTTCATTTCAAACATTCTCTACAGTTTTTGGATGAGATTTGTAGTCACTGTGAATTCACATGCAATTCCTCCACACAACATGAACCTTTTCCACATGTAAAACATGCCACTTATGACCATACCCTAAGATAATGGGGTAGAAACAAATCTGTTACTCATGAAGGTGTGTACCTTGCCATTAATGTACCTAGCGCATCTTCCAGCGAAAAAGGGAATGATCCCCTATGTGTAGAGTCAGGCCAAACCTTCTGCAGTGCTACTTTTCTACATATTTATCTACAGTATGAGATCTGAGTTCTGGAACCCTCACAGCTGTTATTGCTCTCCTCCAGACAAATGAGCTGGTATAGTTGGATCTTAATTTGCAGGATGACACAGGGGAGTCTGGACATAATTTCATATATGGCACATTGTGTGCTAATACTTCTCATCATACTGGCACCCACCAAGTCTCAGAATAACTGCACGACTCAGAGTACACGGCGGGTGACATCAAAAATAAACGAGACACAGAAGAAATAGCGAACAGCTGCTGCGGGGACAGAAACAGAGACGACATTGAGAAAAAGCTCTGAGCACAACCCTGGATGACACATCCTGGCAGTACTGACACTTCAGTTCTGGCTGAGAATCAGAGATAGGGTGTAGCACCAGGAATCTCTTCAGAAGGGATCCTGTGCTCATCATAATGTATTCGGAGTTATCTGAGAAATGTTACTTCTATGACCTCCAGGAAACTTCCAGCAGGGAGTGAACATGATGGCGGGAAGGGGGTGGGGGGGCTTTATATGGTATATTGGTTTAAGATCCAAAAGCCTATTAAGTCCTAATTGTCTGACAGGTGGTGTAAGCAAACGTGGACTATATACTGAAACCACTCACTGGATACAGGAAGCAAGTAAGCAGGGGTAGATTGACCATAGACTCTACAGGGAAATTTCCCAAGTCCTCCTCCCTGTCGCTGATAAGGTACATAACGAGCTCTCAGCTAATTAACCCTGTGAGAATCGGGTACTCATGTACCGGACCAGTGACCATACAGGCCCTCCTGAATTCAACTGCTGTGGTCCACACCTCACCTCCTAAGCCCGTTGCTCCATAGACAACTGGAGGAGGAGGACAGAAGATGATAGCTATTGATGGCCACCACAGAGGGCCAGTTTTGGGGGCAGTATATTGTGCTAGATGGTGTTATTTGGTTCTGCTAGTTTTATTCAGGTGTAGAAAAAATGTTGCAAAGTAAGAATGCTTTCAAAAGAAGAAGTGTTAATAGTTTATTTTTAGCAACAAAATACAAAGTGAATGAAGAGAAATCTAAATCCAATCAATATTTGGTGTGTCCTCCCTTTGCCTTCAATACATACTCAAGTCTTCTAGATACACTTTGACACAACTTTTGAAGGAACTTGAAGTTGTTCCACACAACTTTTGAAGGAACTTGAAGTTGTTCCAGACATCCTGTAGAGCAAACCACAGATCTTCTGTGGATGTAGGGTTGCTGAAATTCTTCTGTCTCTTCGTGTAATCCCAGACAGATTCTATGATGTTGATATCAGGGCTCTGTGGGGGCCATGTCATTACTCCCAAGGCTCCTTATTTACGCTGAAAATAATTCTTAAAGAAATTAGATGTATATTTGAGGTCTTTGTCCTTCTACAGAATAAATTTGAAGCCAGACACCTGCCTGATGGTAATGCATAATGGATAAGCATCTGCCTATCTGTATTTTTCTGCGTTGAGGACACCCTTAATCCTGACCAACTTCCCAACTCCATTTGCTGAAATGCAGACCTATACTTGCAAGGAATCTCCACCATGCTTCACTCAGGAAGAGCAAGGCTGTGGTGGGCATGGACCACCGGAATACCTTAGAGATTTTAAAGGACTGTCAGCAGATTTGTACCTATGAAACCGGCTGACCTTGTTACATGTGTGTCTGGAAGCTGAAGGCACCTGTGTTGGTCCTGTGGATGTTCATATGATGTTATCACTGCCTGGCCCTGTCAATCAAATGGAGAGGTTTTGGCAGTCCATTTTAAATGAGCTTTGGCCCAGAGACGATGGTGGCATTTCTGGATCTTGTAGACATATGCCTTCTTCTTTGCATGATACAGCTTTAATTTGCGTTTGTGCATTGCACAGCACACTGTGTTCACAGACGTTGATTTCTGGAAGTTTCCTGAACCCATGCAGTGATTTTAAGTACACAATCATGCCTATTTTCCACCTCAGGTCCGTAGGTAACAAGCATCCAATATCGGACATCAGCCTTGTCCCTTGTGCACATGGATTTCTCCAGATTCTCTGAATCTTTTGATATTATATTTATATTAAATATATTTATATTATACAGTGCCTTGCGAAAGTATTCGGCCCCCTGGAACTTTTCAACCTTTTGCCACATTTCAGGCTTCAAACAAAAAGATATAACATTTTACATTTTTGGTGAAGAATCAACAACAAGTGGGTCACAATTGTGAAGTGAAACAAAAGTTATTGGATCATTTAAACTTTTTTTGTAATAATAAAACTGAAAAGTTGGGCGTGCAAAATTATTCGGCCCATTTACTTTCAGTTCAGAAAACTCACTCCAGAAGTTCATTGAGGATCTTTGAATGATCCAATGTTGTCCTAAATGACTGATGAAGATAAATAGAATCCACCTGTGTGTAATCAAGTCTCCGTATAAATGCACCTGCTCTGTGATAGTCTCAGGGTTCTGCATCATGAAGACCAAGGAACACACTAGGCAGGTCCGTGATACTGTTGTGGAGAAGTTTAAAGCCGGATTTGGATACCAAAAAATTTCCCAAGCTTTAAACATCCCAAGGAGCACTGTGCAAGCGATCATATTGAAATGGAAGGAGTATCAGACCACTGCAAATCTACCAAGACCCGGCCGTCCCTCTAAACTTTCATCTCAAACAAGAAGAAGACTGATCAGAGATGCAGCCAAGAGGCCCATGATCACTCTGGATGAACTGCAGAGATCTACAGCTGAGGTGGGAGAGTCTGTCTGTAGGACAATAATCAGTCGAGCACTTCACAAATCTGGCCTTTATGGAAGAGTGGCAAGAAGAAAGCCATTTCTCAAAGATATCCATAAAAAGTCTTGTTTACAGTTTGCCACAAGCCACCTGGGAGACACACCAAACATGTGGAAGAAGGTGCTCTAGTCAGATGAAACCAAAATCAAACTTTTTAGAAACAATGCAAAACGATATGTTTGGTGTAAAAGCAACACAGCTCATCACCCTGAACACACCATCCCCACTGTCAAACATGGTGGTGGCAGCATCATGGTTTGGGCCTGCTTTTCATCAGCAGGGACAGGGAATATGGTTAAAATTGATGGGAAGATGGATGGAGCCAAATACAGGACCATTCTGGATGAAAACCTGTTAGAGTCTGCAAAAGACCTGAGACTAGGACGGAGATTTATCTTCCAACAAGACAGTGATCCCAAACGTAAAGCAAAATCTACAATGAAATGGTTCAAAAATAAACGTATCCAGGTCTTAGAATGGCCAAGTCAAAGTCCAGACCTGAATCCAATTGAGAATATGTGGAAAGAGCTGAAAACTGCTGTTCACAAACGCTCTCCATCCAACCTCAAAGAGCTCCAGCTGTTTTGCAAGGAAGAATGGGCAAGAATTTCAGTCTCTAGATGTGCAAAACTGATAGAGACATACCCCAAGCGACTTGCAGCTGTAATCGCAGCAAAAGGTGGCACAACAAAGTATTAATGCAAGGGGGCCGAATAATTTTGCATGCCCCACTTTTCAGTTTTATTATTACAAAAAAAGTTTAAATGATCCAATAAATTGCGTTCCACTTCACAATTGTGACCCACTTGTTGATTCTTCACCAAAAATTTAAAATGTTATATCTTTTTGTTTGAAGCCTAAAACGTGGCAAAAGGTTGAAAAGTTCCAGGGGGCCGAATACTTTTGCAAGGCACTGTATATTTATAATATATATTAAATATGAGATGTTGAAATATTTAAAGTCTTAGCAATTTTACATTGAGAAGAATTTTTCTGAAATTGTTTCACCTTTTTTTTTGTAGACTGAACCTCTGCCCATCTTTGCTTCTGAGAAACTACCTCTGTAACATACTGTTTTCATACCCAGTCATGGGACTAGCAAATTGTGCCACCAGCTGTGTTTGTGTACCTCTTATTTTTTTCAGCCTTTTGTTGCCCTTAACCCAAACTTTGTCTAAATGAGTTATTTTTTTTCATGAATTGGTTAAATCTCTCACTTTCAACTTGTGATATGTGTTCTATTGTGCATTAAATATGGGTCTTGTCATGACAGGAACAAGGGGAAGAAGTGCAGCCTGACTTAACCCCACCTCTGTCCCTGCCTATTTGCCACACCCAAAGCTAAAGGTCCAGGGGGAGCAACTGGACGGCAACCCCTACTCTGCTATGTGAGGGTGCAGGGAAGGGAGACCAACAAACGGACACGGAAACAAACAGACACAATAGTCGAATAGTCAGGCAAACAAAGGTCAAACCAGGAATGTACGTCAGGATCCGAGGATGAGGCAAAAGCAAGGTTGAGATCACAAGCAATAGGTCAGGTAATACGGCAGGTCACAAGTAGAAATACACACAGCACTGCAAGAAAGGAACTTCAATAACAGGCAACTTGTCTAGGCAGTTGCCATCTTTAAATAGCCCGCCCAGGATCATGTGATGTGGCCAGCATCACATGACCTGAGGCGGAGCATTGCTGCCAAAACAATATGCAAAGTAGCCATGTGGTGTGATCAGCACCACATGGCTAAAAACCTAAAAGATAATTAACTGATGAAGTGCTGGCTGACCAGAACAGCACTTCAATTCCCTACTGCTCGTCTCTAGGGGGGCAGAGAGGTCCGGCGGCGCTGCACAGAGGGAGCGTGTCACCGGCCTCCCGTTACAGGTCTATGAAATTTGCAAATCATTGCATTCTGTTTTATTTACATTTTACATAGTGTCCCAACTTTTTTGGAATTGGGGTTGTATTACACAGTGCTTATTTAAATCAATGAACACTATGAGTAATTCAGGGACTGGTCCTTCAGAGGAAGAGACACTCTTTGTAACTGCTCTCTATGCAAAGAGATGAGAATCCACTGTGAGTGTAATCGGCTCTGATGTGATGATGGAGCCAAATCAAGGGTTAAGTTGAGTGGCTCGGGAAAAAATCATCACAGAGACACAGGAGATGTGTTCGATACAAATTACTTCAAACTTTATTTCAGCAAGTGTGTGTATATATACCGACAGCATATCATAATGGCTCTAGGCCAAAAAGCAGTGAAACTCTCACAAAAGTGAAGAGAAAACATGCAGCCTTGAGTTAAGAATATTGTGTTCTACAGATTATGTCAAAATGCAAGCCCCAGCATGAAAATCAGAGAGTATGAGAATATGGGAGGGGAAGAGCCCACTGAGAGGAGAAAGGGACAAGATGGAGTATGTATGATTTCTTTCACACCACCCTCCCATTAATTAAGAATTCCCTTATAATATATCTAAAATGGGTTTTCTACATTGGACAGCCCCTTTAAATGGGAGGTGGACCTCTAGCAGATGTACATAATTTAGCAATGGTTTCAGGTCCTCCAGTTGATAAAAAAAGATCTGAAAAAGTACAGTCCATTAAGGAACTTCACTGAACTTCAATCATACTGTATTAAAGCTGTTCGAACTGGCAAAATGAAGTCTACCCCCTCCATCACCTGCTGGAGAAATTGTGGAGAGTAGGCAAATTTAACTCTTGACACGAGATCACCGCCACCCATAGGACCTTCAATTCACTAATATTTTATGCTCTTGTAATGGGTGATATACCTCTAAAGTATCACATTGACAATCCAGCTTATATCTAATTTCAATTGCTAGATTTTAATTATTCTATATGATGGTACCCTATTAACATTTTACATAATTCATGTTCATATGTCTTACTTGAGAATAAATGAATAAATATTTCATGTACCCCGTTTCACTACCAACAGAACCTATTTCTCTATGGGTTCTGCTGGGAAAGGTTCCTGTGTTCTGCATTCAACCCATATTATATCTGGTCATATCT
Source organism: Rhinella marina (assembly GCA_900303285.1). Classification (NCBI taxonomy): domain Eukaryota; kingdom Metazoa; phylum Chordata; class Amphibia; order Anura; family Bufonidae; genus Rhinella; species Rhinella marina. The sequence continues at coordinate 196,317 of ONZH01022203.1, read as the reverse complement.
CTGTAGGACACTCAATGGCAGCAAATTGGGCAATGTTTCCCATAGTCATTTCTGATTCTTGTGGCATTTATGCGTTCTTTGTCACATGCAGGGTAGACAGCTGAGGTACAACAGATGAAAACCTAAACAGGTTACAAGGCTTTTACTACAACTGAGGTCAATTGGCTAATGAGCAGGTAAATAAAGAACATTCAGTACAAATTAGACATCAAGTCAGAATGTTCATGGACACTTGTAGCAGATACAAGCAAATGTCCCTGCATTCATTCTGCACCATCAAACTTGATGACTGGTTTCTCACCCAGAGCTGACAGCATATTCCTGGTGTAGTGTGCAACCTAGTGATCGAAAAATAATATGTTGAAGGAAACTCCATAATGACAGGTTCCTTGCTGCAGCTGATCAGAGGAAACTGAAGGCTTTGAACTAGAAAATGAAATGGCTTAGACAATGGATCCAAGCTCTTCTTATTAGGTTCTGGCAGACTGATTTAGGTCTGACATTCAGAACACGGAGGTAGCAGAATCTTTTGCCAAACTGCAAAATGGAATTTATGGTCTAGGATGAATCCAATTCTGAACCTACATGAATGGGCAGAGTTGTTCAGGTTCTCGTGGGCATTGCCTGCAACTATGGATAATTTTCTTTTGTACTTTGGGACAAATTTAGTGAACCAATATTTTTCTAATATTCAGTGTGGTAAAGAATATGCTGCAAATGGTTTGAGGCTTAGTAAATATGACATTTAGCCTGATATATGGTGCATTTGCACTTATGAATATTGTGTTCCAGATCTGTAGAAGATAGAAGCAAATAATTGTGTCTGTGCTTAGGAACAATGATGCTTTATAGTGCTGTAGGCTGTGATCTCCCAGCACAGGACAGTGACATAAGAAGACATTTGTCAATCACACTAAGCTGCTCAGCATTATATATATTGGAGACAACTCATCTTTTGGAGGGTTAGGTTTCTACAACTAGAATGGACTGCTGTGAGTATTTGCTGACAGAAACAAATCTCTACTGCAGGGATGGCCAACCTGAGGCTCTCCAGCTGTTGCAAAACTACATCTCCCAGCATGCCCAGACTTCCTACAGCTATCAGCCTACAGCAGGGCATGGTGAGAGTTGTAGCTTTACAACAGCTGGGGAGCCGCAGGTTGTCCATCCCTGCTCTATAGGATATGGAGCAGGATCCTCACCATAAACCCCTGCATCCTAAATGCAGCAGACAATTCAGACATATTTTTAAATGATGTCAGACAAATAGATATAATGTATCCTTGGTGCACAATAAACCCTAACCTATATGTTTTACTGTGCACAGGATGTAACGTCTAGGTGTCTTATTATATAATGAATCTAACTTCTAGATGACTTATTATATACTGGATATAACCTCTACAGTCATGGCCAAAAGTTTTGAGAATGATACAAATATTAATTTTTACAAAGTCTACTGCTTCAGTTTTTATAATGGCAATTTGCATATACTCCAGAATGTTATAAAGAGTGATCAGCTTAACAGCAATTACTTGCAAAGTGAATATTTGCCTAGAAAATGAACTTTATTCCCCAAAACACATTTCAACATCATTGCAGCCCTGCCTTAAAAGGATCAGCTAACATCGTTTCAGTGATTGCTCCATTAACACAGGTGTGGGTGTTGATGAGGACAGGGCTGGGGATCAATCTGTCATGATTAAGTAAGAATGACACCACTGGACACTTTAAAAGGAGGCTGGTGCTTGGCATCATTGTTTCTCTTCTGTTAACCATGGTTATCGCTAAAGAAACACGTGCAGTCATCATTGCACTGCACAAAAATGGCCTAACATGGAAGAGTATCGCAGCTAGAATGATTGCACTTCAGTCAACAATCTGTCGCATCATCAAGAACTTCAAGGAGAGAGGTTCCATTGTTGCCAAAAAGGCTCCAGGGCGCCCAAGAAAGACCAGCAAGCGCCAGGACCGTCTCTTAAAACTGTTTCAGCTGCGGGATCGGGCTACCAGCAGTGCAGAGCTTGCTCAGGAATGGCAGCAGGCAGGTGTGAGTGCATCTGCACGCACTGTGAGGCGGAGACTCTTGGAGCAAGGCCTGGTCTCAAGGAGGGCAGCAAAGAAGCCACTTCTCTCCAGAAAAAACATCAGGGACAGACTGATATTCTGCAAAAGGTACAGGGAGTGGACTGCTGAGGACTGGGGTAAAGTCATTTTCTCTGATGAATCCCCTTTTCGATTGTATGGGACATCTGGAAAACAGCTTATTCGGAGAAGACGAGGTGAGCGCTACCACCAGTCTTGTCTCATGCCAACTGTAAAGCATCCTGAAACCATTCATGTGTGGGGTTGCTTCTCAGCCAAGGGAATCGGCTCTCTCACAGTCTTGCCTAAAAACACAGCCATGAATAAAGAATGGTACCAGAATGTCCTCCGAGAGCAACTTCTCCCAACCGTCCAAGAGCAGTTTGGCGATCAACAATGCCTTTTCCAGCATGATGGAGCACCTTGCCATAAAGCAAAGGTGATAACTAAATGGCTCAGGGAACAAAACATAGAGATTTTGGGTCCATGGCCTGGAAACTCCCCAGATCTTAATCCCATTGAGAATCATCAAGAGACGGGTGGACAAACAAAAACTTACAAATTCTGACAAAATGCAAGCATTGATTGTGCAAGAATGGACTGCTATCAGTCAGGATTTGGTCCAGAAGTTGATTGAGAGCATGCCAGGGAGAATTGCAGAGGTCCTGAAGAAGAAGGGTCAACACTGCAAATATTGACTTGCTGCATTAACTCATTCTAACTATCAATATAAGCTTTTGTTACTCATAATATGATTGCAATTATATTTCTGTATGCGATAAAAACATCTGACAAACACACATGAAAACCAGAGGGCAGCAGATCATGTGAAAATATAATATTTGTGTCATTCTCAAAACTTTTGGCCATGACTGTAGATGTCCATAAAACCTCTTTGTGTCTTATTATATATTGGATATAACCTCTATGTGATTTATTATACACTGGATATAACCTCTGTGTTTTATTATGTACTGGGCATAGCCTCTATGCGTCTCAATATACTGTATATTGAATATAGCCTCTTTGCTGAATTATATACCAGATGTAACCTCTAGGAGTCCTACTATATACTGGATATTACCCCTAGATGTTTTATGATATACTACATATATTTATCTTATTATTTACTGGAGATAACTATTATCTGTCTTAATATATACTGGATATATTATGTCTCTTATTGTACACTAGATGTAACCTCCAGTATCTTATTTTCTACTGAATATAACCTTGAGAGAGCTCTATTTACTGGATATCACATCAGTGTGTTATGATATACTGACTATATAAACGTTATAAGGCCCAGCCTTAGGGGTGTATGACCTGTACAGTCACAAAGGGCTTATTTATCTGGACTCCTGAATGAGGCACTAGATGGTTCCATCTCCTGGGCATCCAGTCAGCAGGTCAATTCATCCAGTATCCAGGCACCCCTGTATTCAATTGTATATACATCCAACATTGGCAGCACAAAGGTTTGGCACTGTTTGTGATGTAGACACGCAATGATATAATCGAGCCACCTGCAACATTTTGCACACGCTGGACTGGCCAGAAGAGGCCAGACCTGCATAACTGAATGACATTGTGGGACCACAGACAGGTGAGTATAGTTATAGCATGAGGCACAATATGAAGCAGAGGACAAGAGGCACTATCGGGGAGCTGAGGACAAGAGGCACTATCAGGGGCCAAAAGACAAAAGGTACTATAGACAAGATGCACTATAGAGACCAAAAAGCACCAGGCACTATAGTGGGCTCAGAGCAGGAGGAACTATAGGTGCACAGGGCATCATAGGGGGCACAGAGTATTAAATACAATACGAAGCACAGAGCAGGACTTTGTAGGAGGCATGAAGCATGAAGTAGTATAGGGAGCACAGAGCATGAGGCACTATATATTGGGCACTGCCATTAAAAGGAGTCTTTCACCTGTTTTTCACCTATATAACTAACAGCACTGCCCCACAGAAGATTGCATACACATCCCAGACATACCTGTATGCACTCAGTGTCTGTATTCCATGTTCAGAAAAAGCACTTTTATTCTGCTGGAAAACAGGTCCCAAGTGCCCAGCTGAAAGTGAAACTAAAAACAGCTTTCTCTCCCGACTCGATTTCTAACAGCTATATCTTCTGATATATTGGATATAATGCTGTGATTTTGATCAAGATATGAGCAGGTAAAGCATCCCTCCCCTTTGGTTTGCTTTGGGCACTTACAGCAGCAGAGCTGGGCACTTGGGAGCTGTTTTCCAGCAGAATAAAAGTGCTTTTCCTGGACATGTAATACAGACTCAAAGTGCACACAGGTATGTCTGGGATGTGTCTGCAATCTTCTGTGGGGCACTGTTCTTAGTTATATTGGTGAAAAACAGGTGAAAGACTCCCTTTAAGTGCACTGTATGTGTGTGGTACTTTATTTTCAGGGAGTGTAGTATCTGACATGATTGTATTTTGGGAACAATCATTTTGGGATCGCTCCCATAGACTTGTATGGGAACGAGCCCTCCCATTGAAATGAATGGGACAGTTAGGTGTTATTACACCTGCTCACCGCTACCCATGTTACGGCTAGGATGTAAACAATGAAGAGGAGGCAGCACTGGTACGGCGCACGCCTCCTCTTCAAACAGCTGATCAGCGGGGGTGCCGTGTGTCGGACCCCCGCCGATCTGATATTGATGACCTGTCCTGAGGATAGGTCATCAATAAATATAACTTGGAGAACCCCTTTAAGTTCTGTTATTTTTGTTCTTCTGCTCCCATAAAAGAGCATAAGAATGGAAATAGCTACCACAGATGTGAAACAGGTGTTTGTGTTAGAATATAGAGTGCCTATGTGTAGGTAAAATGAGAAATTGGAGACATCTGGGCAGCAAACTCTGCAGAGACAAGTCCTAACCTGAAGAATCTACTGAATTTGGTTCTGGTGCTCTATATATGCACTGAGCCTGGTTCCAGAGCTGTATTTACGTACTGAGCTTGGTTCTGGCACTGTATTTACGTGATGAGCTTGGTTCTGGCACTGTATTTACGCACTGAGCTTGGTTCTGGCACTGTATTTACGTTCTGAGCTTGGTTCTGGCACTGTATTTATGTTCTGAGCTTGGTTCTGGCACTGTATTTACATACTGAGCTTGGTTCTGGCACTGTATTTACGTTCTGAGCTTGATTCTGGCACTGTATTACGCACTGAGCTTGGTTCTGGCACTGTATTTACGTTCTGAGCTTGTTTCTGGCACTGTATTTACGTACTGAGCTTGGTTCTGGCACTGTATTTACGTACTGAGCTTGTTTCTGGTGCTGAATATATGTTCCATGCTTGATTCTTATGCTATATTGTTACACATGTGTACTGTAGTTTGCTCTCCATTCACTTTGGGACCCTGTTCTTGTGATAGGAGGGGATCCTAGAGATGGGACCCCCACCTATTGGACATTTATAGCATCTCCCTTTGATATGCCATAAATGTCCCAGATGGGGCAACCTCTTCAAGCATTAGCTGTGCATTCTCTGCATAAAATTAAGTAACATTTTAAATGTAATACTACTAATTTAGTGTATTTAATACCCTATAATAGTTGCAAAGGGGGTGGGGGTGAAAAAAATACTTCCTGAACAGGGTACCATTTAACCTAAGGTCGGTCTTGCCTGTTATCTGTTTTATAAAATGTGAATGCTGGATAAAAAAATCTAGATGTCTTATTATATGCTGGATATAACTTCTAGATGTGTTATTTTATGCTGGATATATAACCTCTATGTGTCTTATTATACCATATATTGGATGTACTCTCAAAATGTCCTATTCACTGGATATAACTTCTAGGTGTCTTATTACGTATTAGAAATATTCTTCAAGTGTCTTATATAATTGGGTATAACCTGTAGGTGACTTATTATAAGTTGAGTATAACCTCTATATGTCTAATTTTATATCGGATGTAACAATTAGATGCCTTTGTAACTGGATATGACCTCTGGTGTTTTATATACTGGATATATCTTCCAGGCATTCTGTACCTTGCTAGGGCTAAGTTCACATATGCCTTGTGGACTCCGGCAGCCTATTCCAGCAGAACTTTTTGTCCAAGCCAAAGCCGGCATTTATGCTGGAAAGAAGCTGGATACCTCTCGGATCCTATTGTAGTCAATGGGGATTTGGTGGGGGATGGCCCTATCTAACTATGTCAGGTGCGGTGAACTCGTCTGCCAGAGTTCACATCACATATGAATGTATTCTAATATGCAATGACATTGCCTACCTTTGTCTGCTGACTTAATAGTAACATTGCCCTCCTCTTGTATGCACTTCCACCCTGCTGTCGTCGTCCTTAAAGGGAGTCTGTCACCTCATTTTCACCTATATAACTAACAGCACTGCCCCACGGAGGATTGCATACACATCCCAGACATACCTGTGTGCACTGTGTGTCTGTATTACATGTCCAGAAAAAGCACTTTTATTCTGCAGGAAAACAGCTCCCAAGTACCCGGCTGAAAGTGAAACTAAAAACAGCTTTCTCTCCCGATTCGATTTCTACCAGCTATATCTTCTGATATACTGGATATAATGCTGTGATTTTGGTACATTTTAAATCTTGGAATGTCAACTTTCAAAGAAGGTCAGAACCATTTTTCTATCTACTACCAATGCCAAGATATGGGCAGCTAAAGCTGCCCTCCCCTCTTCAGTCTGGTTTGCAGCAGCAGCAGAGCCGGGCACTTGGGAGCTGTTTTCATGCAGAATAAAAGTGCTTTTTCTGAACAAGGAATACAGACACAAAGTGCACAAAGGTATGTCTGGGTTGTGTATGCATTCGTCTGTGGGGCACTGCTGTTAGCTATATTGGTGAAAATGAGGTGACAGAGGACCTTTCACCGCTCCTGACATGCCTATTTTAATAGCTTCATGCATTCCCCATGTAATAACAATTCTGGAACATCTATTCTTATGTCTCTGTGTTGTGACATTCCTTTATTATTTGCACTAGAAGTTGTGAATGAATTGCTATTTGCCTTCAGTAAGGGAACAGAGGGGAGGTAACCAGTTGGGAGTGTGTCCCTGCACAGACTCACTCTATCCAATCAGTGCTGCCATGTTCAGACTGTGCAGGTACACCCCCCCCAACTTGTTACCTCCCCTATGTTCCTTTAATGAAGGCAAATAGCAATTCACATATAACTTCTAGTAGAAATAATAAAGGAATGGCACAACATAGAGTAATAAGAATAGATGCTCCAGAATTGTTGTTACATGGGGAATGGATGAAGCTATTAAAACAGTAATGTCAGGAGTGGTGAAAGGTCCTCTTTAAAGAGGACCTTTCACCACTCCTAAAATGCCTGTTTTAATAGCTTCATGCTTTCCCCATGTAACAACAATTCTGGAACATCTATTATTATGTTTCTATGTTGTACCATTCCTTTATTATTTATACTAGAAGTTATGAATAAATTGTTAGCAGTCTGCAGTAAGGGTACAGAGGGGAGGTAACCAGTTGGGTGTATATCCCTGTACAGACTCACTCTATCCAATCAGTGCTGCCATTTTCAGACTGTGCAGGTACACACCCCCAACATGTTACCTCTAGAGATGAGCGAGCATGCTCGGCCGAGCGTACTCGGGAGCAATTTTCTAGTAGTAGCGTACGCATCTGTACACTAATGCGTACGCATCTTATAAATTTATACGCTAATGCGTACTAATTACAAGATGCGTAGGCATTAGCGTACAGATTAGAAGATGCGTACGCTACCAGTACTATAAAATTGCTCCCGAGTACACTCGGCCAAGCATGCTCGCTCATCTCTAGTTACCTCCCCTCTGTACCCTTACTGCAGACTGCTAGTAATTAATTCATAACTTCTAGTAGAAATAATATAGGAATGACACAGCCAGGGCCAGATTAAGGCTACCAGCAATATGGAGCACAGCAATATGGAGCCGCAACTTACGCGAGGCCCTCCAGAACAATGTAACAAAGTTCCGTTGAGGGTTATGTTTGAATCCAGTTTCAAGAATTTAAATGTAACCCTTGAATCGGCCGCGCCGTGCCCAGGCCTATGGGTCCCAAGCCCCACATATTTAGGGGTTTGGGTCCCCAAGGAATAAGACACACTCCCATGGGCCAGGGCCGGGCTCCTATCTGGGCTCCCCCCCATTCTGCCTCCGTGGTCCCTGTCTGCCCCAAGGTCTCATCTGTGCCCCCCCTCCCTGGTGTTTGTCTGCGCCGCCGCCTCCCTGCCCCTTCTCTCTGCCCCCTTGGTTCCTGTGTGCGCCACCCTGGCCCTTGTCTGCGCCCCCAGCCCTTATCTGTGCCCCCTTTTTCTGTGCCTCTCTGGCCCTTGTCTGTGCCACCCTGGCCCTTATCTGTGCGCCCCTCACCCCCCCCAGACCTTGCTTGTGACCCTGCTCTGTGCACCACCCTGGCCCTTTCAATGCAGCCCCTGGCTCTTCTCTGCGCCCCTTTGGCTGTGCCTACCTGGCCCCTGTCTGCACCCCTGGGATCTGGCCCTTGTCTTTGTACGCCTCTTCCTGGTCTGCGCCCCTGGGCCCTTATCTGTGCCCCACTCCCTCTTTGTCTGCGCCTCTCTGGTTCTTGTCTCTGCAGCCCCCTGTGTGCGCCACCCTGGCCCTTATCTGTGCACCCCTCCCCCCTCCCCCCCCCGGACCTTGCTTGTGACCCTGCCCCTTACCCCTTATCTGTGCGCCACTGGCCCTTTTCAGTGTAGCCCCTAGCCTTATCTGCGCCCCCCAGGCCTTGTTTGCACAGGTGTACTGTGACATCATTGTGTTTATTATCCCTGGACTGTGACATCACTGTGTTTATTATCCCTGTACTGTGACATCACTGTGTTTATTATCCCTGTACGGTGACATCACTGTGTGTATTATCTCTGTACGGTGGCATCACTGTGTTTATTATCTCTGTACAGTGACATCACTGTGTTTATTATCTGTGTAAAAGTGACATCACTGTGTTTATTATCCCTCTACAGTGACATCACTGTGTGTATTATCCCTGGACTTTGACATCACTGTGTTTATTATCTCTGTACTGTGACATCACTGTGTTTATTATCTCTGTACTGTGACATCACTGTGTTTATTATCCCTGTACTGTGACATCACTGTGTTTATTATCTCTGTACTGTGACATCACTGTGTTTGTTATCCCTGTACTGTGACATCACTGTGTTTATTATCTCTGTACTGTGACATCACTGTGTTTATTATCTCTGTACTGTGACATCACTATGTTTATTATCCCTGTACTGTGACATCACTGTGTTTATTATCCATGTACTGTGACATCACTGTGTTTATTATCTCTGTACTGTGACATCACTGTGTTTGTTATCCCTGTACTGTGACATCACTGTGTTTATTATCTCTGTACTGTGACATCACTGTTTATTATCTCTGTACTGTGACATCACTGTGTTTATTATCTCTGTACTGTGACATCACTGTGTTTGTTATCCCTGTACTGTGACATCACTGTGTTTATTATCCCTGTACAGTGACATCGCTGTGTGTATTATCCCAGTGCAGGAAGAGGTAAGTGGTCTGTGTTTGTGTGTTTGTTTTCTATTTTTCAGGGTCGTGAATGCAGAGGACTGTGTCGGATTCGGTGGACTACGTCGGACCAGTTTTTTTTTTTTTAATAAAATGGTCAAACAGGGGTCTGGGGGAGTGTTTATTTCAATAAAATGTTTTATACTTGTGTGTGTGTATTTTTTTTACAATACTACAGTTTTAGTAATTATGGCTATCTACAGACGGCCCTGATTACTAATACTGGGCTTAGTGCTTGCCGGTATGGCAGGCCAGCACTAACCCCAACATCTATTACCTCGGCACCCACCGCCACCAGGGGTGCCGGGAAGAGCCGGGTACCTGCAGGACCGGACCTTCTAAATTGAGGGTCTGGCTCTGGGGCGGCTGCAGGCTGGTACCATTAGGCTGGGAAGGGCCAATAACCGTGTCCCTTCCCACCCTGGTAGTGCCAGGCTGCCGCTGCTGGTTGTATCTGGCTGGCGAAGGAAAAAAGGGGGGGACCCCACACCATTTTTTTACAAAAATAATTAATTTAAAAAAAATGGCATGGGGTCCCTTTTTTCCTTCGCCAGCCAGATACAACCAGCAGCGGCAGCCTGGCACTACCAGGATGGGAAGGGACACGGTTATTGGCCCTTCCCAGCCTAATGGTACCAGCCTGCAGCCGCCCCAGAGCCAGACCCTCAATTTAGAAGGTCCGGTCCTACGGGTACCCGGCTCTTCCCGGCACCCCTGGTGGCGGTGGGTGCCGAGGTAATAGATGTTGGGGTTAGTGCTGGCCTGCCATACCAGCAAGCAATAAGCCCAGTATTAGTAATCAGGGCCGTCTGTAGATAGCCATAATTACTAAAACTGTAGTATTGTAAAAAAAAAATACACACACACAAGTATAAAACATTTTATTGAAATAAACACTCCCCCAGACCCCTGTTTGACCATTTTATAAAAAAAAAAAAAAAAAGCTGGTCCGACATAGTTCACCGAATCCGACGTAGTCCTCTGCATTCACGACCCTGAAAAATAGAAAACAAACACAGACCACTTACCTCTTCCTGCACTGGGATAATACACACAGCGATGTCACTGTACAGGGATAATAAACACAGTGATGTCACAGTACAGAGATAATAAACACAGTGATGTCACCGTACAGAGATATTAAACACAGTGATGTCACAGTACAGGGATAATAAACACAGTGATGTCACAGTACAGGGATAATAAACACAGTGATGTCACCGTACAGGGATAATAAACACAGTGATGTCACCGTACAGGGATAATAAACACAGTGATGTCACAGGACAGGGATAATAAACACAGTGATGCCACTGTACAGGGATAATAAACACAGTGATGTCACAGTACAGGGATAATAAACACAGTGATGCCACTGTACAGGGATAATAAACACAGTGATAATAAACACAGTGATGTCACCGTACAGGGATAATAAACACAGTGATGTCACCGTACAGGGATAATAAACACAGTGATGTCACAGTCCAGGGATAATAAACACAGTGATGTCACAGTCCAGGGATAATAAACACAGTGATGTCACAGTCCAGGGATAATAAACACAGTGATGTCACAGTACAGGGATAATAAACAGTGATGTCACAGTCCAGGAATAATAAACACAGTGATGTCACAGTCAAGGGATAATAAACACAGTGTACAGAAAGTTAAAAAAAATATATACTTACCCTTTTCATAGCAGCAGGGCCAGCATCATCAGAGCAGGAGATCTTCTTCTCATGTCTGAAGGGGGCAGGGCCTCTGCTGCCGGCCGGCCCCGCCCCCCGCCGAGACCTGAGGCATGCCTGGGAGGTACGGAGAGCTGCAGGGGGGACAGGAGGGAGGATGGAAGAAGCAGACAGCCGATTTCGGCTGTCTGCTCCTTCCTGCAACAGGCAACTGTCTCTACGTCCTATGGACGCAGAGACAGCTGCCAGAGGCTGGATCCGGGACGGTTGGGAGGTATGCGGCAGCGGGGCGCGGCACCAGGGGCGCGGGGCCCCCCTGAAATCATTGGAGCCGGGGCCTGGAGCAGTAGCTCCAAATGCTCCAATGATAATCCGGCCCTGGACACAGCATAGAGCCATAAGAATAGATGCTCCAGAATTGTTATTACATAGGGAATGCATGAAGCTATTAAAACGGGCATGTCAGGAGCGGTGAAAGGTCCTCTTTAAGTTTAAGCTCTCTTTCCAGATCTGCACTGTGGTCAACGTAGTCTGTTTCACTGGGTCCTGTCCAGGGGCGTAGCTACAACTGAATGGGCCCCACAGCAAATTTTCTACAGGACCCACCCCCTTTGATACCTATTCTATCAGTGTCCTAAATATTTGGATAGGAGTAGTAGTGCTTTAATTGTGTGTGTGTGTATATATATGTATGTGTGTGTGTGTGTGTATATATATATATATATACATACTGTGGGACCGCGACATTTCGGCTCAACACTAGAGCCTTTCTCAAGCGGGGACATATCTGTCCCCTCCCAACCATTGCTCAGATACACAACATATCATTCCCTGTTCTCTCCAAAGACCACTAAGATACACAAAATAACACTTTTCTTTTCCAAATACATATTAAATACCACTACGCCTCCCAAGCACCTCTCAGATACATAATATATCACACCCGAAATAGCACTGAAATACACAATGTGGCACCATTCTTTCAACCACATCTGATTTTTTTTTTAGGGTTGGTATGTGGGTCTTGTGTGTGAAATTAAAGGATAAGGGTCTATCACAGAAGAAGTACTATACCACTGTAGTGCAGCATTGTGACAGAGAGAGAGAGAGAAAATGAGTTTTTAGTGTCCTGTGCAGCACTCAGTGGGTTAACCTGGTTTTCACACTTGTGCTCGCATAACATAGTTGTCAGAGAAAGAGATCAGACACTGACGCAGTTCGCGCCCTGTATTCCTGCCTCACGTGTTTAGCTCTACCCTTCCCCACTTCAAACAGTGATGTAACTTTGTGAGTAAAAGCTGAAGAAATGTTTGATTCCAGCCCTATAAACACTGTATTATATTACATGTCCAGCATGGGGATGACAATACCTCTCAGCTTTATAATGATGGTGTGAAAATAATCAAGTGAGAGTCAAAATGAAATACAAAGCATCAGACTGTGATATAAAGTCATTGAATGTGAGAATCCAGAGTCATTGCTGAATTTCTCCAAGTAATTGGTGCTACACTGCTTTTTCCTAGACAATGAGTTATCTTATCTACTGCAATTGATGTTGATGGGTGGTTACATCAAAACATACATATGTATCATGCCCTGTGACATCACTTCCTGCCCTGCCAAAACATTTTCAGTTGAGTGACTTCATTTCTAGTTCTACAATATCACCTGCCTTATGACATCATGTCCTCTCAGTGACTTCATCACCTGTTTGTGACATCATGTTCTGCCCTGTGACCAGGGCTGTGGAGTCGGTAAGCCAAAGCCCAGACTCCGACTCCTCAATTTCCCCTGACTCCGACTCCCTCATATATGGAGCATGTTTAAGTGATAACCTTAAACAAATTTGCATAAAATCAATAGTAAAGATAAGTCATGACAAAAACAGTTTGTAATCTATCAGGCTTCTCTGGGTACAGCTCAATAAGGGCCTGATCAGAGGCGTAGCTAGAGGTTCAGCACATGGGGGGGGGGAGAAACATACTTGAGTGGGCCCCCACTTATTGGCTTCCCAAACGCAGGTTTCCAACTTCACAGGCACATACTACTAGTTGTAGTTATAATACTGTATTAGCAAGATGACTGTATAAACTGCTAGATCATCTATGCTGTTAAGTACAGTACAATAGACTTTCTACATACCCTACTCCAAATACTCTACCACATAATGCAGTAAAATATAGGATTAATAGGAGTAAAAAAGGGGACTCCTATGTTAAAGGAAATCTGTCCCCAGCTTTTACATCACTAAACTAACAGTCCCTTTCCCCCATCAGACCTCAGATCGGCTTAATGTGCCCCCATCAGACCTCAGATCAGCGTACTGTGCCCCCATCAGACCTCAGATCAGCAGAATGTGCCCCCATCAGACCTCAGATCAGCAGAATGTGCCCCCATCAGACCTCAGATCAGCAGAATGTACCCCCATCAGACCTCAGATCAGCAGAATGTATCCCCATCAGACCTCAGATCAACAGAATGTGCCCCCATCAGACCTCAGATCAGCAGAATGTTCCCCCATCAGACCTTAGATCGGCTTAATCTGCCCCCATCAGACCTCAGATCGGCTTAATGTGCCCCCATCAGACCTCAGATCAGCGTATTGTGCCCCCATCAGACCTCAGATCGGCTTAATGTGCCCCCATCAGACCTCAGATCGGCTTAATGTGACCCCATCAGACCTCAGATCAGCAGAATGTTCCCCCATCAGACCTCATATCAGCAGAATGTACCCCCATCAGACCTCAGATCAGCAGAATGTACCCCCATCAGACCTCCGATCAGTAGAATGTGCCCCCATCAGACCTCAGATCGGCTTAATGTGCCCCCATTAGACACCATAATGGAAGTGCTCACTTGTATTCGCCTGGTTGTACTAAGCCCATCCCTGCTGGGATCCCCCCAGAGGCATTGGGCCCGGATCATCGCCTCCCCTGCCCCCCCCCCAGTAGCTACGCCTCTGGGCCTGATGTATGAAAACTGTCTAGGTCTAAGACTTTTTTTGTTGCCCATAACAACCAATCAGAGCTCCCCTTTCATTTCTCCAGAGCATTATATGAAATGAAAGGGGAGCTCTGATTGGTTGCTATGGGCAACAAAGAAACTTCTACACCTAGACAGTTTTCATACATAAGGGCCCTAGGTGTTTTACATCAGCAGCAGATAGAAGCCATGAGAGCAGCTAACCTCTCCAAACATGAGCTCAGAGGAAACATAAAGCATACAGGGAGAACATGCACTGGACATAAAGGGCAGCACACAGTCATCTCAACTAAAAGCCGAAATCCTTAGATCAGGAATAGAACAGACATTTATAGGACATTTCATCATTTTCACAAATTCTTATAAAAATATATTCAGCACTTATTGCACTGAACTAAATGTACTAATTCATTATATATTTTAGGAGTCGGTCCATTTTATACAGACTCCGACTTCACAGCCCTGCCTGTGACATCATCTCATGTCTTTTGATATCATATTGTGCCCTGTGACTTCATCACCAGCCCTGTGACATAATGTTCTGTCCTATGACTTAATCACCTGGTCTGTGACATCATCTACTGCCTTAGGACATTATTGTCTTTTCACTATAATATAACATCTAGCCACTGTGACATATATATATATATATATATATATATATATATATATACACACTGTCTGTGTATATATATATATATATATATATATATATATATATATATATATATATCATGAAAGTGGCAAACACCCCTCTCTCCTGTGTATATCAAAGCTAAAACCAAATACTTCCAGGTTTGGTGTACGCTTGTGCACAAACCTTCCTGCTAACAAGATTTCTAGATGTTTTCTCCTGTGACTGCACCGGTATCATCAGCAATATCTGTATTTTACTATGTCACTCTTCTCAGGAGGCATCCAGCTGATCAGAGGAAAAGGTCCTATTGTCTCCACAGCAATTGTCCTAGAAATGCTTTGACTGTGGTGTGAGTGCAGAATACTGAGAGGTTGCTGCCTATATATAGCTCCTCGTTCTCCAGCTGTTAGACCTACAGAGATTGCAAAGAAAACAGGGAAAAAATAAGTAAGCGGTTCTTTTCCAACAAGAAAAATCAAAATCTCAAATATTACTTAACACAAAGAAGCTGCACAGGATTTTTATGCAAATCTGAAATCCAAAACATCTCCATATGTTCTGATCCCCATTATCAATAACTGCAACAGTCCAGCTCTGCAAATCAAAACTAATGATAATAATGATTATAAGTCATAAAAATTATCTTTATACATTATGTGGAGTCTTAGCAGTCATGCACACTGCCTGATATGAGCCATACCCTACCCCTGTATGCCTCCTAAGATATACTAGATTTTTCCTTCCTGATCCTGATCAGATGGGCTGATCAGTGTGTTGTCAGTAATGGACCAGTATATAGTCACGACAGGTCACTTCTCTGCTAAAGTGTCAGAACAATCACACACAACACTGCTAACTGCATAGAGAGGAGGACAACTGTTTGACTTTCTAACCAACCGGAGGAATAGTAAGCCATTTTCATGTATAATGCTAGCCAATGGTGATAGGTAAGTGGCCCCCACACAGGATAGAAGACTTTCTGCCTAAACCCCTTTCAGTGACCCTTGGGCCATTTTTTCCACTGCCTCATTTGCTAAAAGTTGTTTCTTTAAGGCTACTTTCACACTAGCGTTTTAAAATTCCGGTATTGAGTTCCGTCATAGGGGCTCAATACCGGAATAAAAGGCTTCAGTTTTGTCCCCATTCATTGTCAATGGGGACAAAACTGAACTGAAGACAACGGAATGCTCCTTCAGACCGGAGAACAAACCGCAGCATGCTGCGGTTTGCTCTCTGGTCCAGGGATCCGCACCAAGACGGATCCGGAATGACCCCCAATGCAAGTCAACGGGGACGGATCCGTTTGGTGTGGACACACCAGTAATCCGGAAAAATAGTATATAGAAAAATTGAGTGGCTCACCACCTAGTAGCCTATGGATTCAGAGGTGCTTCAATCTAGGCTTACCCACAGCCTAAAAGAATAAATAGGATATAGCTTGATCAATGTTTGGGATGAGCACACCCTTTATCTGGTTATATAGTTGTGTAGGATAAATAGGTAGTACAATATATATATTTAAATTGATAGTGCAATATACATATATATATAAGTCTGAATATTCAATCATGAACAAGTTGAGAATAAAAAAAATTCTATTTATTGTAGTCAAATCTAACTAGTATTGTAAACATATAATATATAATATATAATAAAATCCCCCATATATTGACATCAATAATGGATAATATATTAAAATACAGATATATCAGGACATCGATGGTGGGATAAATGAATGAAAAAAATAAATAAGTTGAAAAAATTGAAAAAATAAAATAAAAGAATACGATCCAAGTTTAAAAAATAGAAATAAAAAAGCACTAGTCATATAAATGAGAATGCGCAGAGAATTGCTACTTAGTCTGTATGTTCCTTATAACTCTTATGTTGGTTATTAAGTGAGGATAATTAGAAGCAAAATGTATCTCACTTTGCAGAGAGATGGTACATTACCCCCTTCTTTGGCGTTGGTGGTAACTTTGTATTGAGCTCCAGTCCCGTTAATTCTGCTGTCTGTACAGGGGGGCTGGAGTGTTGCGTGCAGCTATCAGCACGAGAGAGCCGAAGCGGCTGTCAGCACGCGGGAGTTAGGGCATTGCGCGCTCTTAATCTCTTATCTTCCGGTGTTGTCTGTGCTCCGGAACTAGCCGTGGCGTCCCACGTGCTAGTTTAGTTTTAGTGGAGTTGGTCCGGTAGGTTCGCCGAATCCTCGCACCCCTCTCAGCCCGGTTCAAGCAGGGCACAATGTTGGACAGTCTTGACTGAACCTCAATAAATTCAGTATCAGTCGACTTGCTGTAGTAGTGAGTAGTTCCTGTGAGCGCCAGTACCCAAATGTCTCAATGATAACGCCATTGATTTGCAATGGGGGATCATTCCGGATCCGGCTACAGAGCTAGACACATACATAAATACATACATACAGACATACATACATACAGACATACATACATACATACAGACATACATACATACTCACATACTCCAGGGACGCCGGCAGCATGTCTTCACGCGCCTCCTGCGCGCAGCTATGACGTTTCCCCACTGCGCCCAGCAGAGGGCGCTGTGGGGAATCGTCATCACTGCGCGCAGGAGGCGCGTGAAGACGTTCTGCCGGCGTCCCTGGAGTATGTGAGTATGTATGTCTGTATGTGTGTATGTCTGTGTCTTGTTCCATGTTAACATGTGTGGGGCCGGAGCGCTGCTCCGGCTCCACACATGTATCAGCGTTAGCACGGATCCGTTGGCACCCTTTAGGTGCCGGATCCGTGCTAACGCTAGTGTGAAAGAGGCCTAAGACAGTAGAGTCCTGACCAAGTTTTCACCCCCAGTAGAAGAGGAGAGGATCCAAACTGGGCCGTCTCTTGCCTTGGGCCCTATAGCAGTCGCATGGTCTGCCGCTATGGTAGTTACGCCCCTGCAAACACTGTGAATCAGCAAAGACTGTACTTTAAAGTATAATCTTATTTTTATTCAATTTTTCTTGTACAATATGAGACAAATAGAATATATTCAAATGTGACAATAAAGCATTTCCATGAAAGACTGTACTTTAAAAGCATGTCCAGCAGTGTAAAGGCTTCCAGCCCTGGAAAGCTTAGGTAAGGCAGAATCCAGATATGTCCACAATAGTACATCCTGCTGTGGAAACCTGCAGTTATTTAAATGTGAGTACGGCAACCTGTACAAAAGGTGAAGAGCATAGTCTGTCATTGGAGTCCGCCCTGTGGTTGCATCATACTAAGGAAGTGTTGACCACTTATTTCTGGATGTGCAATAGTCAGCTAGAGAAGTGCAGCGTGAGGAACATTTACTTTTCAGAGACATTTTGTTTTAATAACCACCTGTGCAGCCATGCAACCTGCTGAATCCCGACACTAATGCCGGAAAAAGGTTGGATCTCCACCAGGTCCCATTATAGTATATAGGGTCTGGCTGTGCTTCAGCCCTATCTGGCTCCAGCAGGCAGGCTGTTCCTCTGCCAGAACAGTCAGCCGGATGGTTTTAACGCTAATGTGAAACTAGCCTTATAATGTGATTGTCAAGCAAATGCCTTTTAGCATGAACTACAACTTAAAGACCTATATAAAATACATATTTATGAGTAATTTCAAACCACAGATATATATGGGTGTGCACAAAGGAGATCTTAGAGCAGAGGAAGATGGAAATGGACACAGAAAATGACAGAGGTGATGATGACTCTGACCCCTCTGGCCAATAGTGGACAACATACCAGAAGACACTGGTAACCTGAGATATTGGTCAGGCTAGAATGTGAATCTTCTTATTGTAGGCTTGAGAAACTGAGATAAAATCACATGACTTATCCAGATCCTTTTCAAACTGTGTTCCAACAAACTAACCTGAGCATTGTGTGTCCTGTTCTGTATAAGGTAACATTCTACAGGTCATTTAACTAGAAATGTCTTATTTCAAGCTAAAAGTTCCACAATTTAACAGGAGCTCACCTGGCTGAGAGACCCATCTAAGGCTTCTTTCACACTATCGCTGGAACAGCTTGCCGGACAGGCCTAACACTAGTGTGAAAGAAGCCTAAGCATCGGTCCAGGATGTCTTCACCTTTATGACATCTGGAATCAGTCAAGTTTCTCCAATTCTTT
Organism: Rhinella marina; assembly: GCA_900303285.1. Classification (NCBI taxonomy): domain Eukaryota; kingdom Metazoa; phylum Chordata; class Amphibia; order Anura; family Bufonidae; genus Rhinella; species Rhinella marina. The sequence goes on along the minus strand of ONZH01022203.1, from coordinate 177,207 downwards.
GATGATAGGAAACACAAATGAAACCTGGTGGAACTTTGCAATACAATATCATCGATCACATTCACAGAATAAAGGAAAATTGTTCAGTCTCATAACACTCAAAAGCTTCAATCATGCATTCAAAATGGGCTTTAAAGTTTCGAATGAATGCCATTCTTTTTCTGTTTGTTTAAGATGAAAATGTCAGACTTGATAATATAATTGTGCACCGGTTCTTCCATGTTGGTAGCTACCATTGTTTGCAGGAAGCAATATTTATTCTTGCACAGAAACAATAGAAAAGCAGAAAAGCACTTTTCCATTTTGCTAAGATGAGTCAATGTATTGTCTCTCCCATTTTTCAAACCAGCACCTGGATCTGAATACTTTTGTAACTGCATTAAGTAAAAGCTTTGTTGAGCCGCTGAGTTATTCCATAAAAAGTATGTGTATTGTGCTACCTTCTCTTTCTTATTTTCTTTATTTCTCCATCCACCTCAGTAACATTGATTCACCTGCCACCAGGTGACAGATACACAGAGAGAGGTGCAGCAAAAATGATAGGCTCTCCTAAGAAAGGACACTCCGTCTGAGCTGCCAGCCTGAGGGTATGTTCACACAGCTAAACCCTTCCACTAATCTTCCACTGATTCAGAAGTGGAAAACGGGCGTTTCAACTGTTAGATCCACAACTGAAGCTTACAAACAGTTTTGCCATTGACTTTGATGTTAAAAACGCCACCTTGTATACACAGTGTAAAATGGAAGAGGTTTTTTGCACCAGCTGATTTGAAAAAGGCGTGAGAAGTGACATGTTACTACTTGGAAACAGATTTCATTGTGGATTTTCTTTAGAAGTCAGTAGGGGAGCAGAGAAACCTGAACCAAATACTCTACTAATACTATTGTAAAAAGTCCTCTAAAAACTCCACCAAATTAGAAATCTGCCACCAAATACGCCCTGTTTTCAGCTACTAATCTGCTACTGATTTTTCTGCTGATTTTGCCATGTGAACATACTCTGAAGAAAACCTAGCAGAGCAATTAGAGCAATGAATGAGAAGAGCTCTGTATCCATGTGAGGGACAGGGCTGATTCTAGCTTTCTTAGGCTCCATTCACACGTCCTGTTTTTCTTTCCTGATTCGATCCTGTTCCTGATCTGGATCCATTCATTTCAATGGGTCCTGAAAAAATCAGGATCGAATCAGGAAAGAAAAACAGGACGTGTGAATGGAGCCTTAGAAAGAGATTGTCATGTAGTGGCATAACTACAGGGGAAGCAAGGAAAGCGAGTTGAGAAGGGGCCAGGGAGCAGTGTATTTTCTATTACAATTCAGGACACGCCAGGACCCCTTCAGATGCAGTCATATTAGGCATCTTTCACATGGGCGTCGCGGATTTGGTCCGGATGCGTTTCGGAAAATCCACTTGCATGCGGATGCAATGCGTTATTATTATTCTGCGTTTTTCACGCAGCCCTGGCCCCATTGAAGTGAATGGGGCTGCGTGAAAAACGCAGAATATAGAACATGCTGCGATTTTCATGCAACGGCAAACTGATGCGTGAAAAACATTGCTCATGTGAAAAGCCCCATTGAAATGAATGGGTCAGGATTCAGTGCGGGTGCAATGCGTTCGCATCACGCATTGCACCCGTGTGGAAATCTCGCCCGTGTGAAAGGGGCCTTAGGGGCCTGTGTCTGGCCGCTTTAATTCATTAATGGCAATCTCCCTGTGTACTCCTCCCCCACAGTGCTGGAGTGTGATCTGTGCCAGCAGGGGAGTGCTGGATTTGATCATCAGGAATGGGACAAGGTTAGTAGCTACTGAGGGAGCACAGAGAGGGCATTACTACTGTGAAGGGGGCACAGAGAAGGCATAACTACCCTGAAAGGGGCACAGAGAGGGCATAACTACTGTGAGGGTGCACAGAAAGGGCATTAGTACTGTGAAGGAGGGATAGAGAGGGCATTACTACTGTGAAAGGGACACAGAGAGGGCATTACTACTGTGAAGGGTGCACAGATAGGGCATTACTACTGTGAGAGGGGCATAGTAAGGACATAGCTACTATGAGGGGGGCACAATGAGGGCATAACTACTGTGATCGGGGCACAGAAAGGGCATAACTGCTGTGAAGGAGGCACAGAGAGGGCATTGCTATTGTGAAGGGTGCACAGATAGGGCATTACTACTGTGAGAGGAAGCAAAGAGGGCATTAGTACTGTGAACAAGGCACAGAGAGGGCATTACTATTGTGAAGGGGGCGCAGAGAGGGTATTACTACTGTGATGGGGGTACAGAGAGGACATAGCTACTGTGAGGGGGGCACAATGAGGGCATAGCTACTGTGAGGGAGACACAATGAGAGAATAACTACTGTGAGGGAGGCACAATGTAGGTACAACTACTGTGAACGAGAACAATGTGGGCATATCTATGACTTTACAGACCCGCTCATGGCTCCACTTAGCCACACTTCTGACTCATTAGGTCACGCCCCCTCACTCGCCCGCAGCTGATGGAGATTTAAATCAAGAAATGCAGAAGAAACTTCAGGGCAGGTGCCGGGGGTGGATGGGAGGGTGACTTTCTCCTTGCAGCTCACACTCAGACAGCACAGTGCTGCTTTCCGAGCGTGAGCTGTTGAAAAAGACATCCCTGCGTCCGTCCAGGCCCTACGTTGTATGGAGGACAAGGAGTCTGAAAGATGGACTGCCGGCCTAAAACCGGACCTCTGGCCACCCTACTCTATGTAGATGTTGTTCTTGGTCAGATTTGAACCTAGGACCCCAGTGGTAACCAATGAGCCACCGTGCTAGATATGCCAAGTTTTGTATCAAATCGAAATTTCTATCAAGGTGTATTATTTTATTTTTTTTGTCAATGAGTATACTTGCACGCTGATGCTAGCAATATAAAAGGCCCTCCATCTACACAATCAGGCTTGTCACTATTAATGTAAAAAATATAGCATTTGTATACCCCTTCAGAACTTTTTATACAGGGAGATGCAGCTGCTTTTCTCACCCAGTGGGTTGTCTGATTGTCTGCCTCTGTCACACAGTGCTAGCTGGAACATAAATTCTAACTCTGTGCTCTCTCTTGGACTGTAAGGCTTGAGAAGGAAGATGATTTATTATCTATGATGGATGAATGAAATGACTGAAATAAATGACAACCAAGAATTTGACACGTATAGTCCTAAAGGGCACAATTACCAGAATGGTCAAGCAATGGAAAAAAAAAAGATGCTGCTACTGACAAAAAGTGCTGGTGGGTGCTTCAGAGGTTTTTGTGGTCAAGGCTTAATCAAGTCTTTACTTGTTTTATAACAAAACCTTTTGTAGGGAGCTCCCGGATCCTAAATTGCTACCACGAGCTAAAGAGTATCCATACCACAGCCAAAGCAATTTAATCTAAAACACTGCAAAATTCTTGGAGGACATAAAATATATTGAAGTATAAAAGTTCAATGTTCTCATAAGCAGCTCACCGCAGCCTTCGAATTGCGTATTTCCAGCACATATGTTTTCTCTGCTTCTTTCCACTTCCGCATGGTGTTTCATAGTGTACTCTCAGTCCATCTTCATGTCTGTGGTGCGAATGATCACCATTATGCTCGCAAGATGTATATCGTGTACATTTTAATTCTATCACCAGCAGTAACCGACCCGGTTCCACTTTGCAGCTTCTTCAGGGGTATACTTTTGGTGATCACTCAGCAGTTTAAGAAACCTAATCTCATGCCCTCCCCATACTACCCTCTCCACCCACAGAGCAACTTACTATTTCTTATAAAACGTCCTTTGACAGTCTGTGCACCTGAACTGAAATTTCCGTCAGCCCCTGCTAGCGTACATTTCAGTCTTCTTTTACAACAGAAAACTGACACAAAAGCTCCCTTTTCGGAAAAGTGGCAAAGGTGGCGTAAAAATGGCACTTCTGCAAAACATTATGAACAAATGGTGTTTAAAAAGTCGACTTTTTCACCCTAGAAAACTAGTGAAACATGATGATAAATCAGGCCCATAGTGCAGTTTCCTTACAGGGAAGATTTTTGATACTATTAAAGGGGTTCTGTAGTTCTTTTAAACTGATGAACTATTCTCTGGATAGACCATCAGCATCTGATCGGCGGCGGTCCGACACCCGGGACCCCTGCCGATCAGCTGTTTGAGAAGGCAGCAGCGCTGCAGGAGTGCCATGGCCTTCTTCGTGTTTTCATCAGGTCCAGTGACGTCATGACTAGTATCACTGGCCTGGGCGGAGCTAAGATCCATTCAAGTGAACAGAGCTTAGCTCCGCCCAGGCCAGTGATACTAGTCGTGACGTCACTGGGCCTGAGGAAAACACGGAGAAGGCCATAGCGCTCCTGCAGCACTGCGCTGATAGATCATCAGTTTAAAAGAACTACAGAACCCCTTTAAAGGTTTCATTTATTCTAGTTTTTAATTTGCACATGTTGCACTTACACTCTAATAAATTAATGATATTACTACTATCGCAAGTAATCATGTCCTGTATCTGATGTTCTTTTTTCTGTACTGTGGAATAAAAAAACTTTTAGTTTTTTTTTTATTTAATGCCTCACATTTAACACTTTTGAACCCTTAATTTTAAACCCTATTTCTTTTTTTTTTCCAGTTCACTGAAAACTAAATTGTCCATAATAGTTGAGTCCTGCCTAAAAACTACCCTAGGATTATTTGGTACAATTTTACTCATTATAGTGTTATTTTTCAAAATGTGCCAATGTTTTTGTAACACCTTTTTGACACTTTGCCTTTAATTATGACGTAATGAATAAATTAAAGAGGCTCTGTCACTACCTCCTAACTTATGTATTAAAATACATAGGTAGGTAGTGGCCTCACAATGAATTCAAATCATCAAGGATAGGGGAGTTTCTAAACACTGGAAGAGGGGGGCGTGGCCTAGCGAGCGATGTGAGCGGACGTGTGGTGAGGAGCTCCCGCCGCAATATCCCTGCTATTCCCCTGAAAGTGATCCTGAAAGACCACCATCTGCCCCACTGACAGTGCCCCTGACTCTTACCAGCTGCTGGGGATCGCGGCAGTGTGCTAGTCGCCATGGCAAAGGGCAAAAGCCGCCAGAAGACCGGAGAAGGAAGCCTGAGCGCTGAGGTCCAAGATGGCGCCGGAGCACATGGCGCGGATAAGGAGGAGCGGCAAAGAACTGTGGCAGCTCGCCTGGAAAAGTTTGCGCACCATCCAGCAGACTCGGAGCGCGTGTTGGGCCTCTCCGACGCTGGGGCTGCAGGATATGGAGGTAACATGCCTGGGGGGGAACAGTGCAGAGACAGTGCTGGCAGAGACTTGGAGGATGCCTGTGGACTGCAGCAGGAGGGAGACCTGGAGGCAGAGGAGGAAGAGGTTCTCACTGCTGATTCCCCTACTATTGTGGATGTATTCACAGCCGTTCAGCAGTGCAACAGTGCTCTGATTACCCTTAACTCCCAGTTGGGTGGTATGAGGGAGGATATATCCATTATCCGACATGACATCCAAAAAGTGGCAGAGCGCACCACAGCTGTGGAGGGGAGAGTGTGCAACCTGGAAGACACTGTACCACCATTACAAGCCGCAACACAAAAGCATACCACAGAAATTGCCGCACTATTCGCTAAAGCAGATGACTTAGAGAACAGACTGCGCAGGAATAATATAAGGCTGGTGGGTGTCCCTGAACGAGCTGAAGGTAACAACCCAGATGCGTTCTTTGAATCCTGGCTATGTCAGACTTTCGGGACGGAAGTCCTATCTAAACTATTTGCGGTGGAAAGGGCACACCGAGTCCCTACCCGAATGGGCCCCCCGGGCAGGCCTCCCAGACCAGTCCTGATTAAAATCCTCCATTACAAGGACAGAGACGCTATTTTACGCAAAGCCCGGGAAAAACCAGATTTGGAAATAAATGGCAGTCGTGTGTCGCTGTACCCGGATTATTCTGTGGAAGTCCAGAAGAGGAGGGCGTCATTCATGGACGTTAAAAGACGGCTGCGGCAGCTGCAGATCCCCTATTCAATGATTTATCCAGCGAAATTACGTGTGGTGGCGCTTGGGACTACTACATTCCTGGAGTCGCCGAAGGAAGCTTTGAGGTGGCTCGACATGAATGAACGGCAACTTCGTCAAGCAGTTCCAGATTGAATGGACATTTGGTGGTGAATATGGCTGGTGATATTTGTGCTTGCCAAATGTTTACTTACTAGAAATGCTATAGTTAGCATAAGCTGCAGAAATATGTTCAATTTCTTTTTCTGTACCTAGTTTCTTTCCTTTCCTTACGGTTTGCAGGTTGTTAGTTTGGGTACGTTGGAAACACGTTCATGATTGCCCCTATGTAATAGGTGAAATACAATATGGGATAGTACTGATATATAGACAGATGGTGGGTGAGGGAAGAGAGGGAAGGGGAGAGAACTACTCGTAATTTCCTGTTAGCGGGAGCCTTGGCCCGGAGAAAAGGCCGAGGCTGTCTCCTCAAATGCGTTATGTTATGATGCACGATTATTTTGAATGCGGGTGTGAAATGTTCTGCTATTTTATTGCACTGTTGTATTGGGGTATTGAGTGCAGTAGCTGGGTACGGTATATGTGCCCCACCTCTCAAATGAGAGTTGGCATTCAGAAGTATGTTTTCTGTTCAGGGAAGTTTACAGGGGGGGGAGGGGATGGGAAGCTCCGTGTGGCCGCACACTGTAGTATCAGATATGTGAAAGTAGACATGGGAAGAGTATTTACCACAGTTTTAATCCAGGAGATGATGCCGGTTTTATTATGGGGATAGTACATTTAGCTTCTTGGAATGTCCGAGGACTTAGAGACTCTATTAAACGTACCGCGGTTCTAGACAAGTTGCGATCATTGCCGCCGTCTATTATTGGTTTGCAGGAGACGCATTTGACACAGGACATGCTGCGCTGGATGAATAGGCGGTGGATAGGGTGGGCGTATCACTCCGTATATTCCTCTTATTCTAGAGGAGTAAGTGTGCTGATTCACAGGGGAATACCTTTTCAGCTAATTAAATCAAAAATTGATAGGGAGGGGCGATATGTGGGTCTTCACTGTACCCTATTTAATGTGGAGTGCATTATTATGTTCCTATATATACCGCCGCCATTTTCCAGCGCAGTATTGGCCCAGGTACTGTCTTTTGCTACCTCAATGATGCATCTGCCGCTGCTATTGATGGGTGATTTTAATAACTACTCAGACCATGTATTAGATAAGTTCCCTACTCGATATCCAATGCCGGCAGACCCTAGGACGCCATTTGCACGATTGTTGGTAGAATTAGGACTCACTGATGTTTGGCGAGTCAAAAACCCAACGGTGCGCTGTTACTCTTGCGCATCGGGTACTTATGCCTCGCTTTCTCGCATAGATCTGGCACTGGGCAACTGTGCTATGATGCCTTGGATACTGGACTCTACCTATGCACCGAGAGTGCTGTCTGATCACTCCTTATTGGCGGTACGGCTGGCGGTTGGTGATGCTAGACACAGGAGGCATAATAGGTGGAAGCTTAATCCATTCTGGCTTAAGCTGATGAACCTTAGCGAAGTCAGGGCCCAGATTCAAGAATTTCTTATAGTCAATCAGGGGTCTGCAAACATTGGCGTCATATGGGATACGCTAAAAGCGTACATGAGAGGGGTATTTGTCTCACAAATATCAAAAATTAAAACGAAAAATAGATCTTTGGGGATTGAAATGAGTAAACGGGTGGCGGACACAGAGAAAATACATGTTACAAATCCATCAACGGGGTCCTTGCAGAACTGGAGAGAGGCGCAGGAGGCATTCACTGTACATAGTATGGAGCAGGCGAATAATAGACGCTTCTTTATGAAGCAGAAGTACTTTGAAGAAGGGGAAGGTGTAGGACATCTCTTAGCGACAGTTGCCAGGGCACAGCAGGAGTCCTCTTATATATATACCTTGAAGGATAACTCTGGGAGATTGGTCACTGATACCCCTGATATACTTAGGGTGTTTTATCAGTTTTATGAGGACCTATATAAAACTAAATGTAGGTATGGAGAAGATGAGGTCGTGCAATACTTACGTGAGGTGCAGCTTCAGACGCTCTCTGTCGAAGATAGGAATAGCTTGGAAACACCCATTACACTAGAGGAACTACAGATAGCGGTGAAGGATATGAGTAACGAAAAGGCAGCGGGGCCTGATGGTCTGCCGGCAGAAGTGTTTAAGTGTCTTGGAGAGGAAGTCTTACCTACACTCCTAGAGGTGTTTCAGGGTGCTAAAAATTTAGGTAGATTGCCAGATTCTTGTTATGAGGCGGCCATAGTGGTCCTTCCTAAGCCAGGAAAGGATCCCAGTTTCCCTGAGTCCTACCGTCCCATTTCCCTACTAACAACAGACGTTAAAATCTTGGCGAAGGTTCTGGCAAATAGACTGATAAATATTATTACCTCAGTGATCCACCCGGATCAGTCAGGGTTCATGCCATCAAAGTCTACTGCGATTAATTTGCGCAGACTCTTTCTTAATATTCAGGCAGTCCCGGGGGGCCCCCTTGGCAAGGCAGTAATGTCCTTAGATGCTGCCAAAGCATTTGATAGTGTTGAGTGGGGCTACCTGTGGGCGGTCTTAAGACGAATGGGGTTTGGTCCTCAATTTATAGCTTGGGTTCAATTGCTCTATGTCAATCCAACTGCCAGGATTCGGGTTAATGGGGAGTTTTCTGACAGTTTCAGGCTTGAGAGAGGAACACGGCAGGGGTGCCCCTTGTCACCTTTGTTATTCGCTGTAGCCATCGAGCCACTTGCTGCCGTTATACGTCAAGATCCTCATATCAAGGGATTCAGATATCCGGAGAAAGAAGAGAAAGTGGCGTTATATGCGGATGATCTACTTTTGTTTCTAGATGACGTGGGGGACTCGATGGCTAGAGTGATGGGGACAATAGAGAGATTTGGGAAGTTCTCCGGATTGACTATCAACTGGACTAAATCGGCTTTGATGTTGTTGGACCCGCGGGGAGATGGGACGGTGGGAGCAGGCTTTTCGGTCCCCTGTGTAGACACTTTTAAATATCTGGGCATTTGGGTTACTCGTAACATGTCCGATTATAGTAAGTCGAATATTCTGCCCCTGTTGGATAGGATGAGGAAAAAGGTGGACACGTGGATTAAGCTACCCCTCTCTGTGATAGGGCGTGCAAATTTAGTGAAAATGATTTTTATGCCACAATTGCTCTACGTGTTGCACAATGCTCCGACATGGGTGCCCAAATGTTTATTCCGCAAAATGGAAAGGCTATTTAGGGAATTAATATGGAAGAAGAAAGCAGCTCGGATAGCATTATCAAAATTGCAATTACCTAAGGATGAGGGAGGTATTGCGGTACCAAATCCGTGGATCTATTTCTTGGCGGCTCAATTGCAACAAATGCAGGGGTGGGAATTAGAGGAAGAAACGGGTGTTGCAGATTCTAGGCGATTGATAGTGCAGTTTCTGTTATCGGAACATTCTTTGCTGAATGCTTTGGAGGCGCATAAGGGTAGGCTGCGCACTCCGGCTGTGCCCACTCTTGTCCTACTACATAAAATATGGTGGTCGATACGGGAGCTCTTGGGAGTGACAGGACACACACGATTTACCCCGATTTGGCGGAATCCCAAATTGTGGGAGCTTTTCCAGTTAGAAGGGTTTGGAAGTTGGGAACAAGCTGGCCTTACTAGACTCAGTCAATTGTATAATGATGGGGTGCTCAAGTCTTTTGAGCAATTGCAGGCAGAATTTAATCTGCCCCATAGAGTATTCTATAAATACCTACAACTTAGGCATGCTTTACATAGTCAGGAAAGAGAGGGATCATTACTAATCAGTGCAATGCCAATTGTAGACCTAGTGGTAAAAGCAAAGGTATCTCGTACACTGATTTCTATGGCATACACTACACTATTGGACAAGAGCCTCAATAACCCACTTGCCAGTCTTAAAATTAAATGGGAAAAAGATGTGGGAGCGCTGTCAGAAGAGCAATGGAGGGATGTTTTAGGGGCGGTACCCAACATTTCTTTGAGTGCGGCTCATCGCCGTTCTCAATTATTTTTGGTTCACAGGGTGTATAAGACTCCCTGGCTCATGTTTAAAATGGGCTTACGATTAGAATCTACTTGCCCGCGGTGTGCCGCCCCGGAAGCAGATTTAGTTCATATGCTCTGGTCATGTAGAGAACTGGAATCATTCTGGACTGCTGTATATAGACAATTAGAGGACTGCTTTGCGATTACAATTCCACAAACTCCTTTGGTGGGATTTTTGGGGTATGTGGAGGAAATCCCTACTACGGCAGCCCATAGAATTGCAATAGCTAGGCTGCTATATGTGGCGAGAAAATCCATTGCAAAGTATTGGATACAACCTGATCCTCCTACAGTTGCAGAGTGGACTCAAATGGCAAACCATATGATAGCGATGGAAAGTGGAGTACATATTAAGAGAGGCACAACTAAAAAATTTATACAACAATGGCAAGAGTGGATGTTAGGTCCGGCTAGACAATCTCAAAGGCTTATGAATATATGGACCAAGATAGTCCTCAGTGGATTAGGAGTATGAGGTGCTGAGGGAGGTGGTCTTGACAGAGGTGCTGGTGTGTGGCCACATGGAGCGGAGGGTGGGATGGGGGGGAGTGGTGGGAAGGGGGGTTGTTGTGGGGCTTGTATAGTATATGCTATAACGTTATGTGATAATGTACAATACAGATAACAGTGATATTGCTATTGTGAAAGGCATTTACTGTACATCTATTTTGGAAGTACTTATGTATACTTGGCTGTTATATATTGCATTGTTTTTCTTTATTTTTATTTTTTTTGTAAAAGTAAAACTGCAATAAAAAAAGTTTTGATCAAAAAAAAAAACAAAACACTGGAAGAAGTGTGAAGATACAGTGCTCAGAGGGGAAAAGCCCGCCCTCTGGTGCTCCGAAGGCTCATTTGCATACTTTTTAAACATCAAATTACACATCAACCGCTGCATCTACAAGGGAATTACAGGTATGATTTGAATTCATTGTGAGGCCACCACCCACCTATGTATTTTTTTTTAAAATATTCTTTATTTAAAATAAAGCAAAGTATAAGCATACAAACAAGCATAGGTGTGTCATACACCAAAGTGGTAGGTAGCATTACAATAAAAGAAAAGGGAGGGTGGAGGGGGGTAGGACAGGGGGGGGGAAGGGAGGGAAGGGGAGGGAAGTTCAGGGAAAGGCATGGGAGGGACAAAGGACAAGAAATAACATCAGTCAACAGGGAGGAAATGTGTGCATAATCAATCTTCAGACTGAAAAAAAAACTAACCATCACAGTGAACTACAGTACTGAGCTATTCAGATATTGTAGAGAGTAGGGAAATGTCAAGTAGCTGCTTCAAAGCGAGGGAACCCAAAAGGGAAGGCTATGTATAAACCACTGGCTTCCAGCGGATCCACCTATCCCATGTAGCTAGGAATAAAGGGTGTTGCCACTTCTCCCAACTAGCTAGCTCCTCCAACTGGAAGATTAAGTGGATTCTCTGGTGCCACTCTGAAATGGAAGGTGCCAGGGGATCCAGCCAATGTACTGGCACTAAGAGTTTGGCCGCCGTCAAGAGGAAAGCCTCAAGTGAGTGTTTAGTAAATGTGCGAACATCATCAGGTAGGTTTAAGAGGACCAATCAAGGGGATAAAGAGATGGAAGACGAGCAGATAGTTCTAATACCCTTTTCAACAGCTTTCCAATATTCCTGGATCACTGGGCAGGACCACCATATATGGTACAGAGTACCAGGAGAGCCGCTACATCTCCAGCATACAGCACTCGAGGAGGGGTATATTCTGGCTACTACATCCGGGGACCTTGTCAGTATTTTAAAAGCATTTTCCTGTGTCCTAATACACCTGGAATACCCATGAGAGCGCTGAAGTACAAGTTTGACTTCTTGGGGGGTGAGTGTAATGCCGAGGTCTTTCTCCCAAGCTGCCAAAAAATGTGGTTTGGAAGGCACTCTATGCTCCAATAGTTTTTTATAAAAGCTGGAAAGAAGGTGTTTTGGCTGCTGGGGCAGGAGAGACAACGACTCAAACCAACTCGGGTCCCTGTGTGGAAACTTGTCAAGAAACATTCTACAACACTTCGAGAAGTGTCTATAGTGAAGAAAGGTGACTGACTTAATATTATAGTCTTTCTGAAGTGACTCCATACTAGGTATACAACGGTTAGCCAAAAGGGTCCCAATTGGAATAGCCCGGAATTGTGCCCAGAAATCTGCCACCGACTCACATTCAAAGTGCAAAGCTACTGGGAGAAGGTGGGACGGGAGTAGAGGGGAGAGTGTCTGTGGCAAAGATTGCTCAATGTTGTTATGTAGCATAAACCTAGCAGACATAAGACCAGCAATCGTTGGATGAAACATTGCTCTACAGGAGGTCTCCGACACCGGCTTCCATAATAGGTATTGGTCATAAGTGGTTAATTGCGATCTTAATATCTGAATCCCCAGTGGAGCGTCTCTAGGCGAAAGTACCTCCCCCAGGATTCTGAGCTGTGCAGCTGCATAATATAGCTTAAGGTCAGGGAGGCCAAATCCTCCTCTGCCTTTAGGGAGGGTTAAAGACCCGTAAGCTAGTCTCGGCCTTGCTCTCTTCCAAATAAAGGCAGAAAACAACCGGCGAAGCTTTGCAAAAAAGACCGGAGGTAAGTGAATGGGAGCAGCTTGCAAAACATATAAAATCCTGGGGAGGATATAGGTTTGTAGGAAGTTCTTTCTGCCAATCCAGGACATCATGGGGATTTCATAAGATTTCAACTGGGCAGCCATCTCCTTCAGCAAAGGTGCGTAGTTGAGGGCGTATATCTTAGCTAGATCACTAGATATTCGGATTCCCAGGTACTTAATCGAGGTGTCAGGCCAAGCAAATGGGTAATGGGTCGAAAGATGTTCCTGAGTCTGTCTGGAGAGCCCCACTCCAATAGCCTCGCATTTAGATAGGTTAATCTTAAAATTTGATAAATCCCCAAAAGCGTTAAAGGATTCTATTATAACTGGGAATGCAGTGACCGGGTCTGTCAGGAAAAGTAAAAGGTCATCAGCGAATGCTGCTACCTGGTGGTGGGTATGGGCAACCTGTAGACCGACTATAGAAGGGTTTTGGCGAATGGACTGTAAAAGTGGCTCCAGAGCCAGGACAAAGAGAGTGGGGGATAGCGGACAGCCCTGACGGGTGCCATTTGTAATTTTGAAAGGACTAGAGAGCACTCCGTTGGCACGGACTCTAGCAGTGGGGCTTCTATACAGGGAGAAAATAGCGTCTATAAAGGGTTCAGGTAGGCCAAAGCGGGAGAGAACCAGTCTCATATAGCGCCAGTCCACGCGGTCAAAGGCCTTTTCCGCGTCTGTACTAAGGAGGGTCAGGCCAATACGCTTACTGGAGACATAAGAGATAGTCTGGAGGACTCTAATGGAATTATCTCGTCCCTCTCTTCCCTGTACAAAACCCACTTGTTCTCTATGCACCAAAGTAGGGACAATGGAAGATAATCTTTGCGCCAAGATCTTTGCGAACAGCTTCACATCGGAGTTCAAAAGGGAAATGGGCCTGTAACTAGAACAAAGAGCGGGGTCCTTCCCGTCTTTAGGGATGATACTAATATGGGCCTCCAACGCCTGTGGTGCCATATGAGAGCCCAGGAGCAGACTATTAAAATAAGTGGAAAGGTGAGGGAGTAGTTGAGGTGAGAAAAGTTTATAATAAGCTATAGGGAGGCCATCCGGGCCAGGAGTTTTCCCGGAGGGGACAGACTTCAACACTTTAAGAATCTCATCTTGTGAGATCGGTGCCATTAATGTCTCTTGAATCTCCGAGGAGATGGAGGGCAGCTCTAGATCTTTCAGAAAGGCTCCAATGCGCTCTGATCTAGCTTGTAAAGCTTCTGGAGTCTCTCCAGTTCTAAGGTTGTATAGGGAGCCATAGAAGGCTGAAAAGGCATTGGCTATGTCCTCGTCCGCTGTCACAACAGTGCCAGTAGATGAAGCAACTTTAGCGATATGTGCTTTCTCCCTGGCCTTCCTAATCAAAGCTGACATCACCTTACCTCCCTTGTCCCCATGTGCGTATTGTTTATAGCGGGCTCTCAAGTAGTTTCTGGCTGATCTAGTATGTAATACCTCCTTAAGCTCCAGACGTAAAGCCGTGAGATCTGCGAGATCCGATGCTGCTAAAGAAAGTTTGTGTGCTTTCTCTTTATGTGCTATACGAGTGAGCAGAGACAATACTCTCATTGAGGACTGCTTTTTAACATAGGAGCCTAGAGAAATAAGTTCCCCTCTAATATAGGCCTTGTGGGCTTCCCATATAGCTGATTGATTCGGGGTGGAGTTGGAGTTGATATCAAAGTAAGATGAGAGTTTAGAGGAGAAGGAATCTCTCCTAGAAGGGGAGTCCAATAGTTGGGGGTTCAGCTTCCACGTCCACTCCCTAGAACTCCGATGCGAAAACTGCAATGTCATATATATTGGGGCATGATCAGAAATAGTAATATTTCCAATATCTGTCTGAGTGACGTTGGAAAGTAGGTGACGCGAGACTAAAAAATAATCTATTCTATGATAGGAACTATGAGGGTTTGAGAAGAAGGTATAGTCTCTACCAGTAGGGTTAGAAGTCCTCCAGACATCTATGACCCCTAAGTCCTCAAAACATCTATGTAGGCCACCCAGCGCTCTATAAGAGAAAGGGACTCTCTGGGAGGTAGAGTCAATCAGAGGATTCAGAGTGACATTAAGGTCACCACCGATAATGAGAGTTCCAGATTTAAACAACGAGATAACCTGTAGGGTCTTTTTTAACCAAGCAATAGTACCCTTGTTGGGGGCATAAACGTTGCATATGGTAAAGGTTATGGAGCCCAAACTGCACTTGAGAAGGAGATATCTGCCCAGCGGATCCACCACTTTGTCTAAGAAATGGAAAGGCACACTGTTATGGATACCAATACTCACACCTCTCGACGCTCCACTGGGGCTTGGTGCATGAAACCAGGTCTTGTAGGGACCGTGGGCTAAGGAAGGCACATGGTTTTCTCTGAAGTGTGTTTCCTGTAAAAGAATCAAGTCAGTCTTCACTTTTCTCAATAAAGCAAATATTTGACTACGTTTTGCTGGGGCATTACCTCCCTTAATGTTAAAGGAGGCTAAGTGTATGTCAAAAAGCGCCATGATCCACTAGGCACAAATGCATTACTAGCTGAAGCAACATGGTAAGTATAAAGTAGCTCAGTATTGTGACAAGTGAACAAATAAATACCTTACAAGCAACAACAAAAAGAACAATAAGCAAAACATATGGAGAGGACGCCATCAATACGGGGGGTAGCATCCTCGAAGAAAGAGTCCTGATCGTGGAACACCCTATATTGGATAAAGGGAATACCACAACATGATCCCAAAGAAAGATATAAGAAGGACAGGAAAAGCAGAAAAAGGAGATAGCAAGGGCAAGAGAAGGATCGCAGGCTGTAAGACAGACCAGTTAGAGAACAAGTCCAACATTATACATGGAGGGTCTCAGGTGCAGAGGGGAACCTAACCTCAAAAAGTCCGCCGAGTCCCCAAAACATATGTTTACAAGAAAAAAGATGGAGAAAAATGGTGGGGTAAAATGGTGGGGTGGGGGGGGGGACGGGTATTGCACGGGCACTGGGAGGAAATCAGGCACCCCCAGATCCTCGCAGAACAAACTTGTGCTTGTGGCCTAACCCTGAAAGGCCGTGGCCCGATAAGAGAGGAAGAGGGGGGGGATACCCCCCACCCAGAGTCCCCCTGAAGTATTAATGTCACCGAACCCCAAACGAGCCCAGTCACTTAGGGGTCGAAGCTGAAGCTTGGTTCCTGGAGCCAGATGTGCGTTGTTTCTTCACTGGAGTCCAGGCATCAGGTTTCGGTATGTCGGGAAGAACTGGGCCCACTGGAAGCGGCAACCAGGACTCCAACAGGATAGGGTCCACCCGCAGCGCCTGCCAGACCGAAGGTAAGTCCTCGGGTTTGCGAACCGTGAATCTGGATCCATTTACCACAAATTGGAGGCCAAAAGGAAAAAGCCAGCGGTAAGGAGTCTTCCTGGCTCTGAGTAAGTTCGTGAGCGGCTTCAGCAGGCGTCTCTTCTGTAGAGTCGAGGGGGCTAGATCTTGATATAGTTGGATTTTGGCACCCCGAAATTGTAGGTCAGACCGCGACCGGGCCGCATTTAGTAAGGCAGCAGTGTCGAGGTAGCTTAAAAGGCCACAGATGATATCTCTGGGAGGATCGCCAGACGGAGGCTTAGGTTTTAGGGCCCTGTGAGCGCGCTCTATGACAACTTTAGCTGCAGGCTCTGGGCCTAGTAACTCGTCAAACAATACCCTCACCGACTCCAGCGTAGCTTCTTGATCCTCGGTCTCAGGCATGCCTCTGATTCTCAAGTTCTTCCTTCGGCTCCGATTCTCTTGATCTTCTAAGGCCAGGAAGGCTTCGTTAAGGTGGGTATAGTGGAAATCGAGCTGGTCTTTCACCGCAGCACTGTATGTCAGAAGGGCCTGCTGTCCTGTCTCTAGAGTTTCCACGCGGGATCCCACATGTCTGATATCCGCTCTCATCTCCGCCATCTCCGCTACAAGTGGAGCCATGGCTCTTGCAAGGGCCTTTTTCAAAAAGCTGCGAGAGATAGCTTGAGCCGCCGGTCTGTTCGGCACGTCAGAGGTGCTTTCATCTCCCGACTCTTCAGAGCCGGAGCCCGCCACGGAGTCAGGCGGCGCCATCTTAGATTGTCGTGCAGCTGCGTCAGCAGAGTGTTTCTTGAGATATTTATCCATATCTTGCTGAGACTGAGTTAATTTACCAAGCCCCAAGTTGTCCCTCTGCTTGTCTCTGCCAGAATTCTTCCCCATATTCTTGAAGGGATCGCTGTTGTTGCTGAAATAGGCGTTCGGCAGCAGGAGCTCACCGGTCACACGTCCGCCATAGAGCTCGGTCAGGCTCCGCCCCCCCCTATGT
This sequence comes from Rhinella marina, assembly GCA_900303285.1. NCBI lineage: Eukaryota > Metazoa > Chordata > Amphibia > Anura > Bufonidae > Rhinella > Rhinella marina. The sequence continues at coordinate 160,154 of ONZH01022203.1, read as the reverse complement.
ATTTTAATACATAGGTTAGGAGGTAGTGACAGAGCCTCTTTAAACTCCTCCATTTCTCTTTGACCATTCATTTTCTTTCCATCAATCAAAATTTCCCTATCTAATTGCCAAGCCCTCTCCTAGGCTACCTCTACTAATGGTAACAGATCTCTCCTGTCCTCAAAATGGTCCTTTATTATTTCACTTTGTTCTAATAAAAATCTTCCTCCAAAGTGCAGTTTCTCGTTATCCTGAGCATATGGTTTTCCTTTACTTGTTTTGCCTAGAGTCTGGCTCCACTATGTATTTACATACATTCATTTGCTCATTTCTCATTTTTGAGCTTGGTTATTTCCTTTCATTTTCTTTTTATATAGTACCCAAATGCACAATAAAAAATAACACAAAAGCAGGTTACAACAAAGAAAAAAAAAGTAACATGGAATTGAACTACTTTCTGCCTTAATATTTCATAATTATTATCTCTCAGTTTATTTAACCAGTTCAATCTGATTTAATTACTGGGCTTGTTTGGGTTTTCCGGATCAGATACAAATTAATCTCTGATCTGATCTCATGTCTTCTGACATCAGCAGTTAAGCCTGGCAATAACATAATCAGACTTACCCAAATGCCAAGTAAGAACAAGAAAGGTTTTCATTAGAAGGTCACCATTTTAAGGTACTGTAGATTAGGGCTACGCGATTAATCAAATCATGGCTGGGTTCACATAACGTTTTTCCTATCCGTTTAAGGTATACAAAAAACATACGTTAAACGAACGCCTCAGACTGATGTCATACAGTGGCATCTGTTCACCATAGAGTTCCATTGTAAAAATTATTTTTACCGGACTCTGCAGGATACAAGAACATGGTGTGCTCCGTTTTTGTATCCTTTTTTCTAATGTATACGTCAAATGTAAAATGTGATGTGAACTCACCCTAATTCGATTAATTCACTTTTTTCGGCCCAACGATGTTGAGTTAAATATCGTGACATCAATTTTTTTTCCTCTGTAGTTCTGAATCAGTGCAGCACTTGCGGGTCTTTTAAGTTCTTGTCGGCCGCGCTATTAATTCAGGTGCAGGCTGCAGAGAGCCGCACATGCTGCGCTGATACAGTGCTCCAGATCACAGCGGGAGCTGACACTGCCTTTAATAGCCACTAGGGCAGCGGAGCGCACTGCAGCACAGCATCTCTTAAAGGGAACCTGTCAGCTCTGAAACACCCTCCAAACTAGAGTAAGCATTGTATAGTGTAAGTGACGTCGAGTCCGGTTATGTAATTTTTATCTTCATACTCACTTCCATTCCGACGCTGTGCTCCCACAAACCAGCAGTAAAATACACTCACTGGACTCCAGTGCTCACTTACATAATGGAGAGGACTCAAAGAAGAGTCCTCTCAATGTATTTTACTGCTGGTTTGTGGGAGCACAGCGTCGGAATGGAAGTGAGTATGAAGATAAAAATTACATATTCGGATTCAGCATCACTTACACTATACATCTCTTACTCTTACTGTTTAGGAGATGACAGGTTCCCTTTAAAGTTTCCTGAGCAGGACGTCTGCAGATTGAGCTTGAGGAGCAGAGGGAGGACTGGAGGAAGGTACATAGTATATATACAGGGAGGACAGTATCTAATGTATATAGATAGAGGACTAGAAGAGGGTATGTAATGTGTATAGTCCTCCCTGTATATATGTACATTATATATCCTCCATCTATATACATTATATACCCTCCTCTAGTCCTCCCTCTATGTATGTATATTATATACCCTCCTCCAGTCTTCTTCTATATACACTATATACAGTCCTCCCTCTATATACATTATGTACCCTCCTCCCTCTATATACACTATATACCCTCCTCCCTCTATATACACTATATACCCTCCTCCCTCTATATACATTATATAGCCTCCTCCAGTCCTCCCTCTATATACATTATGTACCCTCCTCCAGTCCTCCTTCTACATACACTATATACCATCCTCCAGTCTTCCCTCTATATATATCATATATCCTCCTCCAGTCCTCCCTCTATATACATTATGTACCCTCCTCCCTCTATATACCCTCCTCCAGTCCGCCCTCTATATACATAATATACCCTCCTCCAGTCCTCCCTCTATATACATTATATACCCTCCTCCAGTCCTCCCTCTATATATGTACATTATATAGCCTCATCCAGTCAATCTATATACACTATATACTCTCCTCCAATCCTTCCTGTATATACCGTCCTCCAGTCTTCTCTTTATATGCTCTATATATACCCTCCTCCAGTCCTCCCTCTATATATGTACATTATATAGCCTCGTCCAGTCCTCCTTCTACATACATTATGTACCCTCCTCCAGTCGTTCTTCTATATACTGTACACTATATACCATCCTCCCTCTATATACATTGTATACCCTCACCCAGTTCTTCCCCTATATACATTACATACCCTCCTCCAGTCCTCCCTCTAATGTATATGTGCACCCCTTTATATACAGTGCACCCCCAACAGAAAAAACAAAAATGTATTGCCAGAAAAAAAATAATAATCGAGATTATAATGTATAGTCGATCATAAAGTTGAAATAATCAAGATTATTTTTTGTCATAATTACCCAGCCCTACTGTGGATATGTTTTGTCTTTCACTGGACCTAACAGTAAGCCCTTAAAAGGTTACCCACAAAAAAAAGTAAGAGTGAAAGGATAAGTGTCTGATCAGATTATCAGGATATGACAGGGATTTTGGCTTGACTGGCAACTGTTTGCACCATCAAGCAACATTCAGTAGTTCCTCCAAAAGTTGTCGAGAAGCCTCTGACAGGGGTTCACACTGGTTGTCCCTCTGCAGCTTTTATTTTATAGGAAGCCTTTGAGAGGTACACTCCTAGGTCAGATACCCTAGCTGCAAACATTGTCGGAACTGGTGTTATGACACAAAGGCAGCGCAAATGGGCTGCTGTCAACAAGGTGGTTGGGGTTGCTCAATCAGTCATTGTGCCACCTCCTCCTGAAGCCCTTGTATTGTGTCTCTCAGCTCTTTCCTGAAGTCTTGGATGAAATAACTTCCTCAGGAGCAGTCTTAGGAGTAGAGGGAGGATATGTCCCTTGGACAGCCACTGTGGTACACAGTCACAGACTTTGGAGACTGACAGAAAATTGCTGGAACATCTCTCTCTCCCATTGACAGCAGGTATCTGTCTGATTGCCATTCTGATAGCTCATATCTCTAGATGTCAAGATATTACATCCATGGTAGTTAGCTGGTCTGCTGGTAGCACTATCACTGCTTTTTCTGCATTTGGGAATTAGCTTTCTAAATTCTCTTGGTGAGCAACAGGCTCTTGCTAGAGGCGTTCAGCTGTGTGTATGCTGTCATTCTAGTGGAGCAGTTGGATGTTCTGCACATCACACTTGGGATGTTGGCAATGCTGCTCCCAGGGGTGTAATGACAGCTGTGAGGTATGTGGGGAGTTGGTTGGTCCAACACTGCTGCTCAGGCCATCAGCCACTGTTGAAATGTTGTTCAAGGATCTTGGCAACTACACCAAAATGTAATAGGTATCCTAGAATGGCTCAGACTAGACTAGTTTTATTCAAGATATGTTGCACAATTAATTGTGTAGCCCCTTGAACTGCATCAGGAATCTCAAGCTCTGCAGAGGTTACCACCAAATGGGTCTGCCCCAAAGATGCCTGCAGGCTCATAGCCTGTCCTAACATGCTACTATGGGTCTCTGAGGGGCTAACCTCTACTTCAGCCTGACCTGCCAAGTACAAGCACCAACAGGATGAACCAGTCACATTGTAGTGGAATTACTTTGAGCAGCAGTGGCCACAATATCATTACCTTTCATTCCTCTCAACTTCCCTCAGACGTGAGCATGCAGCATGCATGTTACTTCTACTCAGTGCAGCAATAAAGTGACACGTCCCAGGCCCAAAATCAGTGGTCCCCTGACAATCAGCTAATGATAGCCTATCCTGAAGATATGTCATATCTTAAAAAAACTCTGGGCATCCTGTTTAAAACAAGAACAAAAACGAGGCTCTAGTCATAATCTAGCCAGACTTCAAGCAGGATGAATCTTTCACTTCAGCCTGGGAGGGACATGTAGGCAGCATTACGGTAGCGGAGGCTCAGACTTTCCTCCTGTCTCTGTATGGGTTTAGACTTCATGATATCTCTCTCCATAGTAACTTTACACCATAAAGTTAATGTCTTTTTTATACCATACAGTGAACACTTTAAAAATACATACCAAAAAATATGTTTCATATACCGAATTGCTGTCCCCGCAAAAAATAGTTACCCCAAAATGGTTCCTACAAAAACTATAACTTGTTTTGCACAATTCAAGTTCTCATTCAGCTACAGTTATGACTAGAGGAACATGGGGGTGGGTGGGTATGAGTTATAACGCTAAGGTGTTAAAAAGAATTTGGGCACCTGAGTTGTGCACCAATATTAATTTGAGGCATAAATTCAAAATCTATAACATGTGACATTTTTCCCAGTACTAATATTAGTGTTAAATGTAGGGTTAAATAACCTCTCCTATCTCCACCTATCGCACATCAACGCACAATGGGGGCACTCTAATGCTTGTGTTAACATCAGGCTCTGTGTGGGCCTGGGCTGAGGCTCAGCACCTCCTCTATCTTACTGGAAGCCAGGAAACTCCATTTCTTGACAAACAGCAACTCTGACCTGTTTTCAGTGAGCAGTGCAGTAGTTTTTTTTTTTTTTTTTAACCTGGTCAACTGGACATAGTCCACTGTATGTGGTCATGGAACTATGATGCAGCACCCAGTAAATGGCTGACAACATCCCTGAGGCAGCCTGTCCAGGTGTTGAGGTATTCACATTAGTAATAAATTGAGTGTTGTATCTTTAGTGCTGAACACCACAATAAAATGGCCGTCAGTGTGCCTGTCCTGTCTGTAAAACTCTCCGTCAATTAATTATAAAACCCATCTATTGTCTTCTCCTGACTGTGAAATGATCTTTCTGAACCTAAACTTGCTGTATTCTGTGTTTCAAGAAGTTTCCTTTATCTAACAGATGTGCTATCCTTCCAATGTTCAAGACCAGAAGAACATGGCAAATCCTGGCTAGGATCCTATATAGTGCCAGGGGTGTGGCTATAGGGCAGTGATGGTGAACCTTTTAGAGACCGAGTGCCCAAACTGTAACCCAAAACCCACTTATTGATTGCAAAATGCCAACATGGTAATTTAAATGAATACCAATATAGTGTATCTTCCATGTACTTTATCATTTAGCTATAATAACCGGCCTACATTCAATGTGCGGCCTGTGCTGTTCATAGTGTGCCCTGCGCTGCTAAATGGCAGGAAAAGTGTAAGGCAGAGATCTCAAACTCGTGGCCCTCCAGCTGTTGTAAAACTACAACTTCCATCATGCCAGGAGAGCCTACAGCTATTGGGGCATGCTGGGAGTTGTAGTTTTGCAACAGCTGGAGGGCCACGAGTTTGAGATCCCTGGTCTAAGGCATATTGGTACACCAGAGACTTTTTCCAGGGTGCGGGTGCCCACTGAGAGGGCTCTGGGTGCCACCTCTGGCACCTGTGCCATAGGTTCACCACCACTGCTATAGGGGAAGCAGGGGAAGCAGCTGTTTTGGGGCCCGAACTCAGAAGGGGCCCAGCCAGGAGGAGGACTAAAAGATTTTATTATCAGGGCCCCCTCAACAGTATTGTAAAATTACGTTATATACAGAAAATGGACAAAGCGGCTGTTGGGCCTGGTCTAAGAGAGCAATCTTGACTAGCCACAGGAGTGGGGTTTACATGGGAGGAGGGGGTTGCGAAGAAGTTGCTTGGGGGGGACCCCATTAAAAAATTTGCTGTGGGGCCCAGTCCTTTCTAGTTACGCCACTGTATAGTGCCTATGACACTTACATTACAACCAAAGTCCCTCAGAATTTGCTGAGCCTGACTGCAAGGCATTATTGCCAAGCTAGGATGTTGCCATGTGATCCCCCTCTTTCATCTTCTCATCCATCATTCGTGTATTTTGACATAAAAAATGAAGGATGCAATTTTGATCGATTTGTGCACGTCGAAATCCAAAAACTTCAGATTCATTGGAAACCGAAGTTTTGGGGAAATTTAAAATCGATTTGTTTATCTCTACAGAGCAGCATCTCAGTCAAGATGGCTGACCTAGAGAAAACAGATAGAATCTACAATCAGAAAATAAAAGCAGATTAGAAGAAACTAGCTTGTGCCAGTAATTTGTTCTAGTTAATAATATTCTAGGTGATACGTTTCCTTTTAGCTATAGTGTAAGAATCAAGTTGCAAGATGACTCTATGATCCCAAGTGTTATTACAAAGAGAGAAATCAGCAAATCCATGCAAATGTGAAATTCTCACGTCAGGATCTAAACCACCTGATGTGTGAATTACTTCACATCACACCAGCGGTTACCATCCCCAATGCTTATGTTACCTGACTGCACAGTTATCCCGCAGGGTAGCTTTCAGAGGGCTCGAAATGGTCATCGGTGTGGTTGTCACTTCTTTTCCTGAATGGATTGGGGTGGCACTAAAGCTCTTCTCATTTGCTTCCTCTAGAACTGTTAATTGGCACTTTGGAAAATTCTAATGTGGTCTCAAATATGGTTCTGACATTTAGAGATGACTCTATGCTACTGATTGTGACACCACCAGCACCTTTTTTGAAAAGTACTTAACTGTTCTGCCCGAGAAGAAGTGGAGGGGATGGGGGTGGGCTGCTTATATCTCATGAATGGTAGCAGCTAGAAGCATGGGACTGGTCTTGTTTGAAAGCTTTCATACAATACCAAGATAAACAGGAGATATCACTGTTAGAATTTGAAACAGAACTGTTATTTGTGGCCATAGACCTGTATTAGGACGGAGCAAAATGGAATGCCTCTTAAAGAGTTCTGTTTTGCATTCTGTCCTAAAATTCTGTTATATTCCGTTATAACTCTGGTATAACGGAACCCTATAACGGAATTCCTAACGCTAATGCAAACTTTCTAAATTCTCTTGGTGAGCAACAGGCTCTTGCTAGAGGCGTTCAGCTGTGTGTATGCTGTCATTCTAGTGGAGCAGTTGGATGTTCTGCTCATCACACTTGGGATGTTGGCAATGCTGCTCCCAGGGGTGTAATGACAGCTGTGAGGTATGTGGGGAGTGCATGCTGGTATTGTTTGAAAGTTTGGAATGCCAGCTTTTAGCTGCTACCAAACCAGAGATATGAGCAGTTAGCAGTTGCCCCCCTACCTTTCAGTCTGGAGGAGGAGGAGAGGGAGCAGTTGCAGAGCTGACAGGCTGCAGGAGGAAAGGAGAAATTATTAAAAATATGTAGAAATGTGGCATTATCATCAGTGTACTGACTCACATAATAAAAGTATGTTGTTTTTACCACACAGTGAACACCATAAATAAATTCTACAAAATAATATTAAAATTGCTGTTTTTTTAATCTTTCTCCCTAAAAAGAAAATAATAAAAGTTATTTACTACACTATATATACCCCAAAATGGTTCCTAAAAAGCCTACAACTAATCCCGCAAAAAAAAAAAAAGAAATTAAAAAGTTAAGACTGCTGGAACACAAAGGGGGGAAATATTATTGGCCCTTAAGGCTAAAATTAATTTTGTGACTAAGGGGTTAAAAATGCAATTGTGTCCTCTGAGTTGTGCGCCAACAAGATTTACTACAGACACACATTAAAAATCTACATTAAAAATGTAACATTTTTGGGAAGGTCTAAGGCCCCATTCACACGACCGTATGTACATTTCCGCATCTTATCCGCATTTTTGCGTATAAGATGCGGAACCATACGGACCCATTCATTTTTCCATAGGAGAAAAAAAATTCAGAATGCACACCATGTACATTCCGCATCTCGTATCTAGCGGAAGTTCCCCCGCAAAAAAAATAAAACATGTCCTATACTTGGCCACAAAATCACGTCCGTAGCCCCATTAAAGTCAATGGGTCCACAAAATTGCGGAACACTACAGAAGACTTTCCGTATGTCTTCCGTTCCGTTTTTATACGGATCACGGAATACATACGGTCGTGTGAATGGGGCCTTACTCAGTGTTCTACTCAGGGTGATTGGCAACACATTTAACACACGGCAGTTGTCAGAACGAGCGTTCGCACAGACATTCGTCCACAATAATTGTTCAGATAGTCTACTCATATAAATGGTCTCATCAGTGCAAATCTTTCAAAATGTTTATCTCCAAAATCTTTAACTTGGCAAACCTTATCATTTAGACTAAACTCTATGCCAATTATTTCCTCCTGTGAGGACAAAACCCAGTAAAAGCCAGAAATCCTGGGCATAACTATACCTGCAGCAGACAGCAAGTGACCTGGGGCTCAGAGTTCCAGGAATGTTGCTTCTTTTCGTGGTGATGGGTACTTGGTGTCTAGCGGTATACAGTATAAGGCCTCATTCACACAGTCAGTGTTTGGTCAGTGATTTCCATCAGTGATTTTGAGCCAAAACCAGGAGCGTCCCTAAACACAGAACAGGTGCAGATCTTTCCCTTATACCTTATGTCTGTTAACGCTCCAATCCTGGTTTTGGCTCACAATCTCTGATGTAAATCACTGACCAAAACTCTGACGTGTGAATGAGGCTTCAGGGTGTGCCTCTGATATATGGCACTTCTGTCTGTCTCTGCTCAAGTAAAGTGCTTCTGTGTGGATGAGTACAGGGCAGCTTACTTTCACCTACGTGAGGTTCATATTTCTGATTTACTAGGAGACCCTTTAAATTCTAGTTATTCCACTGCCAGAACAAGATGTAATTGTGGATGGTGTCTGCCTGCTGCACCGTGAAGCTGAGACCATCTGCTGAGAGCCACTGAAATCATCATTTTTGTCTCTTTCACTAGAACTTTCCTGAGTGAATCACCTGGATGTCTCACACAGGGTCCTTGCTCAGACAACACCCACACTCCTCTGTATGCACAGAATGTGAGGGGGAGCAGAAGCCAGGGTCCTTGTGTGCTTCATCATGGGCTTGTACAAAAGGTATCGGAGTAGATTGGGTGAGCGCTCCCACACATACACAATAACCTCTGAGTGGAATAACTGCTGCATGATGAGCACAATAACATTTCTGAATGCATGAGCTGTCAGTATCCTCAACATGTCCCACTAGCACTGCAGCAGAAGAAATGATCTGTGTGTCCTACTGTAGGACTCCTCACCTACGCCAAGTCTTATGGTGGAATCAGGGGCAGAACAAGCCTGCTATGATTAAACTGAGACTTCCTGGTGCCGTGCTATCAATATTAGTGCTATTAATATTAGTGTTGAGCGAACTTCTGTTTTCAAGCTCGGCGTACAGGGTTCGGGATATCTAAGAATTCCATTATGGATTCTGCTACCATGGACCATAAGTTATGGTCCGTGGTAGAGGAATCCATAACGGAATTCTTAGATATCCTGAACCTGAACCTTGTATGCCGAACTTGAAAACAGAAGTTCACTCAACACTACTCAATATTCTTCTTCTGCTGTGCTCCTGAATTACACCAGGGGGCAGACGGTTTGCTTCTGGCCGTGTGGCAAAGAAGATGAAGCCCTCCCAGCTGCATGGCCCCATAGTAACTGCCGACCAACCCTTTATAAGTGATGGTCTATCTGTATGAAAGGCCCTCATCTGATTTGTGGGGGTCCCACACCCCACCAATCAGTTCTGCAGTAGCTTTGGCTCTGGAGCTACACAGCTTTGTCCGCTGTGCAGTGGATGAAGCTGGTAACTACAACGCTGCTCCCACTGAAGTGAATGGGGGTCATTTACAAGGACTGGCTTTTCACACCGGAGAATCCACCTAATTTATGATGAGGTGTGCACCTTGTCATGAATTAGGCGCATCTACAGCAGTCTGTGCGCCTGGAGTGAAAAACTGGAGTCGTTTTTCACAAACATTTATGCCTATTTCCAGACATAAATGTTAGTAAATTTGCTGGGACCAATGTCCGGGCCCTGGCCTGGCACATATCACTCCCAAGTGGCAAGGATGGTGCAAAAACTCCCATGTGACAATATACTGTCACACAGGCGTTTTTTAAAAGTTGCAAAACAGGGTGTTGTGACTGTATGCCAAAATCAGAAAAAGTTGTGACACCTTTCTGTATACACTTGCACCAGTGAAGTTTTTTTTTTAGCAATGCTAATAACAGTGACAGAATTATAAAAAAAGACATCTCACATAAGGATTACTATATAGCAGTATATATTTTATAATAACTTATGGCTTCTCAGTCTCATTAATCTGGGTCACTAGTTGAAGGGCTTGACCTCATCTCTGCTGATCACTGTGGATTTCAGTGCTAAAACCCCCAAGCAGTCGGGGAACATGCTCTGCCCCCGCCAACAACTTAACAAAATGTCACCTACTGTACTTGGGGATAGTTGTCAACTCCAACTTGGACCATTGCACCAGGAGTGAGTGCTCCTCAATGGGAACCATACATTAAAATCAAGCAACAAATCGCAACCGCCTATTAATGGACCAGAAGGATCACAAGGAAGATTTTGTTTTCTCCCTTATTCAAGGGAAACTGCAGACCAGGGGCGGACATAAGACGGTTTAGTGCCACTGTGCAAGAACAATATACGGGGCCCTTTGCTCTCCAATCACAAGGCATTCTCCTTATCACTGAGCACCTCCTTATGTCTCTCTAACAAGTCACCCGTAATTATGTGCTATAAAATTCATTAGCGTAGTCACTTATATTCCGTCCGATAGAGAATAGGACCCCTTACCTGGTGCTCCCCTTCCCCGGGGCTGTCGCAGTCTCCAAATGTGGGGTGGTCACAGCCTCCAAGCTATTTATGCCCTCCATGATATATCATGTGAGAAACCCTAAAAGCATTTCCCTGCCTCATCACCTTGAACTCTACAGAGAAACCTTAGGCCTCCTTGATATTGTCATGTGTAATGGGTACAATATCCTAGCTGGGAGGGCAGGTCACCCGATATTAAAAGCATAAAGAATACTTACCTCTAGCACACCACTCTCCAGAGATGTCTGTCTGGCCAGGGTCACAAGCGACAATGCACTTGGGAGGCCCGGTCTTTGCTGAGCAGATGCCTAATACACCGCATGGAGGACAAGGCTGGGTTCACATCTGCATCATGAAGCCTTCTTTCCAGATTTCATCAACAAAGCCTTTTCCGGTAAAAAGATGGACACCGTGACGGAAATCCGACAGACCTCATTATAGTCAATGGGGGCCGTCTGGTGCAGTTGGTGTCTGTCATGTAAAGGATTGGGCACTCGGGTGTAGTGTGAACCTCAGCTTACACCAATGACACCCAAACATAATATACCGTCTGACCCCTCTACACCCTGGTGGTGCCTCAGCCGTTCACCAGGCATTGGGGTGTCCGTTTTTACAGAAGCCATGATGGATATGGATGGATATGACTTGTACTGTACCCACCATAGAAGAAGGAAATAAATGGTCATGATCAGGGCCTGAAAAGAGTGATGGAGGGGTAGGGGAGGACTATAAAATAGACAAAGATACTTCCTGTGCGCCATTAAACAGGTTGTCAAAGTTGTTTTATTATAGATCAGTCCTGCCGGCAGCAATTTACCTTCCTTAGCCCCCTCCTATCCAGCACCGCAACTCTGTCCTGTTCCACGGGCTGCAGCAGTGACATGCCATATACCACCGCAGCCAATCACGTGCCTCAGAGGTCACAGTGGTGCTCAAATAAGGCCTGCACAGAGGAGGCATCAGAAGGAAGTCAGCAATGCCACCATGGCAGCCCTAGTGTTAGAAATATACCTGGGTACAGGGAAGACTCCTTCAAGATACTGATCCCCAGTCACTTATCCTGACATGTCTGTTTCACTAAATAATTTTATTCCCCTGCATTAACGGTTCAGACGCCTCTTTCATATAAATCTATGTTGTTCAGTTCCTCAGTTATTGTTACTAGAAGTTTTCTACAACTGGGTGTTAGTGTTACCAGTTGAGGGTGCAGTCTCTCTCTGGCAGCACTGATTGGCCAGTATCAGACTGTGCAAGGACACCCCCCAACTGGTAACACCCATCTGCAGAATCATTAATAAACTTCTAGCTACAATAACTGAGGAATAACATACAATTATATGAAAAGAGGCCCCAGTCGTTATTGCAAGAGGAATACAGTAGTCACTAAAAGATAGATGTCAGGAGAGGTGACGGGTCCTCTTTAAGAAATGATGCAGAAAGGAGGGTGGGAATTACAAGACGACATTTCAATTCCAAAGTGTCAAAAATCCTCCAAAAATGAGGTTGTTTCTCTGGAACTTGTGCAATGACTGCGGAGAAAACTGACAAGAGAAACCCGAGGACCAGCAAGGATGAGAAGAAATCCCACTGCAAGAACAGGACAAGCTGGTGATAGCGTGAGGCCGTTTCCTCCTGCACGCTACGTCTCTGACGCGTCACACCGCGGGGAAGAAATAGATGTGGCTATTCTTGTCAACAGTGAATCATGGCGCTATTCCTGCAGACGGGGAGTCTGTGCTAACAATCGGCACATTTCATGTCCCACGGCCCTCCACTTAATAAGGGGAGGCTCTGGGATCCGGGATTCTAACCTGGCCAAGGACAACACCTGCCTGGAGTTCCTATGTTCACCCCTAGTTATCCTGGCTTCCTCCCACACCCCAAACACATACTGACAGGTTAATATAGGCCCCAGCGTATGTGAGGGAGGGAGCTCCAGGGGATAAGCTCTGTACAGCATTGCAGAATATGTTGCCGCTATATAAGCAAAATACATCATAACTATAAACCTATCCTGTTTTCTAAAGACAGAGTTCTGCCAGTGATATAAGGGGAGCATCTTGTATGGGGGGGTGACAAGAACCCAGGAGGTAATGGCAGGAGCCTGAGGTTACTGAACGGAGCTCAGCAACTAATGACAAGAGCCTAGGAGATAGTGACATGAGGCTGGAGGTAATAACAGGAGTACAGGGGGTAATAACAAAAGCCTAGGGGGGGAGTGGGGGGGATGACAGAAGCCAAGGAGATAGAGACAGGAAGCTGGGGTAATAACAGTCTGGGGGGGGGGTAGGGGGCAAATGACAGAAGCCCAGAAGATAGTGACAGGAGACTGGGGTTAATAACAGGAGTACAGGTGGTAATAACAAAAGCCTGGGGGGGTAGGGGGGAAATGACAGATAGTGACAGGAAGCTGGGGTTGTAATAGCGGGAGCCTGGGGTTCCTGATGGGAGCCCAAGAGGTAATGACAAGAGCCTGGGGGTAATGACAGTTGCCAAGAGGTAATGATAGGAACCTGGGTATTAATGACAAGACCCAAGAGGGTAATGATAGGGAGGTGAGTATGACAGTTGCCCTGTAAGTTAAGGACAGGAGCCTGGAGTGTAATGGTAGGAGCCCAGGCTGGGGGGAGGGGGTATAAATGACAGGAGCCATGGGGATAATCACAGGAGCCCAGGAAGGAGAGTTTCTAATGACAGGAGCCAGGAGGGAGTAATGGGGTAATGACAAACTGCTAAGGTCTGGGAGTAATGACAGGCGCCAGGTTTGGGAGGGGGGTAATCACAGCAACCTGAGGGGGCGGGGGCAATCACAGTAACCTAGGGGTACTGACAGGTGTCCTGGGAGTTAATAATAATAGCCCTAGGAGTAATGACAGGAGCCCAGGTTGGGGGGGGGTGAAGAGGGGCAACTAATAATAGCTACAAGGCAAGGGCGTAGCTATAGGGGGTGCAGAGGTAGCAGTCGCTACCGGGCCCAGGAGCCTGAGGGGGCCCAAAGACCCTTGTGCTACATAAGAAGACACACAAAGTACTGATGGAAGGGGGGCCCAAGCTGAACTCTTGTACCAGGGCCCATGAGCCTTTAGCTACGCCCCTGGAACAAGGGGTAATGACAGGTGCCTGGTGGGGGATGGGTAATGACTGGAGTCCTGGGAAGGAGGGGAGGGTTGTAATGTCAGAGGCCTGAGGGGAAAGGTAATGTGACATGAGCCAGGAGTTCAGAGGGTTATGACAGGAGCCTAGGTTAGGAAGGTGGGGCAAGGACAGGACCTTTGGGGGGAGCAGGAGTCAGGGGAGTAGGGGACTGGGAACAGTTGCAATGACAGGAGCCCGGGTTGTCCCGGGGAAGGGAGAGGGGTGTAATGACAGGACCCTGGGGGAAACAGGAGTAAAGAACGGGGTTGCAACGTTAGGAGCTCGGTAGATACTGGCACAGGAGCCCCGGGTGTATTGCTAGGAGGTAAGGAGCCGTGTGACGTCCGGGCGCTGTCCACCACAGTTGGTGCTGAAGCTCTCTCCCGGCTCCTGCGCACTACCCCGAATCACCCTTCTTCCGGACCGATCTCTGTTCCAGGCTCCGCCGTTGCTGGCTCCGGTAATGCGCATGATACTGCGGCTCTGCGTTCTCTACACGACAACTCACCTTGAAACGGGAGCTCACGACGTCCACAGGTACCTCCCCGTCCAATGCCCGCCCACCATTTACTGCGTAGCAAATCATCTTCCAGATTTCCAGGGTGCTACCAATCAGATCTCACCTTTTCGGGGTGCAGCAAATCAAACCAGTCCGTGGGCGGTGCGAGACTGTAAAGAGCCGGGTTAGGCTGTGGCGCGGTCCCGGCTGTCCTGACCGTACTGCTGGGAGCGGAGAGGGGCCGGGATGGAGAACGGGCAGCGGGCCGGCGCCGAGGTATGATCCGGGGACCGGCAGGACGAGCGAGCAGTGGCGGACACGGCAGTGCGGGGCAGACAGAACGTGTGAGATATGAGGCGGCTCCCGAGCGGCGCTCTGCTCTACTATGATTCGCTATGTGCTCGCTCTGATGGCGAGTGTGACCGGCGCCGGGGGACTCGCTGCTCAAGGTGAGTGCAGCGCCGGATGAGGCTAATGTGTCCCGCACCGTCCTCGCTCTCACCCTCTCTCTACCGCTGATTGTCTCCATTAGAAGGGAGGTGACTACCGGGGAGCCGTGACTGATAACCGGGGTTAAAGAGGGGTCACCGGGCATAACCGGCAGAAGGAAGGTCATCACTGGCTCTTTCTGCAAACTGTCATTGTCCCAGGGAGCGGGGGAGGGGTCCGGGGCTCCCGGCGTCCTCATCACCCTGTGTCACCTCGATCAGTACCAAAGAGGAGTCATCCCAGGTGTGATGGTGGAGGATGATGGTGAATGCTGAGGGTGATTGATGGTGGAGGAAACTGAAGAAGTGATGAAGGTGGACGAAGTTGATGAGGATGATGGTTGTAGTGATAAAGGTGGAGGAAATAGATAATGAGTGATCAGGATGGTGGTGATAGGGATGAAAGTGGAGGAGGTTGATGATGATGGTATTGATGAATGTGGAGGATGATGATGGTAATGATGAAGGTGGAGGATGATGATGAATAATGATTGTAGTGAAGATGGAGGATGTGATGATGATGGTAATGATGAAGGTGGAGGAGGTTAATAATGAATGATGCTGGTGGTAATGATAATGTTGGAGGAGTTTGATAATGAGTGATGATGGTGAATGATAAAGATGGCTGTAGTGATGATGAGGGAGAGGAATGCTGGTGGCAGAGGATTCTACTAATGATGGTAATTGAGGACTACAGGTAATGGGTGATGATGATGTCGAGGATGTTCACAGTGGCAGATGATGGCAGAGATATATGTTATCTTGGATGATGGTGGCAGAGGATGTCATGATAGCAGGGAGTGATGATGGTTGAGGCTCTTTGTAATAAATGATAGTTCATGATGAGAGATGAGATGGGAATAGTAAGTGCGGATGATGTCATTACCATGTATAACTTCACATGAGCTTGAATCTGCAGAATGGCCCATTGACCCTGTGAGGAGCCTCTGTGCAGTTGCTTGTTAGGTAGCATGAAGTCAGTGCCACCTGACATCAGCCAGTATTCAGCCAGAAATGAGGAGGGTACAGAGTGAGTATGAGGAACATGTTGGGTGACATACGATAGGTGATGTGCCACCTGTCTGTGCAGGACATCATTGTGATTGTCACATCTTCATGTCCTTGAACCAAGATGTTAACTGTACTTGTCCCTGCTCATCCCCGCACACCTGCTTCAGCCTTCTGACTGGTGATGTTGAGGTCGCGGTGAGGCGCAAAACAAATGTAACAGAATGACAGTGATCTAAGTTTGCAGAGCAGCATGTCACTGGATGTCACATCCGCGGGTATGTGCAGAGCTGGTGTTACAAAGCGCGAAGCTGAGGGTACAGGATGGTGTGTAGCTACGGACACAGAGTGGATCTGAGCTTGGGTCACAGAGTGGTTTAAAGCCTAGGTCAAAGGGTGGCAATGAGCTAAGGTTGTGGGGTGGTGTAGAGCTGAGGTCACAGGTGGCATACATCTGAGGTTACAGAGTGGTGTGAAGCTGAGGTAACAGGGTGGCACCGAGCTAAGGTTGTGGGTTGGATCTAAGCTGGGTTTGCAGGGTGGTTTGAAGTTGAGGTCATAGCACAGCAATTAGATAAGGATACAGGGCAGTATAGAACTGAGGTGGCTGTTGAATTACTACTCCTTCTAACAGACAGTCTCTGTTGTACATATTTCTAGTGAGTTGTCCTTAGGTTCCCAACCATGGAGCTCAGATATTTGGCCCAGTGTGCAGAGGACTGAATATTTTTATTGTCCAGTTGTGAGTTTCTTCCCAGGGACTTTTTATGTTTGGCCGCTTGTAGACACCTGTGAGGACTACTAGGTCTTGTAAAAGGAATTCCTTACCTAAAACTTGTACAGAAATGGGAAGTTCTGTCCCTTCAGTCCTGAGGCTTTATCCTGCAGAGTTTTGAAGTACTCCAGACTGTAAGTTCATTGCCACCGGTGATGTGGATGCTGACACTCCCTTCCAGCCGCTTTCCCAGTTTCTGCCATCACTTTGTATCCGCTGCTTTTTAAACACCATTAAAATGTTCCCTGGCAGAGCAGCTCCCTGCAGCCTTCACCTCATTTCACCTCCTGTGAACACACTGACGGCTGCTTGCTTAAAGAGACAGAAAACTCATGACTCTGAAGATGGAGGATTAAAGTTCTTATAGCAGTAATGTCTCTGTGACCTTGAGAATGCTTTGCGTGTGTGGAAGGTGAGCTGTGTAACATCATTTATCACTCTCTATTGAAATCTTCCGTGCCTTCTCCTTTCTACAAGCTCAAATCTTAGTTTCTTAGTGCTGTGGGTCAAGGTTGCTAGGGCCTAGTAGGTTGGAGTGAGCTTCACAGTAGGAGACAGGTACATAGGATATTACACAGGGTTTGTTCTTGAAGAACATGCCAGACATAATTTGTGTAATTAGAAAACTGGAAACCAGTAAGCTTTTCTAGCTTCTGTATGTAACCCTGATGGGACCACCACTACGCACTTTAACCTGTGACTAGGAATGGCCATGTTTAGTAACAGCCCGGGCCTACTGCTTGTCATGTGCTGAGGAGCTAACCAGCCATCGCTAACCCATATTGACTGGTCCATTAGCACATCAGCACCAAGTAGTGAACATGTCATACTCTACTAGCCCGGTGTCTACTGCTGACGTGCCACTCAAAGTAGTCATGTAGATTCAACCACCTGACCCTGCCACCTGGTAGTGAGACTTTGCATAACCGTTCTCTGATGCCCACTGGACCATGGGCTTCACTTGCTGCTTGCATTGTCCTTCTGTATCAGTCTCCTCATTCCTGGGATTTTAGAGAAATGAGATCTCTTGTTTAACTCTGTTTTCAGTTATAGTAAACAACCTGGACTGGGTATGGCGGGTGTTTGGCAGATATTGAGGAGACACCACCCACACGACTGCCCACGCACACGCCTGTATTGATATGAAACATGTTGAAAGTTCTCACTAACACACTATCACTTTCCATCATGGGGCCAAGAATCAAGTGAGAAATTCTTCTCATTAAGTTATTGTTGTGACAATGTTATCACTGAGGAATCTGCGACTGCACAGACGTGAAGCTCCTTCAGAGTATCTTATGATACAAGAGGAATAAGGAGCCCCATTGTAGCCACAACCAGTAAGGAGCCACACAGGGTTAAGACTGGGGGAGAATTAGCCGAGTCCATAGTATGAATGGACCATATGTCATCACACAGCGTCAAGAGTTGGTACATACTGGTGATGACTGTCCTCCTGCTTGAGAGCATTACATTCAGCCCAGTCAGTGTCAGTCACTTTTCTCATCAGGCCGTGAGTTGTGCAGCTGTCCGAAGCGTGCTGGTAGGCAAGCATGGGGCGCTAATCATTTACTACTGATGGCCAAATTTGGTCAGTTGGTTGGTAATGCATTTCACATGTGACATATCTGTTATGTACGGCAGCCTTATATTAGGACCTGTCTGTGGAGAGCTTCCAGGTGAGGCCAGCGAGGTTCAGCACCATAGACAGCTCCTAGCTCATGTCTATGGAAGGACCAAGTGAGGCTCCTGCAGAGTCTAGGCTTTTGGTCCTGGGTTCCACCTTAGGATATTTGTTTACTCTCTGGATGTTTCCTTCATGGTGTGCCAACCCTAAGGAGAGTATCTGTGGGGGGATTGGGGATTCTTACACCTTCCCATATACAGGACCTACCCCAGCCACACATACACACAATATATAGGACATATCAGCCACACATACACACCATATACAGGACCTACACCAGCCACACATACACAACATATATAGGACATATCAGCCGCACATACACACCATATACAAGACCTACCCCAACCGCAGATACGCACCATATACAGAACCTACCCCAGTCACACATAGACACCATATACAGGACCTACCCCAGTCGCACATAGACACCATATACAGGACCTACCCCAGGCACACATACACATCATATACAGGATCTACCCCAGCCGCACATGCACACCATATACAGGATCTACCCCAGCCATACATACACACTATATACAGGACTCAGCCCAGCCACACGTATACAACATATACAGGACCCACCCCAGCCAAACATGCACACTATATACAGGACCTACCCCAGCCACACATACACACCATATACAGGACCTACCCCAGCCACACATACACACCATATACAGGACCTACCCCAGCCACACATACACACCATATACAGGACCTACCAACCGTACATACACACTATATACAGGACCCACCCCAGCCACACATACACCATATACAGGACCTGTTCCAGCTGCACATACAAACAAACAACAAATGCAGGACCTACCCAGCCGTAAATACAACATACAGAGGACCTACCCCAGCCACACATACACACCATATAGAGGACCTACCCCAGCCACACATACACACCATATAGAGGACCTACCCCAGCCACACATGCACACCATATACAGGACCTACCCCAGCCACACATACACACCATATACAGGACCTACCCCAGCCACACATGCACACCATATACAGGACCTACCCCAGCCACACATACACACCATATAGAGGACCTACCCCAGTCACACATACACACCATATACAGGACCTGTTCCAGCTGCACATACACAACAAATGCAGGACCTACCCAGCCGTAAATACAATATACAGAGGACCTACCCCAGCCACACATACACACCATATAGAGGACCTACCCCAGCCACACATACACACCATATAGAGGACCTACCCCAGCCACACATACACACCATATAGAGGACCTACCCCAGCCACACATACACACCATATAGAGGACCTACCCCAGCCACACATACACACCATATACAGGACCTACCCCAGCCACACATACACACCATATAGAGGATCTACCCCAGCCACACATACACACCATATAGAGGACCTACCCCAGCCACACATGCACACCATATACAGGACCTACCCCAGCCACACATACACACCATATACAGGACCTACCCCAGCCACACATACACACCATATACAGGACCTACCCCAGCCACACATACACACCATATACAGGACCTACCCCAGCCACACATACACACCATATACAGGACCTACCCCAGCCACACATACACACCATATACAGGACCTACCCCAGCCACACATACACACCATATACAGGACCTACCCCAGCCACACATACACACCATATAGAGGACCTACCCCAGCCACACATGCACACCATATAGAGGACCTACCCCAGCCCAGCACACATAGCACCCACCAATAATACAGGACCTACCCCAGCCACACATACACACCATATACAGGACCTACCCCAGCCACACATACACACCATATACAGGACCTACCCCAGCCACACATACACACCATATACAGGACCTACCCCAGCCACACATACACACCATATACAGGACCTACCCCAGCCACACATACACACCATATACAGGACCTACCCAGCCACATACACCATACAGGACCTACCCCAGCCACACATACACACCATATACAGGACCTACCCCAGCCACACATACACACCATATACAGGACCTACCCCAGCCACACATACACACCATATACAGGACCTACCCCAGCCACACATACACACCATATACAGTACAGATTCCAGCCTGACGCAGACAGTCACATACAGTACATGGAGACCGGCAGCTACTCTCCCATAATGTGACAGCAGAGAACGCTGCCCTGGTGCTGACACAGGCTCCCACGATCTGGTTATGTCAGTGTTTGTCACTCGGGGTCACCCTGCCTCCCCCATAGCTGCCTATTTCTTGTGTGTCAAAAATATCCGCTGATATCTCTCCCTAGAGCTAATGATGTCATCATCAGCCAATCAGATTGCTGGAAGACAGCGCAAGCTACAAACGCGGTGCTGTATGCAGGCTTCCTCATTAACATTAACCTCTTCACTGCTGCACATAGTCCACTGGATGTTAACTCCTTACCCCTCATGGAGCAGACTGCCCCCAGCTCTAGTAAATCTTCCACTTTAATGCTTCACATATTGCAGGCGTGTAGCAGAGGAGACATTAGATAATACACCATCATCGCCTGCCGAGCATCACTTTAAGACACAGGGGGAGAGCAGGAGGGTGCGCAGTCCATGGCTCTGCTGTGCTTTTTAACCATGTGTGTTCCAGGGACTATATAGAAGAAGGCCGGTGGTGGGTTGAGAGTGCTATGCCCTCCTGTATCCTGTTCTTTATGGAAAAGGTGGTGCAAGAGGTTAGACATTGAACCCTTCTAATTTAACTGAGGGCCAGGACTGCACATAACCTGCCTCATACCATGCACCAGGAACCTTTCATACCAAGGTCTTAATATAGGTCACATAGAAGTATATGCCCCCTTCATTACTGGGTTCTGGATTTCGCCCTTCCCCCATTACGACTGTTACATCTTCATGGAAAGTAAAATTTCATAAAAATTATTGCTATGTTTAAAGATTTGCACGTCTATGCATCTGTGTTCCTGTGTATGTGTACATGTATCTCTGTGAATGTAGGTGTATGTGTGCATGTGTCTGCAGCTCTGTATACACATATATGCATGTATATATTTCGATGTATCTATAGATATCACTGGAGGTTAGATTTGTGCTCTCCAGAAGGTAGACGTGCGCAGTTATACCATATGTCCTTTTGTTCTTTCTGCTCCCATTGTCTTCTGCTCTCCGTGTACATCACTATGGGTGAAGATTTTTGTTGTCCATGTTTTTCAGGTGGTTCACGGGAAGAGCCACAGTTTGTGACAGCACGTTCTGGAGAGAGCGTGATCCTGGGGTGCAATGTCATCCACCCCCTCACTGCCCAGCCTCCTCCTTATGTGGTTGAATGGTTCAAGTTTGGCGTTCCCATCCCCATCTTCATAAAGTTTGGTTTCTACCCTCCTCACGTAGACCCAGAATACGCAGGTGAGTGAAGCTAAAGTAGCTGAGCCACCACTGGTGACCTCATGTGACCCTCCAGTATTTGTGTCTCTTGTTCTTCTGCTGCCAGGCCGAGCCACCCTCCATGACAAGGCATCGCTGCGCATCGATCAGACTCGCTCGCAGGATCAGGGCTGGTACGAGTGCAAAGTGCTGATGCTGGAGCAGCAGTACGACACATTTCACAATGGCAGCTGGGTCCATCTCACGGTGAACGGTAAGGGAATATTGAGCCTTATTCTGCACATAGGCCAAGGGTTCATGATGTTGGGTCAAGTCTTCTCATGTACTGTTGACATTTATCAGCCACCTCCATTGTGATGAGCACAGCGTCTCCTCGTTGTAGCGCTGTCAGCAGTCACTTGAGGTCTGGCTGTTGAGTGGGGCAGTTAGGAGACTCAGGTTGGTCAGTCTTGAATAGGATGAGAGGTAAAGCTGCCCGGACCACCCACTGTTTAGCTTTCATGTAGTGTTCATGTGAGCACGTGTGGTGCGGTGCTCCCCACTCATCTGAACATGTCCTTAAATTCCCAATGATCCTCCAGTATCTTTCATTGAGGTGGATCATTGATGGTGGTGTTACAGCTGTGCCGCTACTTTGAGGCTGAATCCCTCTTGGTTCTGAAAGGGGCGCAGAGAGGTTCTGGAGAAGGACAGCAGAGTCTTCAGGGGGATAATGGGTGTTTGGAGCAGGACATGTTGGATCTTGAGCGCATAGTGGTATGTGGTAGCAGGTTATCCTTCTATGTTTATTAAAATAAACATGCATGCTCAGCCAATCAAGGGAGATGCTTCCTGGGCAAACTGTCCCATAGCCTAAAATAGTGAGAATTACAACCAGTACCACCAGTAAGCTCCATATGAGAAGTTCCCTGCTGAAAAATACCAGACTGTTTATGATTCACCAGTTTTTTCACTTGTCTCTTCAGCCCCTCCCACCTTCACAGAAACCCCACCCCAATACCTTGAAGTGAAGGAGGGCAGCAGTGTCACACTAACTTGCACTGCATTTGGGAACCCAAAACCTACTGTCACATGGCTGCGAGAAGGCGAATTCCTTGGGGGAACTTCAAAATACCAGGTAATATTTCTAAAGGAGATGTTCTTTTGTTTTTAAAGGGAAGTGGGTCTGTGTAATATCTGTACACCCAGCTTACAGGACAGGAGAAATGGTACTGTGCAGTGTCCATACATACAGAATAAGAGCAGATTGTGAGAATTATATCCAGTATACAGGACAGGAGAAGTGGTACTGTGCAGTGTCCATACATACAGAATAAGAGCAGATTGTGAAAATAATACCCAGTATACAGGACAGGAGAAGTGGTACTGTGCAGTGTTCATATATACAAAATAAGCGCAGACACTGAGAATTACACCCAGTATACAGGACAAGAGAAGTAGTACTATGCAGTGTCCATATATACAGAATAAGTGCAGATACTAAGGATTACACCCAGTATACAGGACAAGAGAATTGGTACTGTGCAGTGTCCATATATACAGAGTAAGAGCCGATACTGAGAATTACACCCAGTATACAGGACAGGAGAAGTGGTACAGTGCAGTATCCATATATACAGAATAAGACCAGATACTGAGGATTACACTAAGTATACAGGACAGGAGAAGTGGTACTGTGCAGTGTTCATATATGTACAGAATAAGAGCAGATACCGAGAATTACACCCAGTATACAGGACAAGACAAGTGGTAATGTGCAGTGTCCATATATATATATATACTGAATAAGAGGAGATACTGAGAATTACACCCAGTATCCAGGACATGAGAAGTGGTACTGTGCAGTGTCCATATATACAGAATAAGAGCAGATACTGAGGATTACACCAACTATACAGGACAGAAGAAGTGGTACTGTGCAGTGTCCATATATATATAGAATAAGAGCAGGTACTGAGAATTACACCCAGTATACAGGACATGAGAAGTGGTACTGTGCAGTGTCCATATATACAGAATAAGAGCAGATACTGAGAATTACATCCAGTATACAGGACAAGGGGAGTGGTACTATGCAGTGTCCATATATACAGAATAAGAGAAGATACTGAAAATTACACCCAATATACAGGAAAGGAGAAGTGGTACTGTACAGTGTCTATATATACAGAATAAGAGCAGATACTGAGAATTACATCCAGTATACAGGACAAGGGGAGTGGTACTATGCAGTGTCCATATATACAGAATAAGAGAAGATACTGAAAATTACACCCAGTATACAGGAAAGGAGAAGTGGTACTGTACAGTGTCTATATATACATAATAAGAGCAGATACTGAGAATTACACCCAGTACACAGGAGAAGTGGTAATGTACAGTGTCCATATATACAGAATATGAGCAGATACTCAGAATTACACCTAGTATACAGGACAAGAGAAGTGGTACTGTGCAATGTCCATGTATACATAATAAGAGCAGATACTGAGAATTACAACCAGTATACAGGACAAGAGAAGTGGTACTGTGCAGTATCCATATATACAAAATAACAGCAGATACTGAGAATTACACCCAGTATACAGGACCGGAGAAGTGGTACTGTGCAGTGTCCATATATGCAGAATAAGAGCAGATACTGAGAATTACACCCAGTATAGAGGACAGGAGAAGTGGTACTGTGCAGTGTCCATATATACATAATAAGAGCAGATACTGAGAATTACACCCAGTATACAAGACAAGAGAAGTTGTACTGTGCAGTGTCCATATATACAGAATAAGAGCAGATACTGAGGATTACACGCAGTATACAGGACAAGAGAAGTGGTACTGTGCAGTGTCCATATATACAGAATAAGAGCAGATACTGAGGATTACACCCAGTATACAGGACAAGAGAAGTGGTACTGTGCAGTGTCCATATATACAGAATAAGAGCAGATACTGAGAATTACACCCAGTATACAAGACAAGAGAAGTGGTACTGTGCAGGTCTGGTGGTTATACCTACCTTGTTCCCTATTATTTAGTTGAATGATGGCAGTTTGACTATCTCTTCTATTGGGCGTGAAGACCGAGGATCATACACCTGCCGTGCTACTAGTATTCAGGGGGAGGCTGTTCACAGTACTCGTCTATTAGTCCAAGGTAATGGTCCACTCACTGTGCTTGGTGCTCCCATGTGTCATGTGCTGTTTCAGGACGCTGAGGTAATGTTTGTTCCTGTCCCCAGGGTCACCGTTCATTGTTTCCCCTCCTGAGAACATCACGGTTAACATTTCCCAGGATGCTCTGTTCACCTGCCAGGCCGAGGCGTATCCAGGGAACCTCACCTACACCTGGTTCTGGCAGGAGGAAAATGTATTTTTTAAGAAGTAAGTAGAAGTGGGTGAGGGGCTTTAAACGCTTCATGTCCTGAGCCCTGGATGAAACTATGCAAATAATAAAATGTAACACACGGGGGGGGGATGGTTATGGAACCAGGACCCCATGTGTTGATGACTCCTCAGCAGAGTAGCAGATATTTGCTGGCTGCTTCTGTTTTCTTGTCATATTTGTTCTTTTTTTGCATCTGATATGCAGCGACCTGAAGATGAGGGTTCGGATTCTGATTGATGGAACGCTCATCATATTCAGAGTCAAACCTGAAGACGCTGGGAAGTACACCTGTGTGCCTAGCAACAGCCTGGGACGCTCCCCATCAGCATCAGCTTATCTCACTGTCCAGTGTAAGTGCTACCCTGGTCTGGTTCTGTCTCAAGTGTGTAGATTGGGCCTTGAGAAAGCGTCAGTGGACGCAAAACGGTCTGTCTGCTGGTGGTCATTTGCTATGCTTCCTGATACACTTTGCACTGTTTTCCCAATGAAAGAATACACTTCTGAAAAATGTTTTTTTTTTATATGGACTGTCTCAAGTGTGTAGATTTTGGTAATATTCAATATCTAAGAGGAGCCTGAAGGTCAGTGTTAGAGATTAGATGTGTCAGTTTAAATAAGGAGGGAGGGCCCCATAGTCAGTGATAACATGGATCTGGAAGGTCAACCAAAGAGGCCGTCAGTGTCAGTCTTAAAGGTTTAGGGGGGGTTAAGAGTTGGTCACAACAGTTGGACTTAGCAGTCGATCTCAGAGATGTTACTTCCTGTGATAGACCTGAGTTGCCTAGGAAGTTCAGGGGAACAGTTGCAGAAATTCTACAGTAAGTATTTTCCTAACTTGTTAATTTTTAATATTCCTTAAGCAGACATTATCTGAGTAAGAAGATTTTAGGGAGCTAAACGCACAGTCAGTGCAGTGTAGTAACATTGTTTGCATTGTCCATGTTTATAACCCTTATAGACCCAGCACGAGTAGTCAACATGCCCCCCATCATCTACGTTCCGGTCGGTATTCATGGTCACATTCGCTGCCCTGTGGACGCTGTGCCGCCTGTCACACATGTGAAATGGAATAAAGATGGCCGCCCCTTGCGGACAGATAAGGTGCGTGGTCCTGACTTCGGGTTCCACAGGTACAATAGACTTTATTTTTATGTTGTCTCGCAGGAATAAGACCTTAAAGGGGTTCTCCGGGAATTAAGAAAATGAAAATACGCAAATATTACTTTATTATAAATATATTCCCAAATACCTTTCATTAGTTATAATGGCTCGTTTTGTCTGGGGAGCAATCATTAGGAGAAATAAAATGGCCGCCGTCCTATTAGTACACACAGAACCTGTCCTAATCACACAGGAGGACAGGTTATTTGAGAACACTGAGCTAAAGAGCTGCCTCATCCTCCTCTCTGCTCTGCTTGTCAGGGATTATGACCTTGACTACAGTTTAATATCATATTTACCTGAATCTTTGTGGGAATGGAGTTCATCAGGAGACATGAAGTACAGAGAGGACGGACAGGACAGACTGTGGTAGTGGAGACTACATACAAGTGCTGCTGCTCATTAGTCACATCTCCTCATGAACTCCATTCCTACAGAGATTCAGCTAAAGTTCTTATCATCTGTATTCAGGAACACAATCCCTGACAAGCAGAGCAGAGAGGAGAATGAAGCAGCTCTTTACTTCAGTGTTGTGAAGTAACTTGTCCTCCTGTGTGATTAGGACAGGTTTTGTGTGTGCTAATAGGACAGCGGCCATTTTGTTTCTCCTGATGATTGCTCCCCAGACAAAACGGGCCATTGTAAGTAATGAAAGGTATTTGGGAATATATTTATAATAAAGTAATGTTTAAGTATTTTCATTTTCTTAATTCCTGGAGAATCCCTTTAAGTTACCATATGCAGAAATTAATTCAGACAAACTTTGAGCTATGAACATAAAGGAGTGGTGAATGGAAGCTTCTTTTATAAACTTGTACTAGGAGGGTGGTACCTGCTTGGGAGTATTTGCACTAGGATGGTGGAGGCTGCTGTTGTAGATTTAGTGGAATGTTGAGACTTCTTCTCTTGGGAGTTTGTACCTAGAGAGTGGAGGCTGCTCTGGTAGATTTGTACTAGGAGAGTGGAGGCTACTCCTGGGGGCTGTACTGAGAGAGTGGAGGGTGCTCTGGTAGATTTGTACTAGGAGAGTGGAGGCTACTACTGGGGGCTGTACTGAGAGAGTGGAGGCTGCTCTGGTAGATTTGTACTGGGAGAGTGGAGGCTACTCCTGGGGCTGTACTGAGAGATTGGAGGCTGCTCTGGTAGCTTTGTACTGGGAGAGTGGAGGCTACTCCTGTACTAAGAGAGTGGAGGCTGCTCTGGTAGATTATTTGTACTGGGGAGTGGAGGCTACTTCTGGGTGGGCTGTAATGATAGAGTGGAGGCTGCTCTGGTAGATTTGTACTAGGAGAGTGGATGCTACTCTCAAGGGGTCTGTTCTGAGAGGGTGGAGGTTAATCTAGTGGGGACTAGAAGGATGGAAGCTGCTTTCGGAGAGTCTGTACTGAGACAATTGACACTACTCTAAGGAGTTTGTACTGGGAAAATGGAGGCTGCTTTAGAAGGTTTTTACTGGGAGAATGTAGGCTGCTCTGGAGGCTTTGCTGAGGACATAAAGGCTGTTCCAGGGAGTTTGTATTGAGAGGGTGGAAGCTGCCCTTGGGGGGGATTACTGTAAGAGTAGAGGCTCTGAGAGGTTTGTACTAGGAGAGTGGAGACTGCTGTGGATGGTTTTGTGTGTATTGTGAGGGTGTTTCAAGGGGTTTGTAATGTGATGGAGGAGGTTTGTCTTGAGGTTTGCACTGGATGGGTAGAAGCATCGCTGTGAAGTTTCAGTCCTTTGTAGATGAGGTCCTTACTGCTCTCCTGTTCTCAGTTGTCAGGCTGGAAGATGCTGGAAGATGGATCTATTCACATTGAGGAGGCGACGGAGGAGTTACTGGGCACCTACACCTGTGTGCCTTATAATGCGCTGGGGACCATGGGCCAGTCCCCTCCTGCTCGGCTGCTGCTGAAGGTGAGCTGCGTCCAGATTCACCTACAGCTTTTCATTACAATTTTGGTTTGTGAACAGTCCCAGATCTTGCCTTTCTTCTCATACAGGTATATTAGTAGGAGGAGAAGCTAGCTATTTTCTCCTTCACTGATGTCATCAGTAGTCCGTTTAACCTTCTAGACCAGGGATCAGAAACCTCCAACACTCCAGATGCTCTGAAAGTATAACTCCCAGAATTCTCCATTCACTTCTATGGGAACAGCAGAGGATGTTTGCCTGCCGGGAGTTGTAGTTTCACAGCAGCTGGTGTGCCGAAGGTTTCTGATCCTTGTTCTAGACTATAAGAGCGGAAGACTATCAGAGTCTCATTGTGATTGGCTGCCAGAAAGAGATGAGAGAGGGAGAAGGAAGAGCTAAATAACTGAAAATGCATCCTTCTGAGAGCTAATGCGTGACAGTAGTCACACAGCTAACTCTCTAAGGACAGATAATGAGGTAGATTTAACTGCAGTCCTATGTAACACTACAGATGACATGCAATGATGTTCTCATGAATTAAGCCTAATGACAAACTCGCTCTGATTCATCTGTACATTGAATGTACAAGTGAGGAAGACGCGTGAAGAAATGACTGCGCCCCCTCCCTCCCTGTGATGTGAGTGATGAGATCAGTTATAGTTGTGTTGGATGATATCAGTGCACCTACTCCCCAGTAGGGGTCTTGCCTTAAAGGGGTTTTCTCATCTGAGACATTGGTGGCATATCACTAGAATATGCCACCAATGTCAGATAGGTGCGGGTCCCACTGCTAGGTCCTACACCTTTCTCCTGAACGGGACCCCAAAGTGAATGGAGAGCAGCAGCCTATTCACAGCCGCCCTCTTTTCATTTCCATGGGAGTTCCAAAAATAGCCAAGCTAATTTCAATGATGTGAATGAATCCGTGGCTGCGCTTGCGCAGTATGCCCTCCATTCATTTCGATGTGCACTTACTCACCTTTTTTAGTAACTCCGATAGAAATGAATGGAGATCACTTGGTCTTCTTCACTTTCGGGAGCCCGTCTCAGAGGTGATGATATATCTGAGCTATATGCCATTAAAGTCCCAGATGAAACAATCCCTTTAATCTTTGTTTGCTCTTTATGAACTGAAGACACTTCTAGTACCTGAGTAATAATAACGCTGTTGTCTCGTCTTTAGGACCCGCCCTATTTTACGGTGCTGCCCGGCTGGGAGTATAGGCAAGAAGCTGGTAGGGAGCTGCTAATTCCTTGTGCCGCTGCTGGAGACCCCTTCCCCACCATCTCCTGGAGAAAGGTATATCTTCAGTCTGACTCTAAAGGGTTAAAATGGGACCTACACAAAATTTGGAATCTATGCACCTTTTATTTTGGCTGGTTGATGATGGGTTGTCACAGCCCCACCCCTGTTAGACATTGCTGAAATGTTCTACAGTAAAGCCAGCCCTTCTGTTCCCAGTTTCTCACCATTGTGTGCCATTCACAGGCTAGAAGCGTTTTTTTTCACAGAATGAAGCCAATGGGAAAGGAGGGGCGAGTAGGTCCCCCAGGGGCAATGCTTCATGTGTTACCTGCCCTCTGCCCCAGTTACCAGCCTTTCCCGTCTTCTAGTTATTTATTCCTGTGACGTCGCCTTCCCTGACCCAGATATTATTTTAAGCATTGCAGTGAATTTAAAAGCAGATTCTCTGCCAACATTAGAGGGGCTGCGACAGGCAGAGCGCAGCATTCTTGGGGGTTCCCTGTGAGTAGGAGGGGGGATGCCATGCTCAGAATGTGCACTCACTTCCTAGCTGCTGATACTAGAATTTGCCTTCTTATGAGTGCCATCTTCATTTGTGAGTTGTCTTGGTCTCCTTCTTTTGTGACAGTGCCCATAGGGGTTGTCACCAAGCTTTTCACACATCCTGAATTGCATTAAAGTCTTCTTTATTTAGTTACATTTCCATACACTTCTGTTCTCCAGGTGTTATGTCGGCATGAATATCAGTTTTACTGTAGTATCGACGATTACATGAACCAGGAAGCTTGGGATGACCAGCAGTATAGCTCCTTGTGTCATGGGGAAACAGGGGCTGATGCAGAGCATGAAATTGTCAAAGGACAAGCTGAATATAAATAATAGGGAATCTCCAAGGGTGGTGGGGAATGATCTGTGAAGTGCTTCTGGGGGAGAGGGGTATGATCTATGGAGTCCTTCCGGGGGAGGGGGTATGATCTATGGAGTGCTTCTGTAGAAGAGGGGTATGATTAGTGAAGTGCTTCTGGGGGAGAGGAGGACTATCTATTAAATGCTTCTGGAAGAGAATGGTATGATCTATGGAGTCCTTCTGAGGAAGAGGGGTATGATCTAAGGAGTTCTTCTCCAAGGGTTGAAGAGTGTGATCAATGGAGTGCTTCTGGGGGAGAGGGGTATGATCTATGTAGTGCATCTCCGAGGGTGGTGGGGTAAGATTTACGGAGTGCTTGTCCAAAGGTGGAGGGGTATGATCTATGGAGTGCTTCTGGGGAAGAGGAGGACAATCTATTGAGTGCTTCTATTAGAGTAGGGTATGATGTATGGAGTCCTTCTGGGGGAAAGAGGTATGATCTAAGGAGTTCCTCGTTGAGGGGTATGACCTATGGGGTGCTTCTGGAGAAGAGGGGTATAATCTATGGAGTGCTTCTGGAGAAGAGGGGTATCTATGGAGTGCTTCGGGGGGGAGAAAGGTATGATCTATGGAGTGCTTCTAGAGGAGATTTGTATGATCAATGGAGTGCTTCTGGAGGAGAGGGGTATGATCTATGGAGTGCTTCTGGAGGAGAGGGGAATTATCTGTGGAGTGCTTCTGGGGAATAGGGGTATAATCTATGGAGTGCTTCTGGAGGAGAGGGGAATGATCTATGGAGTGCTTCTGGAGAATAAGGCTATAATCTATGGAGTGCTTCTGGAGGAGAGGGTATAATCTATGGAGTGCTTCTGGAGGAGAGGGTATAATCTATGGAGTGCTTCTGGGGGAGAAGAGTATTATCTATGGAGTGCTTCTGGGGGAGAAGGGTATTATCTATGGAGTGCTTCTGGAGGAGAGTTGTATGATCAATGGAGTGCCTCTGGAGGAGAGGGGTATGATCTATGGGTGGGCTTTTAGGAGTAGGGGGTTATATTTATGGGAGTGCTGGTGGGATGAGGGGTTACAATCTATGGTAGTGCTTTAGAGGAGAGGGTGGGATCTTTGGGAGGGCTTTAGGG
Organism: Rhinella marina; assembly: GCA_900303285.1. Lineage (NCBI taxonomy): Eukaryota > Metazoa > Chordata > Amphibia > Anura > Bufonidae > Rhinella > Rhinella marina. Next base: position 128,661 of record ONZH01022203.1, on the reverse strand, counting down.
GAGGGGGTATGATCTGTGGGAGAGCTTCTGGGGGTAAGGCATATCTGTGGCAGGGATTATGGGAGGAGGGGGTATGATCTATAGAAGAGCTTTTGGGGATAATATTTATGGGAGTTCTGGGAGGAGGGGTTATAATCTATGGGAGGGTTCTTGGGGTTAGAGAGTATTATCTGTTGGAGCGCTTTTGGAGGTAGAGGTTATTATTTATGGAAATGCTGCTGGCAGCAGGGGGTATGACCAGCTGTAAGACCTCTGAGGTGGTCAGAAGTATTATATGTGGTAGGGTTGCTATTGAGAACCACTTCAGGTTATTCCACTATCTTCAGGTTATTCCATTTTCACTTAATACTGTAAACTATGGCTATGATTCCAGTACTCTTGGACATAGCCCTCTTGCAGTTTTGCATGTTACACTCTCTCTGCGTGTTCAGTAGGGCACCCTCTTCCAGTTTCATATGCTGCACTCTCTGTTCTAAGAGGAGCGCTTTCTTGCACTTTTGTATGTTACTCTCTATTTCTATGTTCTCAGTAGGGCACCCTCTTGCTGTTTTGTATATTGCACTCTCTGTTCTAAGTGGTGCACTCTCTTGCAGTTTTGTTTGTTACGTTCTCACACTCTCTCTTACACTCTCTCTCTCTCTTTCTCTTTCCTTGTGTCAACTTGCAACTTTGTTCTATATTCTGTTCCAGGTTGGACGCCCCTCTTCCAGTAAGCACAGTGTGCTGCCCAGTGGCTCCTTACAGTTTAGATCTCTTAGTAAGGAAGATCATGGAGAATGGGAATGTGTGGCTAGTAATGTTGTAACAAGTATCACTGCCAGCGCCCACCTTACTGTAATTGGTAAGTGCACACTACTTAAAGGGCCAGGCTAGTTTCCTGTAAATTACACTGAATTGTTGTATAGTGAAAGGTTATGTAACATTTTACAGTTACAACTGTTCACCAAGATTTCTGCTTGCTGACAGTGAATAGGAACATCCCTGTTTTACATATATAGTAGAGACTGAGAACCTGTCCACTCCTTGTTCTGCTCACACAGTTGATGGCTTGTTACAGTGTATCAGGACAGGCAATCCACACACAGCAGCAGCTCCAGTCTCTTTCTTGATAGGAGGAGATTTATCAAACTTGTTGCCCATAGCAACCAATCAGATTCCACATTTCATTTTTCACAGCTCATGAAAGGAGGGATGTTTGCTATGGGCAGCTAGGCCAGTTCTACTTTACACCAGTTTGATAAATCTCGCCCATAGTTCTTGAAAATGATACGGTACATGGTATATGAAGTAAAAAAAAAAATTGCGTTTCAGTTTTTTATGACAAATCATATTTATTGGATTTACATCAAAATATAACATACATAAACCCCACCTAAACATCCCCTGCCCCCATTTGGCTTAGTATTGAGCAATAAATGTGCATGTAGCTCAGCTAGAGCAAATATAGAGATCATTCATAGCCAACAATAGTATATAGCAGGGATGCTCAACCTGCGGCCCTCCAGATGTTGCAGAACTACAACTCCCAGCATGCCATAATAGCTTTAGGCTGTCCAGGCATACTGGGAGTTGCAGTTTTGGAACAGCTGGAGGGCCTTGGGTTGGGTATCCCTGGTATATAGTATAACGGTTGTATATTATTCCTCCCTACCACATCTGCCTTTGCCCTGTACTCTTCATTTTCTACCTGCGCCCTGTACTCTTCATTTCCTGCCTGCACCCTGTAGCCTCTGCTTCCCTGCCTGCGCCCTGTAGTCTCCATTTCCTACCTGCACCCTGTAGCCTCTACTTCTTTGCCTGCGCCCTGTAGCCTTTACTTCCCTGCCTGTGCCCTATAGTCTCCATTTCCATGCCTATGCTCTGTAGCGCTCTCTGCCTACATGTGCCCTATAGTCTCATTTTCCCTGCTTGTGCCCTGTATCCTCCGTTTCCTACCTTTGTCCTGTAGTCCTCTCTGGCTGCCTGGGCACTGTAGCCTCCGTTTCCCTGCCTTTACCCTGAAGTCTCCATTTCCTTCCTGTGCTCTGTAGTCCTCTCTGCCTGCCTGGGCCTTATAGTCTCTGTTTTCCTGCCTGGGCCCTGTACCTTGCACCTGCCTTTCTCCTTGTTCTGGGAGACTTGTGACACATATTGACCATATTTTCCAGGCACCAGTCCGCACGCTCCTTCCAGTATCCGAGTCTTGGTGTCTATGAACACAGCAAACGTGTCCTGGGAACCTGGCTATGACGGAGGATTCGAGCAGACATTCTCAGTTTGGTACGGCGCTCTGTGAGTCACCCTGCATGCTTTGCAGCTTTCTCTCCACTGTCTTGATGTGTCTTCCATATTCTGCTTGGGGACAAGGCCCTGATGTTGCTGTGCATTCCTCCCTGAACATACAGAGAGTTGTGTGTATATGTGTGTGTATATACATGCCTTGAGTATATACTGAATCACACATATATAGAATGCCTACACTTCTTCTGTCTATTTGTGTGATACATTGATGGCTGCTACAAATGTTACACTCTGATGTCTGTGGAGCAGACTTTATTGCAGCAGTCTATACTAGAATGTAATGATGATGCTGCTGAAGTCTCATTCAATTGTGTGCATACCTGTTGTAGATACTAGTCTTCTAGAGGAAAACCAGCAGAACCAGGGGTGCTCTCATAGGGCTTAGGGGCTAGTCATCTTCTTTGCACCCATATTATTGAGGGGTGTGGAGCTGTATACCTTCTTTTTGTACATTCAGCACTAGTAAGAACCTGTAAGGTCTGCCATGTTGTCCAGTAATTATTACATGTGTGTTCTGTGGCGTCTCTTAAGGATAAAACGCGCACAGTTTGGGCCTCATGACTGGGTCTCCATGCCAGTAGCCAGTGGAGCGACCTCACTTCTCATAGACTCTCTGGATCCGGAAACCGAATACCAGATCAGTGTTCTGGCGCAGAATAAATTGGGGACAAGTTCATTCAGTGAGGTGGTGACGGTGCGGACATTGGGTGAGGTTTCTTTTCTTGTCCTTCTGTGGTTGTGGTTCATCCATTGACCTCTATGCGATAAATGTGTTTTTTTTCTTTTGTTTGAAGCCTTTCCTATCACAACCCCAGAGCCGCTGCTGTTTCTGACCTCACCCCGCTGCCTCATAGCCAATCGGACTCAGCAGGGTGTTCTTCTGTCCTGGCTACCACCCAGCAATCACAGCTTCCCGCTTGATCGGTACATTATGGAGTTCCGCTTAGCCGAGCGATGGGAGATCTTAGATGACTCAATCGCAGGAACTGAGACTGAGATACTGGCAAAGGAATTATCCCAGGTACGATGCTCAATAGGCGGCACTCAGAATCACCAGAGTGCTCCAGAGTTTGGACTTTTGACCTTGTGGCAACACAAAAACTGGTGACAGAGTGCAGCTTTGCAGTCTTGTCAGGCAAGTCCCTAACAAGAAAATCACAGCAATGGTGCACTACAGTGGTAGATGCAATTCACAATATGTGGCTAAACCCTCACTCTGTTATTAAAATGAGACTTTCGCCAATATATTCTTATTTCAAGAACATACCGGAGCCCGAGCACCCCGTCAAGGTCTCTCAAAGTGGCATGGGACCTAACGCTAACCCTACTATGCCTTATGGGCAATAACAGATCGGGGCAGTCCCTAAAAAGTCTCTAATTATAGTGCAGCGCTAGGCTACGGGTACGTGGCGATTTCGGGCGTGACACAGTCTCACATCCAAGTATGGCACTGTAGCAGGGCAGCTATAGAAAAGAATGTAGTCGTAGCGCAACTTAGATATATGTTGCGACCACTGAATGAATTAAAAAAACGTAGTGACAGCAAATATGTGAGTCGCGCTGCAAGTCCATTAATTTCTATGGCTGCCCTGCTACACTGCGATACTTGCCCTAAATCAACGTGTAGCTGCTATACAACAGTGGGTGGAGTCTGGCCTTTAGGGGTGACTGGTAGGCCGCTTTCAGACGAGTGTGTTTTGTCCGTGTGATGGCCTCATTTCCAGGAACAACCTGGGCTCAGCTTACCTGAACTCACTTGTAGCATACTGATCTACGATCCTGTGATTTCCGCAGGTCTTCTGTCCAGTACTCGCGTGATGCTGTGTGTATAGGACAGTAGACCCACGGTTGGGCTGGAACTCACAGCATAATAGATAACTGTGATACAGTGGGTTCAGGTCAGCCGAGCCGCTTTCGGTCCAGGATAGGTGGCTGTCACAAAGGTCATGTTTCCGGACCAAACATTCCCATTTGAAGCTGTTCAGACGAGTGCTGTAAAACCTGTTTTCTGACTTTCAGTCTGCGTGTAATCAGTATTATTCCTTTTGTCCATTTTTTTTTTCAGTTCGTGTATTATCAGTTTTTCACATAAAAAAAAAAAAACGCCTTGACTTCTTTTCAACATCTCCTAGCAACCATCTGTGGAAAATGGAGGAGACGGCTTATGTATGCTGTCCATTTTATTTTATTTTTTTTGTTCACGGACCTATCGACTTGAATTGGGAAGTGTAGCACAGTAATTGGATCACATTGACTGCAATGTGTCAGTGTTCAGACTGTGTGAATAGGCCCTAATAGTTATATAGGTGGGGGGATTTGATCATTGGACGACTTTCAAGGATACAAACACGTAAAGGGTCATTTATTTAGGGACTTGCAACTTTTTTCATTGAAAAAATAGTTGCAAGTCCCCTTTTTAACAGACCAAGTGACAATATTTAGTTGCACGGCTGGTTTCACGCTGTGTTGGCAGTTAGGTGGGAAGGGAGTGAAGTGAGGACGTGCCAGGGCCAGGCAAATTTGGTAACATTTACACCTGGAAACATGCATGCCTCATCGTAAATTGGACAAATCTAATGGCAGCGCAAGGGGGCAAACTCATAACGGCTTAGTAAACGTGCCCCGTAGTGATCTGAAAATAATCTGTAGCTGCAAAATCAGCACCAAATTGTGCAGATTTTTTGGTTTCTCGGTGCAGAAATGCTGTTGATTTGCCGCAGATTTTGCCCTCTGCACTGCAAAGAGTGAAATCCATGGAAGATATCCCTAAACATAAATTGATATGTTGGGGATAAATGTCTATTTGTGTCTGGATTTTACTGCGGAACACTTTCTGCAGCATGTGAATCATAACTTTTAAACCTCATCCACTTTGCTGCTACAGTAAATGCAGCAGATTTTCTGCATGCGATTCCTTTGAAGAAAACCCACAGCATTGACACTAGGTGTGGCAGCACCCTTAGGGCTCATGCACACAAACATATTTTTTAATCCACATCCTATCCGCATTTTTTGCAGGTCAGACAAATACCCATTCACTGTCCGTATCCGTATGTCCATTCCATCGGATCCGCAAAAATATTTGAACATGTCCTATTCCTGTCCTCATTACGGACAAGCATAGGACAGTTCTATTACGGGCAGGACATTCTGTTCTGCATTTGGCCGGTATCCGTGTTTTGCAGATCCTCAACTTGCAAACCCCAAAACAAGCAACGGTCGTGTGCATGAGCCCTTATGGTAATGTAGCCGGTGTAAGGAGCCTGAACATTGGGGGTTACTGTTAAGGGCTTGTTCACACGTCAGTTATTTGATCAGTTATTTCCATCAGTTATTGTAAGCCAAAACCAGGTGCGGGTCAAAAACACTGAACAGGTACAAATCTTTTCATTACACCTGATATCTGTGGAGGCTCCACTCCTGGTTTTGGCTCACAATAAGGCTCCATTCACACGTCCGTGTTTTGCGGATCCACAATTTGCAGATCCGCAAAACACGGACACCGGGCATGTGCGTTCCGCAATTTGTGGAACGCACATAATAGAAATGCCTTTTCTTGTCCGTGTATTCGGACAAGAATAGGACATGTTCCTTGGATCCCGAAAAAAATAGAAGTGCGGGTGGGGACGGCACACTGTGTGCCATCCACATCTTTTGCGTCTCCATTGAAAGTGAATGGGTCCGCACCCGTTCCGCAAAATTGCGGAACGGATGCGGACACCATTTGCGGATGTGTGAATGGGGCCTTACTGATGGAAATAACTGATCAAATAACTGAGGTGTGAACAAGCCCTAATGGGTTAGTAGAGACGCAGCTCCTGATTGTTTTCTACTCGAACATTTGCTTTGTGATGAGATCTGTGGGCTTCTCACATCTTTCTCCTGCCTCGCACTCCAGGTATTGGTGGTGACTTAGAGGACCTGTCACTCCTCCTGACATGTCTGTTTTAGTAACTACATGCATCCGCCATGTAATAACAATTCTGGTGCATCTATTCTTATGGCTCTATGTTGTGCCATTCCTTTATTATTTCTACTAGAAGTTATGAATGAATTGGTAGTAGTCTGCAGTAAGGGTACAGAAGGGCGGTGACCAGTTGGGGGTGTGTCCCTGCAACATAGTAACATAGTTTGTAAGGCCGAAAAAAGACATCTGTCCATGCAGTTCAGCCTGTTTTCCTACAAGTTGATCCAGAGGAAGGCAAAAAAAACCCTGTGAGGTAGAAGCCAATTTTCCTCACTTTAGGGGAAAAAATTCCTTCCCGACTCAAATCAGGCAATCAGAATAACTCCCTGGATCAATGACTATGAAAAAGCACAGTATGAAAATGGCAGCATTCGATGGACAGAGTCAGACACCAGTGTACAAGGTTTGGGTTATCTAAGAATTCCATTATGGATTCCGCTACCACATACCATAACGGAATTCTTAGATAACCCGAACCTTGTGCGCCGAACTCGTCACTGGTAACACCCAGCAGTACCTATACTGCTGACTGCTGGCAATTTGTTTGTAAACTTCTAGCAGGAATAATACAGGCATGGCACAACATAGAGTCATAGCAATGGAAGCTCCAGAATTGGAGGAAGTAGTCACTAGAAGTGACATGTCAGGAAAGATGACACCATTCCTGCTTTTTTTTTTTTTTTTTTTGTATTGCTGCATTGTAATTGGGGACGTTAAGAGATAATCTACATTATTATCCTCGCCTGACACAACTGCAGGGACGAGCACTTTGTCCTTCTGTATACCCCTGAGTATTGTAGAATCTGCAGGCATCTCTATTCCTTATGTTTTTCCAATATCCATCAGGTGAGCAATTACTCACATGCAGCTCTTCGTGTGAAACACATCCTGATGCTATCTCAAGAAGCCCAGGTGAACCTCCCATCTTTTCCATTTCCTTCCTGCAGCTGTATCTTCTGCTTTTCTTTCTAGGACACCTGGTACGAGTTCCGGGTGCTGGCCGTCATGCAGGATCTCATCAGTGAGCCCAGTAACATCGCAGGAGTGTCCAGTACAGGTACAGGATGCTAGAAGACAGAAGCCATCAGCACATGAGCCTCAGCAGGTTTTAGCAAGTGCACCCTCTGCTGGATACTTTCTGCTATTACATATGCTGCAGAACATCCCTTGTTCTCACACATGCAGAAGGCACAGAATGAATGTCCAGTGGTCCAGGTCTTGTCTCCTGTAGACTTTAAAGGGAACCTGTCATCTCCGAAACACCCCCTAAACTAGAGTAAGCGTTGTATAGTGTAAGTGATGCTGAATCCGAATATGTAATTTTTATCTTCGTACTCACTTGCATTCTGACGCTGTGCTCTGACAAACCAGCAGTAAAATGCACCATACAACACTTACTCTAGTTCAGGGGGTGTTTCGGAGATGACAGGTTCCCTTTAAGCCTTTATGGTCAGCATGGTTCTCTCTCCTGCACATTTAAAGCTCTTATGTGCAATATTGTAAAATATGTTGACACTATAATACTAGTCATCATAAGTATATTATTAGTTCCTCAGGCCATGAATACCTCTTAATATTAATAGGGTTTTTCAGGACCTAAGTATTGTTGGTCATCAGTATCAGAGCAGTGGGGGTTCGACTCCATGCAACAATCAGCCTGATAGAAGGAGCCACACTGCAAGAATCTGAATGGGATTGAGTTTACAATATATTTTCCAGCCACTACACCAGGGATCAGCAGCCTCCAGCATCCAGCTGTGGTGAAACTACAGCTACTGGCATGCTCCATTCACTTCTATGAGAGTCCTGAGAACAACCAAGCAAATGTGCATGCTGGGAGATTGCTGACCCCTGCACTACATAGTTTGCAGAGCTGCACTGGTTCCAATGCAACGCGGCTTCAGCTGAGCTAAGGAAAGGTCACCAATATTTAAAGGGGTTGTCAGTTCCTCTGGATAGATCATCATTATCTGATCGGTGGGGGTCCGACACCCAGGACACCCGACGATCAGCTGTTTGAGAAAGCAGCAGCGGTCCTGTTTACCGCAGACCTAGTGACGTCATGTCTAGTATCTATGGCCTGGCCCGTGGCTCAGCCTTGTGTACTTGAATGAAGCTTAGCCACACCCAGGCGAGTGATACTAGTTGTCACATCACTAGGTCTGCAGTAAACAACAAGAAGTCCTTGGTGCTCCTGGAGAGACGATGCCTTCTCAAACAGCAGATTGGTGGGTGTCCTGGCTGTCAGACCCCCCCACTGATCAGATACTCATGCTTGATCCAGAGGATAGATCATCAGAAAGAAAAATCTGCCAAACCCCTTTAAGTCCCAGAAAACCCCTTTAAGGTTTTATGTTTTTCTTTAACAGTTCCACATATGATGATGCACCTCGGAGGGCGTGAATATTTTTGTTGGCATCACTTGCGATCGCTTTGGACCACACTGAGCACTATCACTATAGGGGAGATTTATCAAAACTGCTGTAAAGAAAAACAGTCTTATCTGCCCATAGCAACCAATCATATTTCACCTATCATTTTTAGAGCTCCTTTGGTAAAACAAATCTGATTGGTTGCTATGGGCAACAAAGCCAGTTTTCCTTTCCACCAGTTTTGATAAATCTTCCCATGTGTATCCTGTCCTATACTTGACATAGATCTGGTTTCTGCCTTTCAGATGTCTTCCCCTCTCCAGAACTGAGTGATGAAGGTTTTGCTCGGCCAGTACTCGCCGGAATAGTTGCTACTATCTGTTTCCTGGCTGCCGCAGTTTTATTTAGCACTTTGGCCGCTTGTGTGGTGAACCGACAGAGGAAGCGCAAACTGAAGAGAAAAAAAGGTGAGTGGAGAATTCACAGCTGAAACTGTGAAAGTTCTGGTGACTGAGCTTTGCCTTCCAGCCCAAGCCTACTAGAGGAGGAAATCCTGCATCTATGATCTGTTACACATAATATCATTGGCTGCTGCAGTCATGTGATGTATATTTTGTGCCCATGTGCACTCATTGATAAAAAAAAAAATAACGCACCCAGATAGTAATGTCAGATTGCAGCAAAACTCTGCATGCAGTTATGTCTCTGGAGGATATTTAAATGATTACAGGTGTGGTCTGATAAGACAATTGTGGGGTCATATATCAAACTGGTGTAAAGTAGAATTGGTTTAGTTGCCCATAGCAACCAATCAGATTCTACCTTTCATTTTCCAAAAGAGCTGTGAAAGGTGGAATCTGATCATTTCTATGGACAACTGAGCCAGTTCTAATTTACGCCAGTTTGATAAATCTCCCCCTTGGTCTTGTCACAAAAGGGCATAAAAGTGCTCCCCTATAAAAAAAAAAAAGTCTCAGAGGCTACTTTTGGATAGGGTGCCTCTTGGAGAGAGATTGTTGACTGGTAGACATGCTTCTAAGATGCACTCAAAGACTTTTGCCCAGTTCATAGACTTTGAGAGGCGGCACATCATTGGACTGAGAGAAGCAGGATGGTCGTTTCAATGAATTGCCTGCCATCTAGGCCGTACTGACCTAGCTGTTGGCAGGTGCTGTGCAGTACACATGGCGAATAGGTACTGGATGGCCCAAACAGACCACCAGTAGAGTCTGAGCCACCAACAAGCATGTGCAGTTTCGTTGTACACCATCTAGACGCAGGTGGCACCTTCATTACACACCCCTTTCTCTGCCCGAACCATTTCCCGGTGCTTAGCAAAAGAAAATTTGGTGTCATGATGCCCATTACGTGTCCTGCTATTGACAGCAAGCCACCATCTACTTCATTTGCAGTGGTGTCGTGAAGGAGAAACCTGGACTGCTACGGACTACGACCGTATCATCTGTAGCTATGAATCCAAGTTGTGTTTGGGATCCCATGACGGTTGGGTTTGAGTATGGTGGCCTCGTGGTGAGCGCTTCAATCCTGCCTTCACTTCAGTTACACACTTTCCCAACTGCTGGTGTGATGATTAGGGGAGTCATCGCATATGACAGTCTGTCACCCCTAGTAGTGATAGCGGGACACTAACAGCTCAGTCATATGTGCAGGACATCTTCTGGTCACATGTGTTGCTTCTTATGGCAGGGCATGTAACTGCCGTTTTTCAGCAGGATAATGCTCGCCCACACACAGGCAAGGGTTTGCCAGGAATGTCTCCGCCAGATTGCAACATTTCCTTCCTTCCTGCCTGCCCCATCGCCTAATTTATCACCAATTGAGCATTTATGGGACCATCTGGGACGCTAACTTCAGCAACCGATAAATGTGCAGGATCTAAAGGCCTAGCTGCAACATCTGTAGGTAAATGTGCTTCGGGTTACCATACAGAAACTGTATGTTTCCTTGCCCAACCGTCTCTTATCTTGTATCTAGGCTAGAGTCGGCCCAAGAGCATCCTAGAGCCTTCTTTCAAATGTACAGTTTTCACCAATAGCTTACCGTTTCACTTGAATATTGTAATCACTTACCTATACAGTTGAGTCACATTATTATGGCCACTTCCTACTATCGACATCGGCAGAGCATAGCTCATAAAGGAAGTCTTGTGTTGTGAGCTGGCTTGGTGGGTATATAAGGTGTGTGATAGGCTGTCTGCACACATATCCATCGTTGCTGTCATGGGTAAAACGGTTGATTTACTTACTTTATGCACTTATATGGCACTGACATATTCCGCTTTACAGACCTTGGCATCAAGCTGTCCCCAATGGAGCTCACAATCCAATTCCTTATCAGTATGTCTTTAGAGTGCAGGAGGAACATACAAACTCCATTCAGATGTTGTCCTTGGTCAGATTCAAACCTTGGACCCCTGCGCTGCAAGGCACCAGTGCTAACCACTGTGTCCGAGTTGCAAAAAGGGACAATTATTGGCTTTCAGGCCAAGAGTGGCAGTATTTCTGAAACTGCGCAGTTTGTGAACTGTTCACATGCTGCTGTGGTGAAAGTTTAGCAGCAGCTCACTGCCAAAATGAACCAGGGGCTGCCAGACTTGTGTCTAAAGCAAAAGTTTGGCGAACCCTACTGTGTATGGGTCTCCAAAGCAGACGAAATGGTCTCTGCACCTCTGCTAATAAAGTTGCATTGGCAGAAAAGGGTTCAGTTTTCACTGTACTATCAGAATTGGACCTCCGCTGATTGGCAAATGATTGTCTTCTCCGATGAGCCACATTTTCTGCTTCATTGAACGGAAATATACTTCCGTGTCAGAAAAGAAACATCAAAGAACAAACATCCTACAACCATTGCTGGAAGAACAGAAGCTGGTGGTGGCAGCGTTATGGTCTGGAGAATGTTCTCATGATATTCTCTGGGCCCACTCATCCATATGGACGGCACTTAGCTGACTTGGATATGAATCCATCCTTGCAGATCATGTACACCCATACATGCTGATTGTCTTCCCTAAGACAGATGAGATCTTCCAGCAAGACAATGCGACATGTCACATGGCTAGAAATGTCTGACATTGGTTGAGAGCATGACCAAGACTTCCAAGTACTACCCTCACCCCATAATTCCCCAGACTTGAACTCAATTGAACATCTATGGGACAACCTTGATCTTTGTGTTCGCTCTATGGATCCTCCTCCACGCACCCTCCAGCAGCTGTGGGATGCACTGAAGTTAGCATGGCTCCAGATACCTGTGACAACCTACTACGACCTTACTGAGTCACTTCCAGCCTGTCTAGCTGCTGTCCGTGCTGCACATAATGGCTACTCGGTATATTACAGTAGCTGCTGCTGGTCATAATAATGTGACTTCACTGTGTATTTCATTCACACATATTATGTTTCATTCGATGCAGCTTTGGGTCAAAGTGTGATATTTTTTTTTTTTTTAAAAAGTGCATCAAAGTTTATGATGAAAAGTGTGACCCAAGCAGAAAAGACACACAACACTTCCTAACAATAAAAGTTCAGACACGTCATTTGTATCTGCATGTATGCATCATTGCATAACTACTGGACCTGAAGAAGACGTAAATCTTTTTCTCAGCTGGGAAAAAAGCAGCAACCTATATACACTTATAATTTACAGAGATTGCACACCTGTTTTCTCTGAAATCTAACACCCTGAAAATGTAAGTCCTACTTAGCAGTTATGACTGCCTTCATGGAATTATGTCATACACAGTGATTATTAAGAAGTGCCTGACTAGAAAGTTGGCAGCAAACCCTTGGAAAGTTAACACATACTCCACACATTTACATGCATGTGTTCTTCAGACATATCATAGTAACATAGTAACATAGTTTATAAGGCCGAAAAAAGACATCTGTCCATCCAGTTCGGCCTGTTTTCCTACAAGTTGATCCAGAGGAAGGCAAAAAAACCCTGTGAGGTAGAAGCCAGTTTTCCCCACTAGGGAAAAAAATTCCTTCCCGACTCCAATCAGGCAATCAGAATAACTCCCTGGATCAACGACCCCTCTCTAGTAACTATAACCTGTAATATTATTACCCCACATGTCAACATCTAGACGTACACTTCCTTCAGACGTATCCTCCATGTCTTTACCTGCATGTAAGACTCTCTACATACCCACACATGTCCTTCTAACACATCCCACATGTCTGCATCTACACACATGCTTCCTTCAGACACATCCTACACGTCTACATCTATACACGTTTCCTTCAGACATGTCCCATACTGTATGTTTACATCTACATGCTCATGTCCTTTGCACATACCCCTAATGCTTACATGTACTTGACATGCACACATACTCAACATGTTCATAGCTAATTTCATGTCCTTCACACATATTGCAGATGTCTACATCTACACGCACATGGTCTTCACACAAACAGTACCGCGTATCGGTTTCTGCATGCACATGTCCCTCAAATATACTGCACATGTTTACTGTATATCTACGTGCATGTCTGTAAAAGAAAGCAAAATAGAAGGATTGTAAAGTCTGGTGTTCAGATAGTCTGGAATGAGTTACATCGTCAATATGAAAAGGATTAAAACATCTTTGTCATGTCAGGTGTATTAAAACCAGAAGTGACTGTTTATTGTTCAACCCTGGGGTCCCTGGTGGGGATGGACGATTCCTACTTGAGGTCTAGCCATGCGGGGGGATGGGGGAGCAGTCTGCAGAACAAGTCCATAGGTTTGAACAGGTGTTAAAGTTTATTTTGGGGGGAGGGGAGAATCACATTTAAAAAAAAAAAAGGGCCACATAGCCTTAAAAAAAAATAAACCATACTCGCCCTCACCAATTTTCCATCGCTGCTGTTCAGTGCTGGGACCAGGAAGTGAAGAACAGTGGGAAATCGACCACCATTGTAATGGCATCAGTGAGGCATCTGGTAAGGTAAATATGTGTTTTGTTTTTTTTCATTTTATGCCCTTGTTTTTTCTTGCAAACCAACTTAAAGAAACAGCTGTCGTGTGTGTACATTGAAATAACGCTACATCTGACCATTATGATTTGATAAGATTTTTATCCTTTAGTTCCACCCCTCTGCAGGTTCTATTTCTAATTGTCTGCTCCAGAAGGGGCAGCAACTCACTTCTATGATGTCTCCCATAAACAGCACAAAGAGAGAGGAGCTCCTGTTCCCATATCTCTGTCACACACACACACGCATCAGCATCTCCCTGCACCTCCAATCCTGTCTCTCATGCACTCAAAAGCAGCAGCAGTAGAGAGGACATTATACAGCAGCTATAGGCAGTGTTTCTGTGAATCCAGCACTGGGATGAGATAGTAAAGCATTTATTACTAGCACCAGCTTTTGTGCATCTTTCTGTGTAGCAGCTACTTCCTCCCTTCTACTGTTTCTTCATGCAGTCCAAAATGCCGCAGCATGGAGGGCATTCAGCAGTAAAAAGCTGTTCTACTGTGAATTCAGCACTGTTGTCACATACAGTAGTTGAACGTTTACTAAAAGCAACAGCAGTGTCCTGTGTGATTCTGTCTCTGCAGCAGCTCCCTTTAACCCACACTTGAATGGAGAACATTATACAGCAGTGAAGTGTGCACTCAAAGTGCTGAAAAAGAGGTCATGCAATATTTGGCCTTGATTCACAAATGAGTGCACATCCCATACAACCAATGTTCTACCAAAATCTACAGACACATACATCAAGCCTTGTATTAAAATACAATTTAAAAGGATTGTCCCATGAAAAATATTGTACATTTTGCAACACACCACCTGGATCTGAATGCTTTTGTGATTGCATGTAATTTCAGGTAATAATTAGGGATGCTTCCCTGTCTAGCATATGAGATTCATCCTTGGCAGGAAAAAACTTAAAACAGTTCTGTGGGCAAACCTAAGCCTTTTTTTCCCATTCTGAACGGCCTCTTTAAAATTTTTGGAATAAAAGTCCTGACTCTGCGAGCTGAGATTGGACATATGTAATATGCTATCTGTTAACATGTGCTTTGCTCCTGTTTCTGCAGATCCACCACTGTCCATTACACACTGCCGGAAAAGCATGGAGTCTCCGTAAGTAAAACTCTTACAATTATTTCTGCTTGACTGAATTTACTGAGGTAATGCAGGGAGTGAAGCCTGGGATGTGGGTACTGCCCACATCTTAGCTACTAGTAATGTGTTCTTCTAAAGATGGTCATCCACTACAGATTTTGGACATCCAAAAAGGCAAGTTTAATCAATTGTCTGCCATCTGTTGATGCCTATTTGTGACATCAGCAAACATGACAACTTCCAAACAAAGTTAGATATCTGTGGAAAATTTGTCTTTTTGGATTTTCTCATTTGCCTTAATCATGCCAAATTACAGATGTTCATCTCCTCAGCAGATGTCCAGACTAGGGCACAAATCACAGCAAAGATCAAATGTCGTTTTACCATACATCCTTTACAGACCGACCATGGATGACACGTTAATAATAAAATGGTTGTCTCTAATCCGTAATGTATACCTAGTACCAGTTTTGCACATGCCACCCCACCTATCCCTTGGTTGAACTTGATGGACTTATGTCTTTTTTCAACCGTATTAACTATGTAACTATGTAACCTGAACATTTAGTGTTAGGGCTCATTCACACAACCATTTTAGGTCCATGAAACATAGGCTATGTGTTGGCTCCATCTCCTCTAACCCAAATGACTGCATCCTAGTGATTTATGATACAGTCGATTCCTGTATGATTGCGAGTCTATTATACTGTATTCACATCATCATGTGAGCATACTACAATAGACCCCCAATTAGATAGGAACTGGCTGTATCATAAATTTCCATGATACGTCAGTTCGGGTCAGGGGACCTTTGG
Source organism: Rhinella marina (assembly GCA_900303285.1). Classification (NCBI taxonomy): domain Eukaryota; kingdom Metazoa; phylum Chordata; class Amphibia; order Anura; family Bufonidae; genus Rhinella; species Rhinella marina. Next base: position 113,147 of record ONZH01022203.1, on the reverse strand, counting down.
ACAGTTTGACACATGGACCTTGTTTCCTGGACCGAGTGCAGTCAGGTGAATCAGATAGAGAGAGAATCCAGTAGAATCTACAGCATCTTATCTTTAATTACAGGCTATTCTACTTGTCTTGTACAAAATGCCCCTTTCCAGTGGAGCTCCTGCCTTGATCAGTGACAGAAACAACTAATGATCGTTGTGTTGATCACATTGCTTTAGTTGTAGAGACATATGGATTCTGTATGCTCAGTGGCCATTTTATATTGCCACCAGTTAATGTCTTAGAGACTAGTAAGCTAGAGTTAACACCTCATGATGTACCAGTGACTGTGTTCAATTTGCACATAATGAGCTCTGCCAAGAGCCAAGAATTAAAGGAGATGTCTCCAACAAGGCAACACTTGTCCTTATGCCCTATTGGAGTATATGAACATCAGAAAGTAAGGGTTCTCTATAGGCAGAATGGAAAACCATTGGAAGCAGCAGCTCACAGAAAGAGGCAAACAATTTTGATAGAAGGCTATAACTGCAAGGTTTGAATGTTTGTTTTTTACCATAACTACAGATGAGAAGATTTTACAGGTGAACATATAGTATCCTTTATGAGGCTCCATTTATTTCATTTTAGGTTGTCTTCTGGAAAGGTCAGTCCAGAGAGTGTTCGAACACTCCGTGCTCCATCAGAGTCTTCAGAGGATCAAGGTCTTCCACCAAAAAGGCCTCTGAGCCCAGGACGTGAAAAGGAGTTGTCACTCTACAAGAAGACCAAACGTGCCATGACCAGCAAGAAGTATAGTGTCAGTCAGGCAGAAGCAGAAGTCACTACTCCTATTGAGTTGATCAGCAGAGGTCCAGATGGTCGTTTTGTTACAGGGGGCCCTGAGCAGGAACCGGCTCTGCGTACTCGAAGAATTCAAGGCTTTCCATTTGCAGAAGAAACTGATATGTACCCAGAGTTTAGGCAGTCGGATGAGGAGAATGACGAGCCATCTGGTTTAAAATCTCAGCTTACCCCATTGTCATCTAGCCAAGATTCCCCACTTCAGCCTCCTGCCTACAGTCCACGTTTTCAACATCAGTCTCCAGAAGGAAGGCAGCAGGCCTCTGGTCAGTCAAGACCTGGTGGCTACCATCATGGCCATTTGTATGGTTACTTGAGCAGTAGTCCTCGGGATTCAGATCCACCTCCTCCTTTTTACATGCCAGAAGTTAGTCCACTCAGTTCTGTAATGTCCTCCCCACCTTTGCTTCCTGAAGGCTCTTTTCCACCTATCCCAGAAGAGAATGGGGAGAACAGCTCCACCAGTACTTTGCCTCTTACCCACACCCCAACTGGGGGACGCTCCCCAGAACAGTGGGGAGGCCCAGACTTCCCCTTTGGAGGTTTGGAAGCACCTCCATCTCCTTCAATGTTTGTCCAGCACCGGTATGAACCCAGTGAGATGAGGCGTCCTCTACCTCCGCCTCCTCCAGCCCCCTTTCCTCGGGGGCGTCCACCTCCCAACTCACTACAGGTTCCATCTTATGCAGCCATCTTGCCTCTGGAACTGCATACTGGCTGGGCAGGAAGGTTACCTAGTCGCTGTCCACATCCTCCTCATCCAACCTCTTGGCAGGATGCAGCAATGCAATTGGCTGCACAAGGCCAGCTACGGCACACTAGCCAAGGAATGGGGATCCCGGTGCTTCCTTACCCCGACATCCCTGAACCAGGGCCTTTTGGGATGGATGCTCGATGGTTTGAAAGCCGGACGCGTCCACAGATGAGCCCCAGACAACATCGCAGGCTGGAGCCAGGCTTACATCAAGTGGTGCTGCAGCCTTCCCGCCTTTCGCCACTGACCCAAAGTCCCCTAAGCTCCAGACATGGATCCCCTGAGCTCAGTGCCAGAGCCAGGCCTCGTCCTGGTCTGCTTCCCCCACCTCCAGACTGCTCTGGCATTGCCCTGCAGCCTCCAGGCTTTTTACACAAATCACCTCCTTCTTCTGGATCGCCAGCAAAGAGCAGCCACGACAGTCCTAGCTACCGCCCTGCTCAACCTGATTCCTCCCCTCATGCAGATGGACGCAGGAGAGAAGAGCGAATACACGCAGAGACAGCGGTGCTGTGCACTGCAGGGTGAGTGTGATGTTGGGGTGCGGTACAAACTTGCTGCTCATGGGTGGGGTCCTTGACTTGCATTTTTCAGTACTGTAGGACGATTTAGGGTCCTAGATAGATCCTGACCAGGCTTTGTCCTGAATCTCTTCCGAGATGCTCAGGCAGCTAAGTTAAAAAAAATAAAAAAAAAAAGACATAAGAAGTCAATGGATGGCTCATTATTAAAATGGTGAATGATAGTGCTGCCTTCACAGAGGTTGTTACTAATCATCTATTTATCTGGCTCTGTAAACATCTTGGACTTTTCTACTGCTCTTGGCAGGTGACCTCCTGGGTGGCCTGGACCCTGCAGTAGTGTAGAGTAAGTTCACGATGTTGTAGACATAGAATTCTGAAACCTTTAGTTCTCTTCTAATACTTCTGCAACTGCTGAACCAGTGCCTGCTAAGACTTGATGTAGAGATGACCGCCATGTCCCAGACCACACTTATTTTGCTAAAAACATTGCCACCTACTGAATCCGCACTGCTGACATGAGATGCACAAGGGTGCTTATAATGGGACTAGTCAGTTCATACTTCACAAGAAGTATCCCCCCCCCCCCCCGCGCGCTGTTCAGGAGGTGTTTGTACTTTCCAGACTGACTGCTTCCTGATGAAGATGATTTCCAGCCAAACGATGGACTAATGAGACCTTGTCACTACTCGCAGTTCACAGGCCTGTGTGTTACAGGGTAACTGCATGTTGTGCCGCACTGAGAGGATGTCACATTGTGAGTGGTTATTAATGGTGGTCTTGACACTTCTCAGAGTAGACGCCAATAACAGGGCAAAGTGCAATATAACAGGAGTGTCAATTCATGACAAGGTTGTGCTCCTTGATGTGACGCTAGGGGCGTCCATTTTCTGTGCCAATAAATGACATCAGTAATAAAGTGTGAAGTGCACATTGAATAAAACATGTTTGTGCTCTCTGGGTCTCTCCATTCTTTACATGGACATACCACCAGCATAGGACTGACAGGATTATGTGCACACCAGTGACAGCTAAGAGCTAGAAACCTGGGGAAGATGTTATCTGTGGAGAGGATCCTGTTTCTGTCTGTCCTGTGATTTGTGACTGCTTCCAAGAAGTCCCTGTAGAGTTGATGTCTTGTGCGAATAGGATCTGGGGAGGAATTAGTTACTGACATTTCTTGAACAAATGGACAGACACTACTTCTAAAGAGATAGCACCTTATACCACAAGGCAGATAATGCAGATATCAAGTAGTTACACCTAATAATTTTAACATCATTACTTTTCTTCACCCTTTCCCATAAAGCTGTAGTTTAAGTCAGTGACCCGCTAAGGTGTCCAGGATGCAAGTGTCAAAGGCTGGGTCTTTAGGCCTCAGATCTGCCTTACATCCCACTGACTCATTGCTCAATGGTTGACACTGACACACAGATATTTGTAGGATGGGGACAGCGTGACAAAAGAAACCCCATGAACCTCTACAATGCAGATTCCACTCCAGACAAAGGACAGCAAAGGAAATTCCTTTGTGTGAGTCTTGGTCAACAAACCTGAAGAGTTTGCCTAAATGCTTCATAATCTTGCTGCAAGGACATCACCAGGTCACATGCTGCAGAGATTGGCGCACAGAGGTCTCACCCGGTAGCAGGCGTTAAACCACCGTGACATAACATGTCCCATCCCTTCCCTCCAGTGTCTCAGTATAGTGGCAATGTCTTTTAACAATGTGTCGGTTGTCTTGTATGTTGTGTTGTCTAAGGCATAGACATGACGGCGCAAGATTAGTGTCAGACCTTGATGTTTCTTATACGTATTTTGGATGCTATTCACATTTGCAGGTGCTCCAGAGCTTTTCTAATAGTCTCAGGTTTTCATTCTATAACCTGTATCCCCAAGTGAAGCCCCTACCCCCTCGCTTGCTTTCCGTAGTGCTGCCCTTAGTAACTGTGTCTGTTTTTGATTGATCTCAGCTATCTGAGCAGTGTTGACGTCATGAACTCCTCCGTCCAATAGGTAAGGGTGATCCATGTCCGAAGGGGGAAGAGGGAAGTGCAGGGTGGGCTCCTGGAGGGTGGGAGAACATTGGGGGTCCTTTCCCTCTGTTTATTAACCACAGTCTGCTTTAAAGGGGAACAGTGCACAATGCTCTGAGTAAGGCAACAAATTCAGAGTATACATGTCATTAACAAGAAAGTTCATCCGTTTGTCTCATGTTACAAGAAGCTCGCTATTTTGCACCAATTCAAGAAGGCTTTGTGTGAACTCTAGAAGCTGGCAGGCTGAGTTCTGTCTGTCCTCTTCTCAACAGCCATACAAGCGGCAGTCAGGTGCACCACCTCAGAGAGCCAATGGCATAGCTATAGTGGGTGCAGAAGTAGCAGTGACCCTAAACAGCCCTATAAGTTACACAATTGTATTACATGAACCTGAACCACAAGATGCTATCATGGTAGGCAGAACCAGAGCTACACAAGTGTATTCCTCATTAACCCACTGTAGTATGAATAGCTTGTGCACAGCATAATGTCATCAACTGAACAGGATATCATCTTTAGGTAGTTTAATTGGGACCCAGTAAACTTTGTACCAGGGCTCAAGTGCTTCAAGCAAAATTTCCAGTTATCCAGTTCCATCGTTATCCTGAGTGGACATCAGTGTGACTGCTATAAGGTCTCAAACCACTCTGAGGCTATAGTGATAGTATTTAGGCCTCCTTCTGAGTCCATTGTTCATAATATACTGTACACTATGGAAAATAAAGAAACAGAGTAAGCCCCCCTTATTCATGGAGGAACATGTCTCCTGGAGTGGCCATGCACTGCCATGTCAACAACCATCTTCTGCATAGATAAAGACCACAAAAGCAACTCTTCATTAATCTTCTGAAATAAGATTGCCTTCCACATCTCCCTGTGCTTTGCATTCATAAGATTTCCAAGGTTGTTGATCCTGCTATATTCCCATTAGATACATTTATTCTGATTTTGGACAGGTCTTATACAGTGAAAACCTTTTATATCTAATGCCATCTTATGATAGATAGGAGCTGTATCATACATGGGGCACATGAGAATGAGTCACACTTATCACTAATGTTCCACACATGGAAGTCAGAAAGCCTTGTGTCTTGTGAGATGTCATGGAAATATATGAAGGAACATCTCAAGTTGCTGTCTTTTGGTGACTACATCACTGCTGCAGATACAGACTTCATTATTATATGTATACTATCTCAGTCTACAAAGCATCCACCACACATGCCAGACAAGTCTTTTTGAGGAATTTATCACACCCTACACTCCAGAATTCTGCCTTTAAAAAGTTGCAGACACACTCTAGTAAGAAGTTGCACAGAAAAACTACAGTAGCATTTCTAGACAAAAGTATTAGGTTTAACGATTCCCCAAATTTGACAAATGTGTAATGTTTGATAAATTTAGTGCATCATACTTTAACACCGTCAAAACTGAATTCAAATATTACCCTCATGATAAATTCCCCCCATTAAATCTTGGTGGTTCCATAAGCTGCACCCTCTATAGAGAGCAGGCTCATTGTCAGAAAAAAGGATTCCATATTTGGGTGGTGCTGAGCAAAAGGTTTCTTCCTGGGCGCCAGGTTCCCCGTTAAAGGAGACCAGTGCATCTCCTATGCATGATAAAGCTTTGTTCTAATGCTGTGACTGTAGCGACCTCCTCCTCCGTCTTCCTCCTTCCCTGTCATGGTGACACCCTCATGCAGTCAGCCATTCCAGAAGTACTGTACAACCTGCTGCCTCCAAGCCGTCCTCCCTTCCTCATAGCCGGTAGTGCAGCTTTTCCTCTCCGTATGTCATCACTACAGTCTCGTCCATCAGTAACGAGTCTATTTTAACATCCACAGTTGCCTCTTTACTCCAGTGTCCTCTGTTTGTCCTACGTAACTCTTCAGTGATTCCATCACTCATTTGCTATATTTTAGTGGTAGAAGTGAATCAACTTATGCAGTGAAGATTTAATAACCTGACAATTGTTGTTCTTTACATTGCTGAGAAGACCCCTGGCACGAACCCTTGTAGATGAGATGTTGACCTTGGGTCTGATCATTCATGTCCTAAGTCATCTTAGTGAGATGCCGACCTACAGGGCACCAGTGGTAAATGGTGTTTCATTAGATAAATTTCCCAGGAAGCATTGCCTGAAGACCTCCCTGGCATTTCCTTGTTCCAATGGTCCATCAGTCTCTGTAGTGTCTTCATTTTTGAGTGCGTGTTTCATGTTTATAAGCCTCTGTCTGTACAAGAAAGGTCTTGCTCTTAGACAATATCTTCTATACTGAGATACACATTGAGCATCATGCATTACCTTTTCACTTAGTCATTGCATTATTTCAATCTTAGTAATGGAGACTTCAAAATAATCCTTTCATAAATCTTGAAAGCCGCAGTGACTGTTATGATCATCAGCCAAAGCTTCTGTAGCATTGGGTCACCACAAATCTGTCTGCATCCAGTCTTGTTTTCTAATCTTCAGCTCATAGACCACTCATGTACCTGAAGATAGATGACCATTGTGACAGTAGTAAGCACACTTCCATACATTGTATCCATGAATCCTTAATGCAGATGCACATTTGTCCATTTATTTTGTTACTCCCAGGCAAACCAAAGGAACATAGGAACAAGCTCTACTGTATGTTGGTTAGGACAGATCCTTTCTAGCCTTCGACAGTCAGCGAATATAACATGTTGAAGTGAGAGCACTCTTCTCATATCCAGTCAGTGCTTTGGGACTTTAATGGGCCACAGAGCACCACAAGTGTCCCTTGCCATGGTGCATAGATAAAACTTTGTGCTGTACCTACTGGCAAAAATGTTCAACCACCATGCAAAAGTATTTGAAACGAGGCAGTGTCCTAAAAGGTAGTGTGATATTGTGGGCATTGAGATGCCCTGATGCTGCAGTTGATTTTTGCTGATACTAAGAATGAGACATTATATGCATTATATTGTCCTTACAACCACCTCCCCGCATTCACAGCTGTACTCTCTGATCCACTGAAACAAAGCTGTCTTAAACTTGGACTTACTGGATCTACATAGCCAGATAGAGCAGGCAATTACTGGGAAGGAAGCGTTCCTTCCTGACAATTGCCTGTCCATCAGTGGAGATGAAGAGCTGCATTTACATGCACCGATCACCTCCACTCGTCCCTGTACCGAATCATTGTTTAGACTGCACAATTTACTGCCCAGGAATGATAATTGAGGTAACCACATGAAAGGTTGTTTCAGTCATTCATCAGGTGATCTGTGGCGCCTTTACACATGCAGATAGTCAGGGACAAGTGTTCGTACGAACTTTCATCCCCTATAATCTGCCCAACAACTGGGCAGAGTAAAGCCACCTTAAGGCTGGGGCTGTATGGAGAGGTTTTGTAGCCTTTTCTTATAAAGCCATGCCCTTTTCTGTCACCCTTGTTGAGCTAGGCACAGATAATTTCTCTAATCCTAGATGTGCTACATTTTGGTGCAATTTATGCCAACATCTAGGTACACTCATATTAGTAGATATGGGCCACTGTATTCTATTGAACTGTATAGGTACACGTGGTGCAGGTGCTACAAAAAAGTCCCATGAAGCACCAGCCTAAGGTAAAAACATCACATATTGGATTTACCTAATCCACAGAACAGGTAATGTGCTGCAGGCCTTACCACTGTATAGTACAAGAAATCTGCAGGTGAAGATGACACCTCCTGTGATGTCCCTTGCAGCTGAAGGGAGAAGCTGTATTGCCCTTGACTTGTACTATATCAGTACTCTGCAGAGAACCTCCTTAGCCCTTTCCCAACCCTTGATGAAAAAAACAGTCCCCTTCCCCTTACACATGCATCTAAGGTTTAATTCTGAGGCAGGATTAGGCAAACTATGGATTTCCAGGGTTTTATGAATTACCCAGCATGCTTTATATGTCGTGCCTTGCAGATACCATGGAGGCAACAGCTGACCTTTGCAATGTGTTTAACCTCTCTATCCTTTGCTCTCATCTGCAGGCTTGGGTTAGCTGCTGTACCTGAGAGGTCAGAAGTTGTGAGAGATGATCGTGTTCATAAGCCCAAAAAGTCCACCAAGGGCAGATCTAAATCCCAGAAGCACTCTGGTAAGAATGCCGTCCCCTGATCCCAGGTGTGCATGTGATTACCTATCCCAGGATCTCAAAGAACAACACAAATAACCTTCCTCTGATATCACTACCATTAATTGGCTCCAGACCAAATGCTAGTACCTAGTAACGCACAGAGCTTGGAATGTGTTCCAGAGGCCGAATGGATTAGAGTCTTTATGATTATAGTCCGGTCTGTACAGAACTACTCTATGTCAACCAGAATAGCAAGGTACCAGACTGTCATTCGTAAGATTGGGCTTTGACTGAGTTCCTTGAGGACTGAACTGCTCCAGAGAGTTGAGAAGAAAGATTTAGTTATCTATTATTAAAAATTTTTAAAAGTTGGTTCTCAGTATAAATTCTTGTGCACGCTTCACTTTCCTTCGGGGAGATGCAAGTCACTTTGATTCTAGATACATGGGGTTGCAGGACTAAAGGGTAAGGGCCATGAGTTTATGCTGCTATGTGTGGTCATTCTGCAAGGATACAAAAGGTGTAGGGTGCATGTGCCAATAAACCTGACGTGTACATTAAAAGTATCCATAGGCCTGCATACACCAACAGAGGCCAAAATAATGTCCCTTTGGCCTCTTGAACTTTTTTTTTTTTTTTACTTTATAGAATAAAATAGTCAATTACGCTATTCTATACAGAGGCTTCCAGTGAAAAACTTTTTTTTTTTCAAACTGGAAGTGCAGCGTCTGACCACATAATGTACATTATAGGCATCCATTGGAATGTAAACATCGGAAAGTACCTCTTCCATACTTTGCAAAAGCAGTGTGGATGTACCCTTAGGCTGGGTTTCCATTTTCTACAAAAACCACAGTTCAGTTTTTTGATACAGTGAATTTAAAAAGAGGAGAATACTTGGTACTAGGGATGAGCGAACTTTTGAAAAGTTCGCTTCGTTTCGGCGAACTTTCGTGAAGTTCGGATTCGTACGAACCGAACCTAAAACGAACCTTGCTATAACGGCTGAATAATTGCTGCTACAATAATGGGAGTCTGATAGGGTATAGTTTCGTTTACTTGCAGTTGCTATTACAATGAAAAAAGTGGAAAAAATCCAAGTGACTTCAACAACGGCGACGCAAAATATACGCATATTTGAGAATTCACACTAATGCGTACGCTAATGCGAACATTCCCGCACAAATAACGAACATACAGTCTAGCGTTGTCAAAGGTACGCTACTTAACTGAATGAATATGTACGCATTAGCGTACGCATACACTGCGTCTGCGAACATTCCTACTCAAGTAACGAACATACAGTCTAGCGTTGTCAAAGGTATGCTACTTAATAATGTACACTAATGCGTACGCTAATGCGTATGAATTCATAAAATGCGTGTACACATTAGTGAACATTCTCAAATATGCGTATATTTTGAGTCGCCGTTATTTTAACCAGATTCGTTACGAACTTTCTCAAAATTCGGTTCGGTGACGAACCGAACTTTAGGGAAAGTTCGTAACGAATCTGGTTCGTTACGGTTCGGTTCGCTCATCCCTACTTGGTACTGCATATGTTTTCTCTCTTTATAATTCACTCCTGGATTTGGCTTCATACTACATGAAAAAAAAAACCTGAACATGGAACCCCAGACCCAGATAAGGGGGCCATACACATTAGATACAACTTGGTTGATGGTTGAACAGCAGTTGAACAATCATCTACTGAATGTTTCACAGACACGGACATACACAGTTTACTCCATATTGGCCGTCACAATTGTTCAGACTGCCCCTACATGTTCAATGAAACCAGGTGATGGATCTTTCTGGAAATGTTCTTTTGTCCACAGACAACTGACCTTTCAGACAATAATGGTCTATCTTCGGTTGATTAAAACAAGCTTTTGTTGAAAAAGTTTCACTGACAAGCATTCGTTTTGATTGAAATAGTCCATTTGATCAACTCTAAACTAATGTGTGTGGGTGCCTTCAGTGTTTCAAGCATGATTCTGTTATATCTCTTCTGGGTCGTAAGAGATTAATGCAGGTTGTGTTGTCTCTACCAGATGGATCCACCTCACAGGTTCACCAGCCAGCCCCAGCCATGTACATGGACACTCGCTGCATCCGTAGGAAGAAACGCTCCGCTCGACAAGACCCCTTCTCACGTCTATCTGCTCTGAGGGACGAGCTCTGTCACCGTTCACTGTCTGATGATCGGGCTGCCATCCTGACCAGCACAGAGCCCGATGACTCCAGCGGCCATGCCACACTTCTGTGACCATCTTTGGAGACAGGCCTGGTTTTGGCTCTTTCTGTCTCTTGGTGCTGCCACTCCCTGCCCTCCCTTTTAAATGACTTATACACTAAAGCGTGAGCAGCGAGTTGTGCGTTCATTGCCTACCTCACCAACCCTGTGTGTGCCGGGTATATGCTCACGCCTCACACCTCGGAGCAATGTACAGTGTTAAGACTGCTAGATCTGAAGATACATGCGTAGGTCACAGCTCAGCAATACAAGTGGTGTGACCACATCTCCACCCTGCTAGAGGCTACAGCCTGGTATCTATGGAGCATCATACATGTCATAGCACGACTAACATGCCATGTATGTATGTTGCTAGAGAATGCTTAATCGTGTAGGACAAATATTCTGATTTTATGAAGCGGAAACTGACACCACTAAAAGCTACATCCATTTACTACTTTCTAATTTGTACTACCTAAATGAAAAGCTTACAGTACTACTACCCTGAGCTGTGGAGTATGAGGGTATCTGTGCAGACATGTGCCCTGTGCATGGATCCAGTTGCACCATTTGCTAAGAACAAGTCTTTAAATTAAAAGAGTGAATGAGGGTCATTCTGGTATTTTGCTCGTTAGAGACGTGAGGCACAAGAAAGGGTAGTACAAGTTACCTGTCAGTGAATGTGGTTTTTTGGTGTTTACTTTTCTCTTTGTTATAGGCTGCTAAAAGCTTCATTTGTGGGGTTCAAGATCTGATACCTTCCAATGTAGTTAATCCAACTAAGACTACCAAGCTTGCTTATTTGTGGTTACTTGGAACAAAACCTGTGGTAAATGTAGAAAGCCCAGTGTAATACACAGGATGAAAAGTAATGTAGAGTAAGATTGCAGGACAGTAATGGATCATTTCAGAGAGCAAAGAAAAGTATTGTAAAGTAACATTGAGAGAAGGATAGTATTGTAGAGTAAAGGAGAATAATGGAGTGTAAGAGAAGCAGAATCAGACAGAGTAACGGAAGGGAGGAACAATGTAGAGTTAATGCAGAGTAAGAGATTACTGCAGAGTAACAGACCAGAGCAAGGCCTCATGCACACAGCCGTGTCCCCGAAATATGGATATGGTCAGTGGTCATGAGTTTTGTGTGCTTTCCATATCCGTGTGTCCGTTCCACAAATGATAGAATATGTCCTATAGTTGTCCACAAAGTGCGGACCCATTGAGCTCAGTGGGTCCGCAACAAAAGGCAGGACACTCATGGACTGCATCTGTATTATGCGGATCCGCATTTTGCAGACCACAAAACAGGCACAGTCGTGTGCATGAGGCCTTAAGTAGAGTAGCAGAACGAAAGAAATGCAGAGTACCATCAACTTAGGAAAACATAGAATGGAGGAGAGTAATGTAGAGTAACAGAGTAATAGAGATCATCAAGTAATGCAGAGTAACAGAGCCAAGGACAGTTATTAGCAGTGAAAGTGAGTGATGTACAGTTAAATAGAAGGAAAGACAATAATGCGGAGTAACAAAATTGATGGAGGAACATTTTGAATAAGGGTAAACTGGCTCCTTACTATTGCAACAGACAGTGGAGGAGAGTAATACAGTAACAGAGAGGAGAGTGATAGAGTAACAGAGTGAAGGAAACTAATGTGGAGAGTTTTAGGGTAAGGCAAGGGTTTTATAGTAAGGGCTCATGCACACAAACATATTTATTTTCTGTGTCCTTTTCGGTATGCGGAACTATTCACTTCAATGGGTCCACAATTAAAAAACGGAAATGACTCTGTGTGCATCCTGTTTCCGTATGTCCGCATGGACATTCTGCAAAACAGATACAACATGTCCTATTGTTGTACATTTTGCGGACAGGGACATTGTTACAATGGATCCTCAAAATAATGGATGTAATATGGATGTCACACAGACGTCGTCTGTTGGTTTTTTTTTTTTTTTTGAAGATCTGTGTTTTGTGGACTGCAAAATATATACAGTATGTTCGTGCACATGAGCCCTAACAAAAAGTGAGAAAAGAGATAAATTCAGAATACCAGTAGGTTGAGGTATATGAGAGTAATGTAGCTAAACTCTGTCAGTCTGTTCTGGATGAGGAACAGACTGCCGGAGTCATGCACCACCAGATCCCCATTCACTGTAATGGGATCCGGACGCCTTCTGGAAAATATGCCGGCTTTGAGCCGGACAAAAAATGTGTGCTGTATTTTTTGTTCGACTGAAAGCCAGCATAAACGCTGGATACATTGAATTCCGACAGTCTGTTCTTCCACTACAACAGACTTCCGGAGCTCACAGCTCATATTGTGAACCCAGCCTACAATGGGAGTATGGCCGTATTCATACATCTGGGTTTTGCATCAGCATTTGTTCTAGAGCAGTGGATCCTCCACCAAGGTAAGGTGTCATGGAAAGATATGTACAGGTTCTGTGCTTTGGGCCACAACTGGTATAGGGTACTGTAACAAACACTGATGCAAAACACGGACGTGTAAATAAGGCCTAATGTAGATAAGTAATGTTGAGTAAGGGCCCCAAAGCTATTCTGATGAACGAGTGCCGTTCAGCGATATAGCATGTCAGTTGGCACTCATTTAGTACATTTACATGTACTGATCATCATACGCAGACGAACATACAGTTTGCATATTGTCAGCAGGACAACCCCTGTTTACACAATGTGCTGCCAACAACTATGATTCTGTGCCTACGTAAAGGATGCTGTCAACGACAAGCCAGAATTTGCTCATTTGTCAGCAGATCGCTGGACGTGTTGACATGGGATAATGATCGGAAAGAACGTTTGTTCTGCTGATCATTGGCCAGTATTTTGTGGAGTAGAATAGTGCGGACAGCTGGAGAATAAGGGCTTGGGTTTGATAGTAACGCAGAGGGACTGAGAGTGACCTGGAGGGTTGAAGAGTAATGCAGGGGGTTGGAGAGTTGAGGTAAAATAGTGTTGTTTGCATTTTAAGCAATAATTTCCATGTTTTCGGAAACAGCTGCTGATGGTTTTGTAGTATTTCACCACTCCATTGTGTCATTTGCTGTAGCATTTAATAAGTGGCGGCTTCTTTCTCATGATTGACATCACGGTGTGTCTGCTGTAGGTAACATTACCCGTCATAGTGCCAATGATAAGAGCAGACACGCGACAGAAGACAGGGGCTCCCGCCTTCTCAGCCCTGTGCACCACCACACAATCTGCGTCTTTTCATCCATTGGTTGATAATGTATAGCCGCCATCCCACATACGTGGAGACTGAATTTCTGCTGCACTATGTTGCCACGGTGACCATCAGTTAAAGGTGCTTTATAGTAGCAGATTTCTACAGGACTTTTGTGGGTCTATAGAATATAGCAATATGTTTATTTTGCTTTTTTTTAATATATTGGGAAAAGGATAAGGGTGCATTCAATTTACCGTGATGAGCTCCTGAACTGTCTTTTTTCTAGATTTACAATTTGTAGAGTAATGCACGGCAGGATGATAGTGGCAATAATACAACATTCAGAGAGCAGATCTGTAAGAGACAGGGTTCCTGGGAAATGGATTATGTTAATTGGAGATCTTACGATATGTGAGGGGAGAAACAATCATTCAACCTGTCCATCAAGTCCTAACTTCCAGAGGTATGTGACCTGAGGAGTCCTCATATTGTACCTCATTGGATCAAAAGAAAAAAGTGTGGTACCGTGTTAGCCATTAGAAAACTGGTTTATTGCTGTCATTACGAGAAACAATATCAGAGTCTTGCAGGTATGATACCTGATACCTAAGAAAAATCTAAGCAATTCTGTTACATAGCAAGCTTTCGAGACAACTTCATCCTATGGCTGACAAAAGGCACCTGAGTTGTCTTGAAAGCTTGCTGTGTAACATCATTTCTTCAATTTGTGTCAGCCATTAAAAGCAATCATACCTGCAAGACTCTTTATTTTGTTTCTCTTAATAAGAACAATAAACCAGTACCTCACTGGGAAACCAGTTTGGAGCCTGTGGTCATTATGTGTTCATTGTACCTGGTGGTCTTCACACAGAGTAGCCAAATCATTTAGGCCCTCTGGAGCTTGTGGTCATTGTTCTTGGTGGTCACCACACAGAGTAGACCCATCATTCAGTCCCTTTGGAGTTTGTGTTAATGTATCTGGTAGTTACCAGACAGAGTAGTCTCATCATTCAGTCCCTGTGGACATTGAGGTCATTATGTTTTTATTGTATCTGGTGGTTACCACACAGAGAAGTTTCATTACTCAGTCCCTATGGAGCTTGTGCTCACTACTGTATGTGTTCATTGTACTTGGTGGCCACCACACAGAGTAGTCTACTAATTCAGTACCTCAGAAGCTTGGTTCTTCCAGCTTTATGGTGCAGGATGCTGACTATGGACAGTGGGAAGATCATGACATTTGTGAAATAGAATGTAAATTTGTATTGAATGCCAGTCGAGGACAGGTTGAGCCACATAGCACACCTAGGATATAATAGATTCTCAGTTACTGCAGGCCACTTACCCCAATATGTTATGGGATCTTGTATCCTCACTCATACGCCTTTGACTAAGTAGCAATCTCTGTCGGGATTATTGTGGAGAAGTGTTTCCTAGTCACCTGCATCTTTTGTCTCATGAGAGAGTTTGGACTAATAGGCACACTGAAAACTAGTGGAAAGAGTCAAGAAGATCAGTCTTCTATCTATCAATGATACATAGATGAGATTCTTACCATAGATGTGGTTTTGCTAGAACCACAATCTGCTGGTTCTGGGAAATGTTGGCGGGTACCCACATTTCACTATTACAGTAGCCTGGTAGCACATTGACCTTAAGGCTGATGGTGCTTCCTACCGTCTCCCACCTTTCCTGGGTAAAAGCTAGCATCATACTCCATATGTCTGCTAGGGTGGGAATGGGAATGCCAATAAGTGTTTTAGGTCAGCAGACTAATGTGCTTTTACCTATCCAACAATCATGGAGTATCTAGTAACAGCTCAGCAAGATGAACTTTCCTTCTTGTAGTTCTTTGTAAGGCCGCTGTCTGAAGAGATGGTGTTGTGTTAGGGTATTGTACCATGAAGTGACTTTCATACCATATCCACAGTGGATAGAAATTATATAGGATCATAAGGCAAATTAGTTTGCAGGATCCATCAGTTTTCCTAGAAAAGCAGCAAAACAAAAGCATATTATAAGGGTCAAAAGTGGCAGGGCTGGAACACAAATCTCCCCGTTACAGTCCACTGTATTTGTAATTTCATTAAACCGGTTTCCTGTTATGGATCTTGGGGTTTACATAAATGATTCTTCTTTGGTTGATAACCCCAGTGAGCTTGTCCAGTAAGTGTTAGGTTATTCCACATGAAGAAGCCCAACATGTATGAAGCAGAGACGGCAGCTGCAGAATTGTATTATATGTAAAGAGATGTTTGGCCTGATTCCTGTAAATGGAGAACTATATTGAGGTTGCGTGTCTCAAGCTCAGTTCCTGCTCTAGATCGTGGATCTGTAAGTAGAGTTCAGAAGAGAAGTTTCAGTGTTGTTTGCTTTTTGTACAGCGCTTTGTAAGAACTAAGGGCTTTGTATTCTGAGGTGTAGGCTCTTGGTGAACAGATCGGTCTCAACCTGTAGTTCTGCAACATTCAAGAGAATCTTTACAGTGAACTGAAACTCTTGTAGGATATGCATGATCTTTCTGGCCATAGAACTGTATTATATGGTTTAGCTGTGCTCTTCTGAGTTCTGCAAATTTTAAGAACCAGTGACATATTTGGCAGAAAACCACAGGAAGCCATCAGCAGAAATAAAAGATACAAAACGAACAGGGCCCGTAAGTGTTTGACTCATATACACACTACTTGCTGTAAATGTTTACGCCCATGTTCTACTCCAATAACATGGACGCGTGGCCAGGGCCGGCTGGAGGCTCCCTTCTGTGGGGACAGTTTGCTGTACATGTGACCGATCGCGATTACAGAAAATTGTTCTCGGGATTAGATCTTTGGATTTCCTGGAGGAGTCAGGAATGGTTTTTCGTGTTGTACATAATTTATTTGTTACTGTATCTTTGGAGCAGTTTCTTTTCTATGGCAAGAGGTATTCTCATACAGTTTCTGTGCAGATATACAATTCTACATATACAAATAACATATATAAAGATATATATATATATATATAGAAATATATAGTAAAAGAGAGCAGAAAGTCTATATCTATACATAGATAGATATATGTTTTATTTTTTTATGGAGCTGCTAGTAGCCACAAGCTTGATGTGGATACAATTTTAAACGGATGCTGTGGAAATAGTCGTCCAATAATAATTTAGCGGTTTTCTGCATCGGGATGGCAATCTGACCTCCCCAGCTGGGAAAGGGCCATTGGTGCTATAGATTTTTGGTCATAGTTTAGACATCTTGGTGCAGTTTCCTAGCCAGATAGGTATTAACAAAGGGTGATCTTTGGATTATAACTGTCTTCATTGTACTGTGTATCCCTCCAACCAAGAACCGACTTGGAGGTTAGCTGCAGGGCTATTGGATGATATTGGTGCACAATGAGTCTGAAAGCTACAGATTCCTAATTACCTTTTGACAAAACCTGTGGATAAAAAAAAATTGGTGCTCATATACCAATGCAACTAATGTGAGATCAAATGATTTATTCATTGATTGTGTGAGTTCTGGCCACCATATGGCCATGGATACCAAACCAGTGGTGGTCGTTTGGCTAGTAGCTTTACTAATGTTCTCTTGCCTATTAAATGACGTGAAACCTCAACATACTGTACTGTCTGTAACAAGCCAAGGATGATGTGCTAGGTGCTGCTCAGATTGAAGAACCAATTGAGAATGTACAATGAAGGACATTTTTATCATAGGTTTGGAAAGGTCACAAGACAGGCAGGAGATGTTTGGAAGAAGCACATTGAGGTCCCATTAGTTCTAACAACTATTCTTTGATCCAGTGATCGGGATGTGTTTAGTACCTATGGGATAGACCTGCATATTAAGCCCCTGAGAAGGGGGATTCTTTGTAGGAAGCCTTGCCCCTTCAGTGCCTTATTGCCATCAGAAGCACATATGCCATCTTAAAACAGACCTGTTCAAGCCCAAGCTTGTAGTACACATGAGGTGGGGACTGTTAATCTGGTGCTTGTGTTTGGTTTACCTGGTAAAGTTTTGTTGAAGGGTGCAATGTACACACAGTTACATCTTATCAAAAGCAAAACTAATCATTGATTGCACTAGTGACTTCATCTTTGAAACTAGAGAAATGTTTCACATAACAGAAATAGAGCATATGTCCTCCTCACAGATAACTCTCGTGAGTCTCGGCACTGCAAACATTGAGGAGCAAATACCACTTGTGGCTCAACTTCAGGGTGGCACCTTGTAAAGCCCTGCCATGTTTTCTTGGATATGTTCCCATCACTGCCATAGGGCTGATCTCACAGATATCACATTAAACTTTCCTAACCCTAACTTTTGGATGTAAAAAGTTGCTTGCTCGTCTCTGAAGTTCATAGTTATCTGGATCACTTACAAGTTCCAACACATTTCTAGCACATGAAGAGTTTTCCATCACTCACTTTATAGAAAACCACAAAGATTAGTGCATAGTTCAGTTAATTCATCGTTTTCATTTCAATACTGAGTGAAATTTAGTGAAATGAATGTTGTGTTCTGTTCACACCACATTCATAGTATTCTGCAGTCTGCCTATACATGCCACATAACCCAATGCAGGTACATGACTGACTTGTTAGAGCTTAAAGGGTTTCTCCAGGAATAATGATTTTTTTTGTAAGTGCCCCAAGCCTTCCCCTGTAAACAAAAGATTCATATTTACCTGCTCCCTGCTGCACTGGTCCTCTGCGCTACCTCCCATATGTCTATGTTCTGGTCCCTGCACCACCGCCAAATCACCGCTGAAGCCAGTCATTGGCTGCAGTGGAGCATTTGACCATGACCATGCTATGGTTGATGTAAACACTGTGCGGGGACTGAAACATGTGCATGCAGGAGGGAGCACGGAGGACCCCAGTGGTGGGGAGCAGTGAAGCATGATTCTTTTGTTTACGGAGGAAGGCCAGGAACCCTTGCTAAAAAGTCATCATCCCCAAATAAACCCTTTAAGTACAAACCTAGCCAAACATATGTCAAAAAGACTCTATCGTCATTCTGTTGGCTGTAGGAGTTCAAGACTGTAGAAGTTAATGAGGACTTAACACTTCCTTCCAGACATATATGCTGTTTGTTAAAATGCAAAGCAAGCTTAAAAAAAAAACAACCCAGTACCTATCATAGAGCACACCTGATAGGGACACACAGCCATGTGCAGAATGAGGAGAACCTTCCTGGGGAGAAAGATTGTATTATTCTGGGTCAGTGGTAGACAGGGGCGGACTGGGAACTTAAAGTGGTCCTGGAAAAAATACTTAAAGTGGCCCTGTTTTGTAGTCTGGTTCAAATTGATGGAAGGCAGGGCCAACACAAGTAGGCGGGTTCAGCAATACCATATTGTGGCACATTAAACCACCCCAGAATAGCCAAATACCACAGTCCATCACAAAATACTGCCGCCAGCAGCACAAAATACATGTCCAAAAACTTCCACTGGCCGGCAGTGAGGAGGGCTCATGCGGCTTCCTGGGCATCGGCCCGCAGGGAGATTTCCTTGTAAGGTCTATGGCCAATTCACCCCTGGTGGTAGATCATGGAACATACCAGCCCCACCACTGTAGTCATGCTGCTATTATTCCTTGCAGTTGTAGCCCATTGTCTTGTGTTGTGAGCAGTAGGTTAGTGACAGGTCCCTTATGGTTGTTTTATGCATATTGTGGGTGATCCAGTGACATTGAAAATACACAAATCAGCTGCCCAAGGAGAAGTTTGTTTTTTTTCTTACAGGTTAAAGGGATGCTCCTCTGCCGAGATCTTACAAACAGTTATTAGTCTAGCAGTAAATTCATTATATGAACAAGCTTCCTCCTTTAAAGCGGATAGGGGTGTTCTAGAATGAGAGAATGAAGCTCTTTAACAATTGGAGGTTTCTATTGCAGTAACGTCATATTAGGAATCTTCCAGTGCTCTGATTTCCATGGTTTTATCCAATATTAAGTAGCTAATGAAATAAACTATTCCCTGGTGATTTATGGGATCTACCACACCACCAGCTTCTTGCCTAAAGCTTTACTTAATTCCTCTGGAAGTATAAAGATGGCTATAAATGCCACTAGACAAATAGTCATTGGGAGGAATTTAATAAAGTTTCTATGGCGTAGAAGAATTTCAATTTTTTGCACTTGCACAAGCCCTGGTTTGCTCAAAAATTTACAAATTTTATGCCATACTCATCACTTTTGGAAAAAATGGTCAGATAGAGTCGGGCCTATGTGGGCCAACAAATTTAAGATGCCACAAGTGACACCTAAAATCTATACCAGCCCCATACTGGCATAGATATCAGATTCTGTACCACGGACCTGCCGAAATGCAGCAAGATTATTAAGAAGCATTAGAAACATCAGTCTTAATAAATTCCTCCCACTATATAATAGTAGATTCCTTTAAGCCTGTGCAGAGGTTGTGGTGAGTTCATGAAGAAGGTAGTTTAATTGGTCATTTAAAGGAGACGTACCAGAATGAACTACGTTTCATGTACTTTAAACACGTGAAGACTTTGTATGGATTCAAATCGCCATTGACATTAATATTTACTCCCTGCTTGTCCGACATTATGTGTACCATATATGTGTGAACATTGATGAATTTGGGGATTTGCTTTCAAACCAGGTCTCCATGACAGCACTGCAATTGACAGGAATCAGAAGTAGATTTAGTCTTCTGAATCTCTCAGTAATTCAGGCTTTGGACCTGAAACCAGATAAGATCTCAGCAGAGAAAAAAGAAATTAAAGGGAATCTGTCACCAGTTTTATGGTGTCCTAAGCGCAATATAAACTAGTGACAGATCCCATTAGATAATCATTTGGTCACTTTCTTTAACTGACCCAGATGTTTTGCTAACATCTTGTATTGAACAGCTCCAGCGTATGTTAATGAGTCCTCATATTCATGTGCCCCGACTGCCACTGATTGCATTAGGAAAAAACCTGTCCATTAGCGTCAGGAGGGGCGTGGAGAGCAGGAGCTCATGAATATCAGGACTCATCGTCATGCACTAGACCTGTTAGGACTTACAAATTAGGGCAGCATAAAATTGGTGACAGATTCCCTTTAATGGTTTCACAGTTCTATTGTCCCCTAAAGGCTCTTTCGTAGGTTTGTTCTAGTCCTTTAAATAACCCATGTTATCTGCTTTTAGTCTGGAAATAATGGTACAGTACATAGCCACCATGCCCCCCTGTACTAAAAAATTCAATGTTGTTTCAGCCATTATTGGTATTTTCCTACTCGGTCTCAGAAGCTGAAACCCAGAATCCAGAAACCTTCTGCTTATGCGTGAAACATTCTTGTGGTTCACTAAAGGGTAAGTTAGAATTTTGTCATCATCGTCCAAGCGATGACCACCTCACATGTAGACGTTGGGAAGAGCATCTGCAGGTCATTTTCAATAAATATTTGTACAAGTGAATGCATATTTAATGAAACAAAGAGAACAAATAAAGATATGAAATCTGTTTTATATTCCTTCTTCTCTGGTCCGTTCCTTTAAGATACAATGATGGTGGGAGATTTAAGACCATAAAATCATCTGCTGACTATTGAGGAAGGTGATGGTGCTGAGAACCATATTCCCAATTTTGTCTCAAATTTGTACACAATTATAACAATCCACATGCTGTGATCCGAAAATACAGACAGAAGTGTGGTGCTGTGACCCGTCATATCTTCATGACACAAGTTCCAGCTTTTGCTGAGGGACACGCTCACCAGGCGGGTGGAGTTGTATGAGGATTGTGATGTGGCAGAGGAGGAGGCTGACTGAATGGCGCAAGGGGAGGTACTGAGATCGAGTGAAGCGGTAGGCTTGAGATCTTACAGCAGGAGAGCTTGGGCTCCTGGAACCATTATTGCAGATTGTATTCCAGGAAAGGTATAAGAAAGGACAACGTGTACCACTATAAAACCTGCCCCAAACAACCTAGCCTGTGCATAAAAGATTGTCTCACAATATACTAGATGGGGTATTTTGGAAGTTGTTTTCTATGTTTTTGCACCTCATCACCTCTACAAGCCTGAAAAACTTCCTAATAAAAAGGAGGCCATAAAATACATAAGGTGCTCCTTCATTTTATTCGCCTGTGTTTGAGTCAAGTAGCATACTAGTGCTAAAAACAATTGCAGAGATTTACTGAAAGGGGCTTTAAAAAGTCACAAATTCTGACATAAATTATAGCTCAAGTCTTTGCCTGGATCACCTATTGCCCCCCTTCCCCCATGAGTCAAAATCCAACTTTCCAACAAGCTTCAGTATTTGACAAGGGAATATGGCCAGGACAGGTATCCATCTGTAGACAGCTGTTTCAGGGTGCTTGCCCCATGTCAGTATAGAGTGGAATTCTGGCTGGCTCAGTGCTATGCCGTGGAGGTGGCTTAGGCAGTGTGCTGAATCTCCTTAAAGTGACACGTCCTGTATAGAGACTTACTGGAAATACTCCATGGCCTGGAGACTTATTGGTAATGCATAAGTACTTCTAAAGCATCGCACTGGCTATATTCCCATGGCTTGCTGGAAAGTCAGAAGTCAGATCTTGATTTATAGAGCCACGTCCAATGGGTGGCGCTGGCGAGATGGTACTCTTTCTTGGGAGATATCCCTTTGCATATTAGTTTCTCATGGAGCATTGTCAGTAAGTCTCCATACAGGACTGATCCCTTTAACTCTTTCAGCCCCAGATTTTTTCATTTCTGCGCTTTCATTTTTCACTTCCTGCCTTTCCAGAGCCATATATTTTTCTGTTCACATAGCCATATGAGGGCTTGTATTTTGTGGAACAAGTTGTACTTTCTAATGACACCATTAAATATTGCATGAGATGTAGTGGGGAACTGGAAAAAGATTCCAAATGGGGTGTAATCGAAAAAATAATGCAACTGTTTTATGGGTTTTGTTTTTTCGGTGTGCCCTACTCAGTAAAACTGACCAGTCGCTTTCATTCTCCAGGTCAGTATGACTGACAGTATGGAAAAAATAATTTTTTTGTAGTTATGCATACTGTATGAGGGCTCATTTTTTGAGGGGTGATATTTACTTTTCATTGATACCATTTTGGGATGTGTATGACTTTTTGATCACTTTTTATTAAATTTCTTGTGGGAGGTGAAGCGACCAAAAAATATTTTGACTTTTTTCCGTTTCACCACTTGCCATATGGGATAAATATTTTAATCGTACAAGTGTTTATGTATTTTTATTTTTATTTTGGGGGAAAGGGAGGTGCGTTTGACCACAGCATCTGAGGGGTTAAATACATGCGATCAACGTTATCATCGATGGTATAGTTAGTCCTGGGTGTCTGCCATGGGTGTCTGAGCGGGCGTCATCTTTAAATACCCGTGCTTGGCAGGAAGGGGTTAAGGAGATTCAGCACCCTGTCTAAGCTAGTATGTTTTACTGCATTTAAAAAAACAGAAACCTTTGGAAAAAAAATTGGACCAGGTGAAGATAATGTCCCCCTGAATTATTTAATTTATTTCACTAAATTTCTTTCACCTGCAAATATTTTTAGTGATAAGTAGAGATGAGAGAACGTGCTCGTAACGAGCACTGTACCGCTCGGCTCCCCTGCGCTCGCATGGGCGCAGGCAGCCGCTTCCATCCTCCTGAGGAGGATGGGAATCGGCTGCCTGCGCCCATGCGAGCACAGGGGAGCCGAGCGGTACAGTGCTTGTTACGAGCACGTTCGCTCATCTCTAGTGATAAGTAATAATTAATGTACAAAGTTTATTGTTTGTTCTGACAGCCACACTTTGTTATATTTCTGTTTACAGAGGTGTTTGAGGCTGTAGTTTTTATTCATACCATTTTGGAGTATCTACAGCTTTTACATACGTTTTTATTCAGTTATTTTGGGGAGTGAGGCAACCAAACTACAACAAATCCACCATTTTTCTTTTTTTTCCATTGCAACATTGACTGCTCATGATCAATTATTTTATATTTTAATAGATCAGAAATTTTTGGCAAGGCCAATTATGCTTGTTTTTTATTTTTATATGTAAAATTGGAAATTTTTGATTTTTATATATATATATATATATATATATATATATATATATATATATTTTTTTTTTTTTTTCTTTTTACAATATTTGCTGTCATTTTTAGTTCCCTTAGGGGACTTAAAAATGAAATCCTCTGATCGCTTATTCCTTAGGAGTCAGACACCCACCAATCAGATATTGATGACCTATCCTGAGAATAGGTCCTAAGTATTTAACTCATGGAAAACCCTTTTGAGGGTGGTGTCACACATAGGTTTTTGAGGCAGTTTTGATGCAATTTTTTGCACAAAGTCAGAAATGGGATGGATGGGAATTAGAATATAAAGAATCTACTTCTGGTTCTGGCTTATAAAACTTCATCAAACAGCTGTGTATGACACCACCCTAACCCTTGCCTTCTGTTCTGTTATCAACTTGCTTAGTCTAGTGTTTTGCTTCTAAATGTAGTCGGAGTTGTTACACTGGCGTGGATGAGCATTGGAAACTGAATGACACAGAATTAAATAGGGAACAATAAGCTATCAAATGGAATCCTGACAACAACATAAGTGGTGCAGCAGAAGGATAATAGCACAAACAGCACATCCTCCGCTGACAAGTCCATATTCTTTACTACCACATCAGTAAGTTAATATCTATCATTACTCATAAGTCCAGAATTATCAGATGATTATATTTATAATATATTTCAGGAAACTTTGTTTCTCTTACTTGATAAATATCATAATTCTGGTTGCCTGCAGCCACCACCAGGTGGAGCTTACTGCATATAGATGTATGAAGCAAGTATTGTATTCAATAGGAGGTGGAAAAGTCTGTATGAAATGAGCTCTCCTTAGTGGCAGCTTCAGGTAGACACTGTAACAAGCTGTCCTTATGGTAGGTAAAACTATGATTTAAATACTTTGCAGTTTTTAGACCTGATATAGCTTATTAAATGTTTTTCTGCTTAATGGGCAAGGTCATAGTAGTGTCCCACAAAGGTACAATAAAACTATGACTACAATTCAAGGTCCTATCCTCAGTGCATCAGATTACTGCTTCCTCTGACAGCAGGCTGGAAGCTGCAGGCTGTGCATGAGGCTGGGCCGAGCTCACATCATGATGCACTGGTGGCAGGTCTATTTTCCTCTCATTAGGATGAGATTGTTTTGCTCGTCATGCCGCCACTACAACACATTACCGGTTACCTTGGAGACCCATAAATGGGCCACGCTGGAAGCTGCAAATAAATGAGACGAGAAAGCTCATATCAAGAAGGATTAGAAGGAGATAAACATTTTAATGGCAGATAAGGAGAATCGGTTGCTCCAGGAGATGAATGGTGTGACAGCGAAGATGCACGGTTGATTTGGAGCCTCTGGCTGAATCTTCTGCCAATCTTCGACTGTAATTTCTGAACTTACTTGGGTTCTCTGTTTATGTACAGGATGGGCCCCTCATATACACTGTAATAACTCAGAAAGGATTCTAACCAATAAAAGCAGAGGACATAGACAGACCTCTTAAAAGGGTGGTCCATGATTTACTTTTTTGTTTAACCCCCCCCCCCCCTCAAGCGTGACCTGTGAACAAAATACCTGCTCTCCATCACTCAGTTCTGGCTCTGTGGGTCCCGGCAGTCTACACTACACTTTGGGTCCCCACATGTAAACTTTTTGCGTGGACAGGGTCAAGTACACCACTGCAGCCAATGACTGGCCTCATTGGTGAAGTGTTCCCAAGTGGTATGTCACTGTTGTGTCACCTGTCACTTGGGGACACATTGCCAATGAGGTCTGTCCATGACTAAGGTGGCGCACTTGACCCCATCCATGCAGGAAGTTTACATGCAGGGACCAGAAATACAGTGAAGATAGCCTGGGACCCACATAGCTGAAACTGAGCAGTGGGGAGCAGATAAGTATAGTTCCCTTTACAGGTTCTGCGGGGTGGGGGTGGGGTAAAAAAAAGTAAACCGTGGTCAACCCCTTTAAAGGGTTTCTGTCACCAGATCTGGGCATATTAAACAGGATGACATTTGCAATGTGCAAATGTCACCTGATGCCCAATCTGGTATTAATTTTTCTATAGGTGCCCCCGTTTTTGATAAAAATCATGTTTTATTTTATGCTAATTAGGCTTACTAGGTGCAAGGGGCGGTTACCTCGCACCTAGTAAGCTCCGTTTGCCCACCCGCGGTCACGCCTACCTTGACTTGATTGACAGGGCCAGGCAGCTTGTTGGATCCTCTGCCGGCCCTGTGCTCCATTCAAATCCCGCGCCTGCGCCGTGCGGAATAAAAGCGGCGCAGGCGCAGTGAGCGGCACTGGCCGCCGGGCTCCCGGCTACCTCACTGCGCCTGCGCCGATGACGTCACACGTCATCGGCGCAGGCGCAGTGAGGTAGCCGGGAGCCCGGCGGCCAGCGCCGCTCACTGCGCCTGCGCCGCTTTTATTCCGCACGGCGCAGGCGCGGGATTTGAATGGAGCACAGGGCCGGCAGAGGATCCAACAAGCTGCCTGGCCCTGTCAATCAAGTCAAGGTAGGCGTGACCGCGGGTGGGCAAACGGAGCTTACTAGGTGCGAGGTAACCGCCCCTTGCACCTAGTAAGCCTAATTAGCATAAAATAAAACATGATTTTTATCAAAAACGGGGGCACCTATAGAAAAATTAATACCAGATTGGGCATCAGGTGACATTTGCACATTGCAAATGTCATCCTGTTTAATATGCCCAGATCTGGTGACAGAAACCCTTTAAGGCTACATCCACATATGCCCTTTCAGTTCTTGTATTCTGTTCCAATGCCAGAACAAAATACTGGAAAGGCAAGTGTAGATGTGAACATAGCCTAAGTAGGAACCACAACCTCAACCATCTATATACACAGGGGGCATAGAGAATAGGTACAATACAAAAAAGGGGCACTTATAAGAGGTGCTATATACACAGGAGGCACAAATAAGAGGCGCTATATATAAAGGGGACACAGAAAATAGGCATTATATATACATAGAGCACAGATAAAAGACACTATATATAAAATAGGCAAAGATAAGAGACTATATATGACAAGGTAACAGAAAAGGGGAGCTATATACACAGAGGCACTATATACAAAGAAGGCCCAGATAAGAGGCTGTATATAAAGGGGGCACATATAAGTGGCACTATATACAGGGTATACCAAGAAGAGGCTATATGTATATATATATGTATATTTCGAATATTTTATTTAACAGTGACCTCCACAGCACCACGCTCCCTTAGTCATTATGGAAACCTGCTGTAACTGTGTATGTCAAAACTGAAGGACCTGTGAGCTTCTATTTTGATAATAAAGGGTCATGTGGTCATGTGACTGTGTGAATGGCCGTTAGAATGTGAGTGAGGCTGCAAGCTCCTATTGACTAATACATTTTTTGGGAATATCTCAGGAACGGTAAGTCCTAGAGAGCTGAGACCTTCCCAGATACCTGGTGTACCTATGTGCCAAATTTGGTGCAGATTGGTCAATTCATTTGGCTGTGCACAAAGGACAGGCAGACAACAGACAGAAATATATATACAGTATATATATATAAGAAGTTTACATGCAGGGACCAGAAATACAGTGAAGATAGCCTGGGACCCACATAGCTGAAACTGAGCAGTGGGAGCAGATAAGTATAGTTCCCTTTACAGGTTCTGCGGGGTGGGGGTAAAAAAAAGTAAACCGTGGTCAACCCCTTTAAGGCTAAATCCACATATGCCCTTTCAGTTCTTGTATTCTGTTCTAATGCCAGAACAGAATACTGGAAAGGCAAGTGTAGATGTGAACATAGCCTAAGTAGGAACCACAACCTCAACCATCTATATACACAGGGGGTACAGACCATGAGGCACTATATATGGGTTTCACAGACTGTGTGGCACTATAATTAGGTGCACTGTGTGTGGCACTTTATTTTAAGGTGGCATAGTATGTGACATGAGTGTATTCATAGGCATAGAGTATGCTGCTATTATATTTATAGCCAGAGATGAGTTGTGGCTGAGAGATGTCATCTTGGTGGTCTGAACCAGATGAAGAAGATTTGTCACCTGTAAGGGTGCTGCCACACCACGCAGTTGTGAAGCAGTTGAAAACTGCATGCAGTTACTGCATCAACAAACATGCATTCACAACACAGTTATAGAATTTAGCCAGTTTACCACCTAAATAAACCTTGGTGTTCTGCACAGCAGAAATCATATAAATGATTTCACTAATTGTAGCTGGCTACATTCAAAAACAGTGTGTATGCATGTTTGTTGATGCAGTAACTGCATCACACCTGCATCTCAACTGCGCTGTCTGCCAGCACCTCAAGTCACTAAATACAAATGTTAATTCTGCTGCTGACTGCATATGAGTGCTGTAATCACCTGTATGATCTATAGCTGATGATGGGTGGTAGCATTCTGTTTTGTGAAACAACTCCCAGCATACCTTAACACCTGTTCAGACCATACTGGGAGATGTAGTTTCACAATGTATGAGCCTACATGAGTAACCAAACTATTCAAATGGTATCTGTATTAGACTTGTTTAAACTGATGATGTATATAGGTACTGTGCTTGGTTCCAGAGCTGTATTTATGTACCAAGGTTAGTTCTAGTACTGTATTTATGCAATGATCTTGGCTCTGGTGGTGTATTTATGTAATGAGATTAGCTCTGGGGCTGTATTTATATAATGAGCTTGGTTCTTTGCTGTATTTATGTAATGAGCTTGGTTCTGTGCTGTATTTAAGTAATGAGCTTGGTTCTAGTGCCGCATTTATGTAATAAACTCAGTTCTGAGCTTGTGTTTATGCAATGAGCTTGGTTCTGGAGATGTATTTGTGTTAGAAGCTTAGCTCTTGTGCTGTATTTGTGTACCAATGTTAGATGTTAATTCTGGCACTATATTTATGGTATTAGCTTGGTCTGGTGCTGTATTTATGCAATGATCTTGGTTCTGGTGCTGTATTTGACTTATGGGCTTGGTTCTGGTTCTGTATTAATGTAATGAGCTTTTTTCCGGGCTTGTATTTATGTACCGAAGTTAGTTCTGGTGCTGTATTTATGGAATGAGCTTAGCTCTGGGGCTGTATTTATGTACCGTGGTTAGTTCTGGGCTTGTGTTTATGCAATGAGCTTGGTTCTGGAGCTGTATTTGTGTTAGAAGCGTAGCTCTTGTGCTGTATTTGTGTACCAATGTTAGATGTTAATTCTGCCACTGTATTTATGGTATGAGCTTGGTCTGGTTCTGTATTTATGTAATGAGCTTGGCTCTGGTGCTGTATTTATGTAATGAGCTTGGCTCTGGTGCTGTATTTATGTAATGATCTTGGTTCTGGTGCTGTATTTGACTTATGGGCTTGGTTCTGTATTTATGTAATGAGCTTGGCTCTGGTGCTGTATTTATGTATTGGGGTTAGTTCTGGTGCTGTATTTATGCAATGAGCTTGGTTCTGATGCTGTATTTGACTTATATTTGACTTATGGGCTTGGTTCTGGTGATGTATTTGTGTTATAAGCTTGGTTCTGGTGCTGTACTTATGTAGTGAACTTGGTTCTGGTGCTGTATTTTACTTATGGGCTTGGCTGTGGTGCTCTATTTATGTAATGGGCTTGGTTCTGGTTCTGTGTTTGACTTACGGGTTTGGTTCTGATTCTGTATTTGTGTAATGAGCTTGGCTCTGGTGCAGTATTCGACTTACATTTGAATTATGGGCTTGGTTCTGGTTCTTTATTTATGTAATGAGCTTGGTTCTGGTGCTGTATTTGTGCTTTTGTGCTGCATTTTTGTAGGAATGTTAGGTGTTAATTCTGGCACTGTATTTATGTAATGAGCTTGGCTCTGGTGTTGTATTTGACTTATGTGCTTGGTTCTGTATTTATGTAATGAGCTTGGTTCTGATGCTGTATTTGACTTATATTTGACTTATGGGATTGGTTCTGGTGATGTAGTTGTGTTATAAGCTTGGTTCTGGTGCTGTACTTATGTAGTGAACTTTGTTCTGGTGCTGTATTTGACTTTTGGGCTTGGTTCTGGTGCTGTATTTATGTAATGAGCTTGGTTCTGGTTCTGTGTTTGACTTATGGGTTTGATTCTGTATTTGTGTTATGGGCTTGGCTCTGGTACTGTATTTGACTTATGGGTTTTGTTCTGGTTCTGTATTTATGTAATGAGCTTGGTTCTGGTGCTGTATTTGTGTAATGAGCTTGGTTTTGGTGCTGTATTTGACTTATATTTGACTTATGGGCTTGGTTCTGGTGATGTATTTGTGTTAAATTCTTGGTTCTGGTGCTGTACTTATGTAGTGAACTTGGTTCTGGTGCTCGATTTATGCGCTATGCTTAGTTTCAGTGTTGGATTTATATACTGATGTTGTTTCTGGTGCTGTGTTTGTGTATTAAACTTGGATCTGATGCTATAATTTGATCCGATAATATCTATTCACATGTGAGTTGGAGTCTCCATTCTGGGGCCTCTGTCACAGATTCTTTAAAATAAAAAAACAAAAAAAAACCAAAAGAGTCCTGCATAAAGAAGCAGCATCCTTAGCAGACCGCATTGTAGTTAAGGGAGTCTGTTCATCTCTGTTTGCTTTGGTTATGTGCTGAAATCGGAGCTTCCATTATTTCCAAACAAGGGAAAGTGTTAACAATCTTGTGAAGCCTAACCGTAAAACCTGTATTCAAGCGATGTAAAAATACTGCTGTGCACACTGTATGCCTTTCCTCTTCTTCCAGTGCATAGAGAAAGTGCTGTCCACGCTTATGATGCACATATAGGTGTATAAAAGGGTTGTGTCTCTTCAACAAATAGCATTTTTAATGCAGAGAAAGTTAATACAAGCCACAATGCAATCCAGCAGTGGTGGTTGTGCTTGCATACTATAGAAAAAAAATCACCAGCCTATGGGAGTACCCATGGTCCTAGTCACCCAAGAGGCCGGCACTTTTTCCTATAGTGTGCAAGCAAAGCCACCACTGATGGATTGCAGGGTGTTCGCAACCATGGAAACGAGCAGGGTATAATGTGATGGAAAAATTAACCAAGCTAGCAAAGGAAGCAATATGGATAATAACAATACATTAGTAAGTGGCTTGTATTAACTTTCTCTACATGATAAATGCCACTTGCTGAAGTGACACAACCCCTTTAAATTATGCTTATAGGAAGTGTTTGTGTAGTGGCGTACATAGAAAGGTAAGGGCTCCATAGCAAGGTTCAAACCAGGCCCCCCACACAGGACAGAAGGGTTTCTGCCTAAACCCTTTTCAATGACTCTTGTGACATTTTTCCATTTCTCATCTGCTAAAAGTTGTTCCTTTAGAGGGTAGAGTCCTGACCAAGTTTTCACCTCCAGCAGAAGAAGAGATTATCCCAACTAAGATTGGACCCCCTCTTGACCTGGGCCCCACAGCAGTCACATGGTCTGCCGCTATGGTAGTTACACCCCTGTGTTTGTGAGTAGGTATGTATGTGGAAGTTATTACATTTATAGTATAAACTTGCTAACTCTCCTGGAACATCTGGGAGGCTCCCGGAAAAAGAGGAGACCTCCTGAACTCCTACAGGAGTTGGTAAATCCCCCACACAGCACATGAAAGACATGTCATGAAAGGGGTGCGGGACATACTGTACATGGAAGGGGGTGGATTCCCATAAAAAGGTACATGTCCACAAGCCAACTTGTTAAAAGGGCTAACAGGATTGGTGCATAGCAAATGTGGTGCCAATATTCAAAAAAGGGTCCAAAAACAGAGACCGGAAACTATAGGCCGGTAAGTTTAACATCTGTCGTGGGTAAACTGTTTGAAGGTTTTCTAAGAGATGCTATCTTGGAGTACTTCGATGAAAATAAGCAAATAGTGCTATAGCAGCATGGCTTCATGGGGGATCGGTCATGTCAAACTAATTTAATCAGTTTCTATGAGGAGGTAAGTTCAAGACTTGACCGCGGCGAATCAATGAATGTCGTATATTTTGACTTCTCCAAAGCATTTGACACTGTACCACATAAAAGGTTAGTATATAAAATGAGAATGCTTGGACTGGGAGAAAATGTCTGTATGTGGGTAAGTAACTGGCTCAGTGATAGAAAACAGAGGGTGGTTATTAACGGTACATATTCAGATTGGGTCACTGTCGCTAGTGGGGCACCACAGGGGTAAGTATTGGGCCCTATTCTCTTAAACATATTTATTAATGATCTTGTAGAAGGCTTGCACAGTAAAATGTCAATTTTTGCAGATGACACTAAACTGTATAAAGTAATTAAAACAGAAGAGGACAGTACACTGCTACAGATGGATCTGGATAGACTGGAGGCTTGGGCAGGGAAGTGGCAGATGAGGTTTAACACTGACAAATGTAAGGTTATGCACATGGGAAGGAATAATGCAAGTCACCCATACATACTAAATGGTAAAACACTGGGTAACATTGACATGGAAAAGGACCTAGGAATTTTAGTGAACAGCAAACTAAGCTGTAGAAACCAGTGTCAGGCAGCTGCTGCCAAGGCCAATAAGATAATGGATTGCATCAAAAGGGGCATAGATGCCTGTGATGAGAACATAGTCCACGGGAGCACTGCTGCCATCTCAAATAGCTGATCAGTGGGGATCCCAGGTGTCGGGCCCCCACGATCAGTAAAAAAAATCTCAGAAAACCTCTTTAACATTGACAAGTAAATTACAGTATAATGCGAGGTGCACTGACAATTTCTCTTGGTTTACTCCAAAGCAGTTAGTCTTACTAAATGTCCTTCCATATGTGGTGGAGGAGGGCTTTGCCTTAACTG
The DNA here is from genome assembly GCA_900303285.1 of Rhinella marina. Classification (NCBI taxonomy): domain Eukaryota; kingdom Metazoa; phylum Chordata; class Amphibia; order Anura; family Bufonidae; genus Rhinella; species Rhinella marina. The sequence continues at coordinate 80,678 of ONZH01022203.1, read as the reverse complement.
AGGGGCTCCCAATGTTACTACTTATATGGGTATGTGGGAAGGGGTGGGGGGCAGTTACTACTTACTACTTACATGGGGATGTACTCCTGGAACCCTTAATTTGGCCCTGTTTCTTATTTTGATCTGGGCCTTTAAGAGTTATAGTTATGCCCCTGGCAGGTTGTGTTCTTGATGAAGAGCCCATTGCTGGCTGTATCTGACCCCTGCATGTATTAACCTCCAGGTCAGTGGCTTGCATACCTCCCAACTTTTGAAAAGAGGAAAGAGGGACACTATGTGTGGCGCACGCAAAAAAACGAAACACCTAATCCCACGACATGTCCTACTTTCTAACAGCCACTATTCTTTGGCTGTTACTAAAACAGCCATATGACCGGCCTCAAAGACTTTAACTGGTTATAAAAATGGCCGTCTGACGACTGTTAGGGCTCTTTCACATGAGCGGATTCAGTCTGAGAAATCTGCAGCGTGTAAGAGAGCCAAGCCCCGTTCTGGACAGAAGAGGCACAGAGCAGTAACATGATTGATAATGCTCCGTGCCTCTCTGTGATCTTTTTACTACAAAATCACAGTGAGATAAAGTGGTCACAGAGAGGCACAAAGTATTATCAATCATGTTACTGCTCCGTGCCTTTTCTGTCTGGAACGGGGCTTGGCTCTCCTACAGGCTGCGGAATTATCGGACTGCATCCGCTAGTGTGAGCCCCTACTTAAACTGCCCTCACACCACCAATTTTCACTTCCATTTGCATATAGGTAGTGATGAGTGAACTTCTGTTTTTAAGTTCGGCGTCCAAGGTTCGGGTTATCAGAGAATCCCGCTAAGGATTCCGCTACCACGGACCATAACGGAATTCTATGACGGCATGCACTATGGCCAGCATAGACTTCTATTATGACAGAATGCAGTACGGAATGCCTCTTATTGGCTTCCATGGTGCATGGCGTCATAGAATTCCATTCTGGTTCGGGTTCCGATAACCTAAACCTTGGACGCCAAACTTAAAACACACGTTCGCTCAACACTAAGTATAAACTCTGCCATATATATTACACATATACAAATGACACGACTGTTATAGATATATGTATATACAATCATACATGTGACACACATAACACACACACATTACACTTACCATTCCTGCAGACGGCTGGACATCCCTGGTAATCAGCTATAGCAGCCTTGGGGGGTCCACAGGATACTGTCTACATACTCTCCCCCCCCCCTCTGTCCGACTACTAGTAGTAAGATGCAGCCTCTGTGTGAACAGGAGTGAGGCCACATGGGGGCGGGGCAGCTACTAACATGGGGATGTGGGAAGGGGTGGGGGGCAGTTACTACTTACATGGGGATGTGGGAAGGGATGGGGGCATTTACTACTTACATGGGGATATGGGAGGGGGGGGGGCAGTTACACTTATAGCCAGACAACCAGCAGCCATCTCACAGCTCCACATTGCACATTAGAAGACTGATGGGTGGGGCCTCTGCTGGGAGCAGAATTACAGGCTGAAGAGGATCGCAGCAAACAGGAGTGAGTGGGGGTTGGGCTCCGTTCTAGCCCCACTTGCTAGAAGAGGACAGGAGTCCATATATACACAGCATCCAGCTAGTTTCTGCTCTCTGCTCAGGATCACAGGTTAGCACTGTGGAGGAGGTCGGAGAGCAGGAACTAAGAAGCCTGCCTGTGGAACGTGGAGGCAGGGACAGCACAGACAGGGAACTGAATAGGTAGTTCAGGGCAGGGCAGGGCTGCCCGCCCACCCGCTCCTCAGAGCAGCGGCTCCCGGCACACCTGTACAAACTGAACGCGGCATATACTATACTATATACTATATACTATACTATATACTATACATATACTTACATGGGGATGAGGGAAGGGGTGGGGGGCAGTTACTACTTACATGGGGATGAGGGAAAGGGTGGGGGGCAGTTACTACTTACATGGGGATGTGGGAAGGGGTGGGGGGCAGTTACTACTTACATGGGGATGTGGGAAGGGGTGGGGGCAGTTACTACTTACATGGGAGATGTGGGAAAGGGTGGGGGCAGTTACTACTTACATGGGGGATGTGGGAAGGGGTGGGGGGCAGTTACTACTTACATGGGAGATGTGGGAAGGGGTGGGGGGCACTTACTATTTACATGGGGATGTGGGAAGGGGTGGGGGGCAGTTACTACTTACATGGGCATGTGGGAAGGGGTGGGGGCAGTTACTACTTACATGGGGGGTGTGGGAAGGGATGGGGGGCAGTTACTACTTACATGGGGATGTGGGAAGGGGTGGGGGGCAGTTACTACTTACATGGGAATGTAGGAAGGGGTGGGGGCAGTTACTACTTACATGGGGATGTGGGAAGGGGTGGGGGGCAGTTACTACTTACATGGGGGATGTGGGAAGGGGTGGGGCAGTTACTACTTATATGGGTATGTGGGAAGGGGTGGGGGGAAGTTACTACTTACATGGGGACGTGGGAACTGATGGGGGGCAGTTACCACTTACATGGGGATGTGGGAAGGGGTGGGGGGGGCAGTTACTACTTACATGGGAATGTGGGAAGGGGTGGGGGCAGTTACTACTTACATGGGAATGTGGGAAGGGGTGGGGGCAGTTACTACTTACATGGGAATGTGGGAAGGGGTGGGGGCAGTTACTACTTACATGGGAATGTGGGAAGGGGTGGGGGGGCAGTTACTACTTACATGGGAATGTGGGAAGGGGTGGGGGGCAGTTACTACTTACATGGGATGTGGGAAGGGTGGGGCAGTTACTACTTACATGGGAATGTGGGAAGGGGTGGGGGCAGTTACTACTTACATGGGAATGTGGGAAGGGGTGGGGGGGCAGTTACTACTTACATGGGAATGTGGGAAGGGGTGGGGGGGCAGTTACTACTTACATGGGAATGTGGGAAGGGGTGGGGGCAGTTACTACTTACATGGGAATGTGGGAAGGGGTGGGGGGCAGTTACTACTTACATGGGGATGTGGGAAGGGATGGGGGGCATTTACTACTTACATGGGGATATGGGAGGGGGGGGGGCAGTTACACTTACAGCCAGACAACCAGCAGCCATCTCACAGCTCCACATTGCACATTAGAAGACTGATGGGTGGGGCCTCTGCTGGGAGCAGAATTACAGGCTGAAGAGGATCGCAGCAAACAGGAGTGAGTGGGGGTTGGGCTCCGTTCTAGCCCCACTTGCTAGAAGAGGACAGGAGTCCATATATACACAGCATCCAGCTAGTTTCTGCTCTCTGCTCAGGATCACAGGTTAGCACTGTGGAGGAGGGCGGAGAGCAGGAACTAAGAAGCCTGCCTGTGGAACGTGGAGGCAGGGACAGCACAGACAGGGAACTGAATAGGTAGTTCAGGGCAGGGCAGGGCTGCCCGCCCACCCGCTCCTCAGAGCAGCGGCTCCCGGCACACCTGTACAAACTGAACGCGGCCAACCGGAAAACAACAGTGTTAATCCTCCATTGCCATCAGCTGTCTCTGCCTCCCATGAAAGCAGAGACAGCTGAGAGCAGGACATACATCTACCGCCCGGGACAGTGGGACAGCCACTGCAATCCGGGACTGTCCCGCTGGATCCGGCGGTTGGGAGGTATGGGCTTGTGTTGGAAGTAAGGTAGGATAAGCCTTTTACGTGCAGGTTGTGTTAGCCACTGGGACCACTGCTGTTGATAGTCATGGTCGGTATTTGCAGGGACGGTACTGTTCCAAAGCAGAGTGGGTACAAGTGAGATGCTAATAATTGGCGCAGAGACAGTAGGTGTGGCAACAACAATGAACTTTATTTTCCAATGAATGTCAGCAAAGCCAAGAGGGCTAGTTTTAGAAAATCAACTCATCAACTTGTATTACAAGTTGAGGAACATAGTTCCTTAAAGTTAAAACAACCCAGAATATAGCAGTACTGGTTCTCCTATGGAGGGACTACTGCTGTATAAATTACCAATAATCATTATGTCTGGGACTGTATTTTATTCGAGCACCATATTGGAAAGGGCATGGCCAATATCAGAAGATTGACTAATGCTACATACTTTTAAGATATATATGCGCGTTATACATCTTCTAAAGGGAATTTAGGAGTTTCCATATGCTCATTCATTGAGATTGAATATGCTGGTGACCAATTATATTTATGAACATTAACCAACTAACAGCTGCAAACAACAAACTTTGTTTGGAGTTTGGACTCCTTTTTATTCAGCATTCTTAACTTGTGTTTTTGTGTTTCTGCTTTTATTTTATCTTATACCTATGCGTTTATATATTTGTTTTTTTTTATGGTGGATATTAAAATTTATATTTTTATGTGACCAGAATCCATGTGGTTAAATTTAATATGATATGTTTACTAAATAGACAATTGTCCAGATTTTTAGAGTGCCCTTCACCTGATTTGCTAGTATAATTCTATTTATTTTGGTACCCATTGTTACCTAAAGGGGTGAGCCACTGATCTATAGATTATAGAGCAGAATCTGTATTAAAAATACAAGATCTAGGTTCTAAATGTAGTGATTGATGAGAGTTATGTGTCATTCAAGTTTCATGACGTCATACCAATAGTTCATACTAAACAAGAACGACTTCAGTCAGAATCCAAAAGCAACCAGAGAAATCTGGTTAGAGTCTTCAACTGAAGAAACAACAGAAGTACCACATCAAGTACCACATCAATTTCAAATCAGAAGATCAACTAGATCAAACAAAGGCATACTGGCTCAACAGTTATCTTACATGATCAAGACACTTCGAGAGTCAGAGCCAACAATGGGATGAGATGCAACAATTAGTCATACATGAAAGACAGAAATGGATTAAAGCTGCTGATGAGGATATGGAATCCCTTCATCAACTTCAAATATGGAAACTCACCAAGTTAGAAACCACAAGGCAAGAAAGCAAGTTTTCAAGACCATGTGTGATTGTGAAGGTAAAGCTCACAGATTTAAAGCAAGATTAGTCGCAAAAGGATTGAAGATTATGATGCAAAGTTTTCTCCATTTGCCAAGCGGACCACATTCAGGACTCTAATGGCTGTAGCTGCTGTACACAAAATGACCGTTCAACATTTAGACAGCAAAACTGCCTTTCTGAATGGGGACATTGAAGAAGAGTTGTATATGACTCAACCTGAAGGTTATGTCATCAACGGTAAGGAGAATCTTGTTTGAAAGTTACAAAAATCTCTATAAAGCCTCAAAGTATCAGCAAGAGCATGGATTACCAAAATAAACAAATTTCTGTTGGAAGAAGGATTTAAAAGCTATCAAGCAGATCCGTGATGATACACAAGATGTGAGGATAGAATATGGATGTATATTCTTCCATATGTGGGTGACATGACTGGAGACTGGAATACTGTTAAGAGAGTTCTTAGATATCTGAAAGCAACTGTAAATACAAGTTTGAAGACATCTTCCTCAGGAGATTTTAAACGCATAGGCTATGTAGATGCAGATTAGGCTTGTGATTCAGAGGACCATAAATCCATAAACAGTTACATATTCAAGTTAGGCGAAAGATCGATTTCCTGGTCTAGCCAAGAAGTAATCTGGTTGTATAAACTCTTGGAAGATCTTGGTGAACCATTACGTCAACCAACAATGGTCTATGAGGACAACTAAGTATGCATTAAACTTGCAAGTAGTGAGAAAATTAGCACAAGACCCTGGCACATTGCTGTAAAATATCATCCACTGCGTGATTTGGTGGAACAAGGCATAATTGAGTTTGCTTACTGTGAAACTGAAAAAATGGTAGCCAGCTATGGGACTAGCAGGATAAGTAGTTGTTGAGTGGTGGTGTTGGAATAATGCATATTATTGTATGTATTGCAACAACTACATTATGTCATTACCTGTTTCCAGACACAGTGTTATGTTGTTAATAAAGTACTGCTAAAAAGAAAAGGCAGGGAGGGGCAGAGACTTGCTGCACATGTACAGAAAGAGAGAGCGAGAGCTCAGAGAGAAAAAAGCCAGAAGCAGATGTGCTGAGAATCTGATCTTACTGAAAGTTATATTCATATGTTGTTCTATTTTTTTTTTTTTTTAATAAAACCCAGTTGTTCATCGTGCTGTGCCTGATGGAGTCAGTAGGGTATTTGCTGTCTAAGGGGGACAGAGACTTTACTGCAGTCAGAGGGACACTGCTAAAACACCTTTCAATCTTGGACACGGTATGGCCCACCGTGTCTTAATCCTGTATCTCTCAGCTGGGAATTATAGCCACCATTGCAAGAGTATAATCACCATCTTTAGATTCTGCAGAGAGAGACTTTGGAGTGATAGAAGAGTGATAGAAGGAGTACTACAATCCCCATCCTGACCTATATGCATACATTGCTCTGTGGGAAGATTTGCACTGTGAAAGTTTTAGGACTGTAATTGAAGATTGTTGGCTGTACTACAACTTTAGTTAACAGAACTAGCACTTTAGTTAAGAGACTTGTTTATCTTCTACAACTGGCCTGGTTACTGACTCCATCACCATTCGCTGGCCACTTTTCTTCCTTGCACATACACCAAATCCACAACACCAAGGGCATCCCAGCTACCAGCAGGCAGGAGCCCCAACATCAAGGTGTACCCAAAGGAAAGAAATGTTGTGCCCTCCTATTACTGCCCTGGCCATAGGAAGCATTGTCGTGGTGATTGCCAATGTGACTAATGATTGCAGCCAGAGCAACTACCACTCCCATCCTCTGCTCCGCTTCTTTTGTGCTTGCAGCAATAGCAGCTGTTTCTACTGGTTGTAAATAAATATTTTTTTTTATTATAGATGTTCCTGTCTTCTAGGACCTGCAATTGAAGATTCACATTACCTTCCAGGTAGGCATTCACAAAATATGTGGGTTCCCCTTTAAAGTTTCAATGTCTGCGTAGCTACAGTAGAATAGTTACAGATCACTGCCAACGTCATAAGGAGCCAGAAGATGGCAGCAAATATCTACACATGAATTTGACATTTACAGCAAAACAACAATCAGGCTACTATGTAGAGCGAAACACATAGTGAGTCAATGTTCAGGAAAGCTGCTGCTGAGTCTTCATTTATATGTTCATGTAGCCAATACCAAGGCAGCAGATGTGTGTATTCTGCAGAGGATGTTGTGGAAACAGGAGGAGGTGAGGAGAGAAGCTTCTCTTACAGTTGTGTTGTAGACAGGAGATAAGGAGCGAACCTGTTCATGTAGACGTTTAATAGAGACTGGAGGTGAGGGGAGAAGCTACGCATACAGTCGTCTAGTATAGACAGGAGATAATGGGAAAAGCTGTGTATAGAGTCGTGTAGCAGGTACAGGACATGAGAGGAGAAGCTGCTCATACAGGAGATAATGGGGGCTGTAAATGAGGGAAGAAGCGGCTCATAAAATCATGTAGTGGGAACAGGAGGTGAGTGGAGAAGCTGCTTATACAGCTTTTTAGTATAGGCAGTAGGTAATTGGAGAAGCAGCTCATACATTCGTGTACTGAAGACTGGGGCGAGGGGAGAAGCTGCTCATATGTTTATGTAGTGGAGACTGGGACGAGGAGTGAAGCTGTTCATACATACGTGTACTGGAGACTGGGGTAAAGGAAAGGCTGCTCATACAGTCGGGAACTAGAGAGGCTAGAGTCAGGGGCAGAGATAGAGTATTCCTCTCAGTAATGCTAGCTCTTCTGCTCTTCATACTGAAAATGGAGTTGCACCCCACTGTACTTTTTCCTGGCTGGTGTTATAGTGTGGTGTGGTGTAAATCACAAGGTCATATAGGTGACCTTACTATGTTAATGGTAACATGCAGTAGATAATGCATATTGAAGAGACACAAATGATCCAGTCGTACCACGCTGGTTTGTTGGAATTTGATGTCGGGTGGTTTTTCTATGCTGAGAGCTTTCTCTGTTATTCTTGAGTAAGGGTGGAAGCGTAGGCCTTTTCACTAGTATCTGGAGTGCTGGTTAAGCCCAATAATTATTAACCCATTTATGTGCTGAACCGTACATGTACAAGCCACCACCATCAGCAACAGATGAAACCCTGCTGCAACAGCTAGGATTGGAGATAACTCCAGTCTTAGCCATTTAACCCCTTAGGTGCTACGGTCAATAGCGACTGTGGCAACTAAGAAGTTTGTCACAGCTTGTGACACCGCATCTGATGGGTCGTCATGGCAACCAAGGCTTGATGAAAGCCCCAGGTCTGCCATGTTTGTACACCTATTAGGTCCTGCCAGAAGCAGGGCCTAATAGGGTAACTGACAGCCATAATACACTGCAGTACAGAAATATTGCAGTGTATCATATCGGCCATCAGAAGGTGTATGTTCATGGCCCCATCTAGAATGTAATTATATATTTTATTTAGTGATCTGTTGCTTCATTCTGAAGAAAAAGTAATTTTTATCCATATGCACATGTGCAGTTAAGTGCACCGCATGTGGGAACAGGCCACTTAGTACACCCTTGCTCTAAGTAAATTAAGTTATCTCTCCTCCTCCGCCACCATTCTGCAGATCTGGTGGTCTCTCCTGCACTCACTGCTCCCTGGTCTTCTCCGGGCCCGTGCTGCACTGTGACCTAACTGCATACAACATTAGGTCTTAGTGCACACACCACATCCTGACCGTGTATGGAGCCTGGAGGAAAACTAAGGAGAGGCGAGTACATGCAGCACTGACAGCTCTACAGTCACCGCTCCCCGTGCCTCCTGCATACTGGTGAGTGCCTCCATAATAAAAGCACTCACTAGCATTCGCTTTATAAGACGCACCCCCCCCACACACTTATGGGGCAAAAAAGTGCATCATAAAGCAGAAAATACACTATATACCGACATCCACATTAATTCAAATAAGGAATTAATTAATTTAATATACACATAGTAAAAAATAAATAAAAAAACATGATTAAAAGTGAAATCAAAAGGACTCATAAATCACATGCTAACAGCTGCACAAATTCTGATCCCAACATACTGGAAACCCTGAGATGTCCCTTCTATTCTACATAAATAAAATTGACCAATTTGCAAGAGGATTTGAGAAGATGTTACACTGTGACTCGAGCATCAAATACTCAGACAGACTTTCAAGCATTCTCACAGACATGGTCTTTGTATACATCTCACCTTGATGATACGTGTAGTTTTCCAACTCTACACTAATGATCAAACCTTAAATTAAATAATTAAATTTACACCCTGAATTATAAGATAGTTTATATGCACCTCACTTACTGATCTTACAATAGAACTATTTACACATACCTTCCTAAACTTTGTTCAGACAGTGGATCCCTTCCATATCTCCCCCCATTACCACTTTCCCCTTATTCCCAATTCCACCCCTTCCCGACCCATTCCACTTTCATAGTTCCTGGTGGCTAACGTAAGATGATCTGTTGTAATACGTGACAGTTGATATTGGTGATCAATCTCAAGGCGTCACAGTGATATTATACTACTCACTATGATAATTCAGAAATATATATTACTTCTGAAAAAAATATTATATCACCATCTGCCTATTGCAATTAACTGTTACCATCTGGTTTTGAAAATATTTTCAAAGAAAACCGAGATAAAAAGTGTGTCCATGATCATGTATACATAGCTAGTGTTACTATACAGAATAATTAAATGACCATGATACCTAAATTTGTGTATAATATATCCAGTGCATAATTGTGGCAATAAAACCTAATAAAGAATCGCCGAACACCTGTGAATTCATAAACAACATATGGCGTTCATATAATTCAATGTACAATGACTTACAAGGTTCAAACTGGTATGAGCTATGCATAGAAGCGATGTAGCACGCTTACCATCCAGGAATGTCACAATGTGCAGCCGCCTATGTACTAGCCAACGGCGTCACAAAGAGGAGACATGCCTATATTGCCCAAATCAGGGCCGGATCCAAGTCTTGCCATGGGCATACTCCAAGCTGGCAGATCACAGCCTGGTAGGCATGGTAAACAGGGTTGCTGACCATCCAGTAATTTCTGGACAGTCCGTAAAAAGTGTCCATGAAAAATAGAAACGTCCGTGATTTTTTTTTTGAGTTTGATGGGACTTGACTAGATTATTTTGGAAGTAATTATCATCATTTTACAGCTCACAGTAAATGCTGGTAATGAGTTCTTGTTAGTATATTGAGCCATATATATGTATTCCTTATAATCTTTATTATTCATTATGGTTTTTCCAATTTGTCCATAAAAAATGTTGGCTATCTGTGATTTTGGGATAAGTTGTTCAGAAAAAAGACAATTCCAACAACGCTCTATGAAATAAAGCAATAGTTACCACTGATCAAAGGGAAGACACGGGGTATATCAATCCAGGTAATATAGTGATGAAATATATAGATAACATCCAGCTACTATGTACATATAATCACACAATGTAAACCATGACCTTCAATAGTCATAGATAGGATCCAGCTACTGCATGCGAATAATCGTAATAATAGTAACGGAGGTAAATAAAGGTGAACTATTCACAAAATAGTATAGAGATTATAACATAATGTAACAATTATAGTGGATAATAGGGTTTAATGTGTCACTACTGATCTGTGCCTCCTGGGAAGATGTCCCCGCTCATTATCAATGGGACAGAGTCACCTACCCAAACAGTGTCCCACTCCTCCAAACGCTAAATGGGGCTTTCGGATCTCGGCCTGTATAAGCCCCCAATGTAAGTCAGACAACAGTGGATATAGGGATAAAACAGAGATGGGTTAAATAGTAAATCAGTGGTACCTACACAGTATATGGTGGTCTCTTGGAAATTACGTAACTAATATAAAATAGAGTAACAAAAAAATACAAAGCTAAGCGATCTCCACATATGGGATACCAGTGGCTTTCTTGTCCAATTATATGATATCACTGTTCCATCTTCTGTGCTATTGGCCTGATTTGATGTAACTAGCCTCTACACCTCTATTAATCATGATAGAGGAGCAGAGACGGTATGACGTTGCTTGGAGAGGGGCTCTTTTACCCCTTCTTATAATCAATTTTTGTTACCTAATCATTTTCCATTGTTATTTTTTTGCTTTTAAGGATGAGTTCTATATTCAACAACGTGGGGCCGCAATTGGGTCAAATGTGGTGCTGACCTATACCAATATTATATGGCATATTTGGAAGAGAGTTTCATCTATTTGTCCCACTACTTTGGCCAGGTGTTGGGGCAGTGGAGATACATAAATGATACATGAAGATATCAACTATCTCCATGGCATTGAGCCTGATATCAAATTTAATTTTTTTCTGAGACCTCTGCACATTTTCGGCACTATTGTTAGTACTGTAAAGAACAGGCTAGTGAAGGACTTAATGTGGGTTTATGCAGGCCAATGAGCGGCAGATTGTCGGGAAGGAAGCTCTCCAACAGTTTTGGTGATGTTCACCATATTGGACTTTTTCTTACATGTAATATTGATCATGTTATCTATCTATTATTGCAACCACCAGCTGCAGGGAGGTGTGTGAGTTTAGGGAATTTGTCACAGGGAACACGGTGTAGCCGGTGGTTTTACTCACGGTTAGTTGAATCTTCCCTGGGCCAGTGTGCAGTTGTGTGGAGGGTGGACACGACTTCCCTCAGGGCACACTCCGTACGCAGGACTCCAGGATGGTCAGTTGAGGTGCCCTTGGTGTTGATTTTGACCGTGTTGGACGGCTGGGTCCTGGTTATTTCGTGACGCCAGTGTCTTTTAAGGTAGACACACCCTTGTTGACAATAATGAGGAGGCAGTTTTGGGATGAACAAGGAACTTTTACTTTTGCCCTGAGGCAATTCTCCTCATAAGTGCAGTTTACAGCTATTTTAGTTCGGTCAATCACTTCTCCAATATGGTCAATCAATTGCTGGTGTTGTAATAATTCCTTTTTAAGTTGGTATTTCAATAAAGTGCTACTTTGCTTTAAATCCTGTTACACTCCTTTCCTTCTTAGCATGTCAATCCACTTGCACTAGTTCTAGCTCTGGATGATTATAGTATATCTTTATGATATTTCAAGGCAGCTATCTGCCATGGCAGGAATTAGTATTTCAGATACATTACTCCCACGGATGCTGTTACTACCCTGAGGGTTCTTAGTGGGGAAAAATACAACTTGTACCTGGTTGTAAAGTCCGCGTCCAGGTGCATTAAGCTTCTCCTGATCACGTCAGTGCTGACAAAGTCCAATAACCATTTGAATGGTGTTCACCTCAGTCAGGCTCGCTTTATCCAGTTAGTTGCTCAGATACTAGCGGCTTAGAAATCGTAAATGCCATCATGGAATCCTGACTTGGCCAGAGCCAGGGAAAATGGCAGCCTCAAGCTGGATGACTGCTCCTACTCTCCTCCTGCTCTTAACTTGAGTTGCTTCTCCTTTGACTTCTCTCCTCACATCTAGTTCTCATCTCCCAACTCCCAACTCCTGGTTTCCTGTTACTAGGCCTTATATACAAAGGCATGACAGCACCATCTAGTGGTGGTTAAGATTATTACAACACTCAGCCATAAAGGTTTTTCCTATACATTACAAACATTATTCTAGCAGCATACATAATGATAACATGACATGGGATGACATGGCTATATAAAATACAGTTTGTAGTGTCCCTTTCACACAACAAGTGGGACACTGCATTATTATGTCCATGTAACCTCATGTATATAAACACTTCAGTGATATGGGACACAGGGAGAAGGATTTGAGGTTTAGGATTATTGATCATGTTCTCCCCAACCCCCAAGATAGGGTGGTCATTGAGAGGCTACAATAGGTTCCTTTGCTTACTTGTTCTTGCAAAGGTGTACTGTATTCTGAGTTCTGCTTGTGTACTGAGTTCTGCTTGTTTACTGTACTCTTATCCTCCGCTGCCTGACCTGTGCCTGACCTCATCCTGACCCTTCGCTGCCTGCCCTGACCTTGGGCTCTGCCAGCCCTGATCATGGCCTAAACCTGGTTACAATTTAGCCTGAGCCCCTTGGTGCCCTGCACCGGTGTCTCTGACCCCTGTGGGTCAGCTGTTAATCACATGCAGTCACCCAGCAGATCACTGCTAAAGAGATAACTTGATGCTAAAGCAGTTAATATCCTCCATTACAATAAACATACTTTCCTATGCCATTTATGTAATTCCAAGAGCTGAAAATGGGAAAACAGATTAGTTATTGTCCTCTACTCAGGAAGAGGATGGCTGGCCCTGCCCCTCTGGGTTAGGAGCTATGTTGTGCAGTTGTTAATTTGCAGCTGAAGTGGGAGAAGCTGCAAGGGTCTGTGCAGTGTGAGGCATGCTACAGGGGCTTTCCACCCCTACATTCTGAGGACAAGCGCAAAACGTTTCAGATTAAGAGAACAGATATTCAGACTGTTGAGGACAATAAGGGACGGTGCATAATAGAAAAAGGTAATACACATGTATGGTTTTGGACTTTGCTGCATATGGTAAACTGTAAACTGCTTTGGTGCCCGACACACTTCTGAGATGGATCGGCCATCTGATCTTAGATCTGCAGCATGGGAAATGCAGAAAGAGTTAATGAGAATGGAACTGCATGTCTTTGGTCAATTTGAGAAGCTGTCTGGATTAAATAGTGAGAGACTCAGAGATAGCTACTATGCAGTCTTCTTTCCCATATACAGTCTTGGAAAGTTTTTGTGTGTATGTCCCCTGGAGAGATTGAGCTTATCCTCACAACTGTGATTTGCCAAGATTATCACAGTAAAGCTTTTTGGACTTGTTACCTCACACTGGCCTCCTTATTACCTTGCACCCAGCACCCGCACTGCTGCCATAACTGCATTGCCTGCACCTTGAGGGATCCTTGCCTTGTACTTCTGAATACCACAACACCAAGGGCACCCCAATCACCTCCAGGCAGGGGCTTCATTACAAGTGTGTGCCAAATGGGAAAAAAGGGTGCACCCTCCAACCACTGCATGTGCAGCCCAGGTAGAGCTGGAGAAGAACAAACCACTGTGAGTAACTCCCACCTTCTCGAATGCCACCATCCACCATGCCTTCCCTTGCAGTCTGGGTTGCTGCACACACAGAGAGTATTCCAGGAGGTAGTGGCCTGGTGGTTCCTCTGCATCAAAGTCTAAATCCCTGTATAGGGTTTAAAGGGTGAATACCAGTGGGCTGCCAGGATAACACTCTTAAGATTAGCCCAAATCCAAATCAGTTGGTTAACACAGTGGTTCTACATGTAATGCCATAACAGTTTGCTCAGGCCATGTAACCCACTGGTTTGCCCAGATTGGCTCTGCCTGAAGTCTGCATCTCCCCCTCCTACCATGCTAAGAAGGCGATCCCATGCTATATCAGGATTCCTGAACCAGAGTACCATCCATTTTGAGCTACAGGTCCACCAGCTTTCCACTGACCAGTCCAAGGCAATGTTTCTGGTCTCCACTCTGTCCACTGAAGCACTTGCTTGGGCCGCTTCCCTCTGGGAATGTATTGATCCTCTGATCGGTAATTTTTGTCTACCTTCTGCAAGGTCATTGAGGAGTCTGGCTGCACCTTTTCTGCAGCCTTATAATATATATATATATATTCTATACGTCAGCCACACAATCTCACAGTCGGGCAATATGCTATTCAATTACACACCCTGACTTCTGAACTATCATGGAACAACAAGGCCCTGGTGGTAGTTTTCTGGGAAGGTTTGTCTGGTCACATAAAATATGTATTGGCATGTCCAATTGATCCTGGATTATCAAATTTCTCTGTCTACCCAGATTGATCTCTGCTTCAGAAAGCATCCCATAGAATCTGCACCTAAGAGGGGAGTACCCACGTTGGCACCCACTTTTCAGAGGCCTATGCTTCTATCTCCTGCATCTCCGGCCCTGGAGTCTAAGCTACTGGTCCGATTATCTTAGGTCCGATTATCTTAGGAAGAGCGTCAGCATACACACAGTAGTTATTTGTGTGTATGTATTACAGAGCCAAAACAATACTATATGTGTACTTGTCCCCTCAAGCCTTGGGTCCATTGGAGAAACGATCCTGGGTGAAGACAAGTTCTCTCCAAAGTTAACACTTCCTGAGTCTCTGTCTTGTGATGAGATTTATTTGGTGACCTTATACCAAATACCCCCAATGAGCTTGGAGAAATTCTCTATACAGTACATCTACATCACCATGCCCATAGAACTTCACGTGGGAATTCTGCATACAAAGAATATATATTTCTATGTTCTGCCTGTGTGTACCAATGCTCTCCTTATCTGCTGCTGATTGCCCATGGACCTAGTGCCAGGAACTAATCCTCCACGTGGCCGTGTCTACCTGTTTTCTCTGGCAGAGATACAAGCCATGTCTGAGTACATTAAAGAAAACTTTAAGAATTTCGAGAACTTCATTCTGAAGGTGCCGGTTTCTTCTTTCAAAAAAAAAAAGGACAACTCTCTCCCACCATGTATTGATTACCATTGACCAAGGACAAAATTACAGTGAAAAACAAATACCCTTTACTACTAATTCCTGAGCTCTTTAGAATTTTCACAAAGTTGGATCTCTGAGGAGCTTATACTCGAATTTGAGAGGGTGATGAGTCGAAGACCACTTTTAACACCCAAGATAATTATTATGAATATCTGTTTATGCCCACTGGCCTCATTAACACTCCTGCAGTTTTTCAAGAATTTGTTAATGATGTTTTTCCTGATCTCATTGCACCTGCAGAGCTGAGCAAGAGAGCACAGAGGCCTAGGATCATTCTCTGGCTGGGATATTCATGTAATCCACTCTTCAGCTCAGGAGGTGGGGGAACGGGGCTAGGTGTTTTTTGTTAACGTTACAGGGGGGCACAAAGGGGGCATAACTACTGTATGGGGGCACTATACAAACATAACTAATTTGTGTAGGCATAACTACTATTGAAGGGGGCATAACTACTGTGCAGGGGCACTAAAGGGGCACTCTATTGTGTGGGGGGCAGTAAGTGGACATAGCTACTGTATAGAGGAACTGAGATGTCATAAATACTGTTTGGTGTACTAAAGGGTATAACTACTTTTGGGGGCACTAAGGGGGAATAACTACTGTGTGGGAGCACTAAGGAGACATAACTACTGTGTAGGGGCAATAAGGGGGTGCAACTACTGTGTGGGGGCCATAAGGGAACATAACTACTGTGTAGGGGCTATAAGGGGGAACAACTTCTATCTGAGGGTACTTAGGAGGCATAACTACTGTGTGGGGGCAAGAAGGGGGAGGGGGAATGAATACTGTGTTGGCGCACTAAGGACACTGGCCAGGATTGGGTGTGTATAGGTACACGTTGGGCCTTGTATTGTGATATTATCTGTAATATTGGAAAATGTATAGTGTTTTTTATTCCGTAACAGTACGGTGGTATTATACCACTAATGAGTGGTAATGATTTAATGGTTATGGTGTGGTGGTATTATTTGGGCCTTGTATAGTAGTATCATTTTTAATGTTGATCTCTTACACAGTGGTTTTTATTTAGTAACAATATGGTGGTATTATTTAGTCACTGTGTTAAACATATGGTTATGAATAGTATTGCTGGTTTGTTCGCCTTGCAGTTATTGGTGCCAAAAGTAAAACTTACACCCGCTAAAACAAGCTGTCAGTTGGCTACTTCAACTTAAAAAAATATATGTTATGGCTTCAAACTTTGAAGATCAAAAAATATAAAAATTGCAACTTCATTAATGCATTAACCAGTCTAAGCTGCATCCTTACAAGGCTAAGGTTAGTGTTGCTATTTTGTTCACCTTGCAGTCGGTGGCCTCAGTTGTTCCAGCTGTGTCCCATGTTTCTGGTAATAAATTCTAATATCGCAATCTAGTTTGCATAGGCTTGCAAAAATGCAGGTGACTCATACAAGGAAAGTTCACAAAAAAAATATTTAAAATTGTATTTTAAAAGGCGGCTATCTATATTTTTGGACTTTGTTTTATTAACAATCTTCCATTTGTCAGTCTGGAATTATGTGCATTACAGGAACAGGGGTCAGAGAGTGATATGAGAGATACATGGTTCACTATCCAGTCAGACTATTCCATCCAGCTCCATTTACTGTAAATATTCAACAGTCACAGGGATTCTGAGTTAAAGCCTATATAATACTCCTGAGCTGCACTCACTGTCCTGTTGGAGTAAATGTATATATATGTTATCCCATACTGATCCTAGGTCACTTCCTGTATTTTCAACCAGAACTGCACTCACTATACTGCTTGGAGACACAAAGTATATATACATTACATGACTTATCCCCTCCTGATCCTGAATTAAAGTCTGTATTATACTCCAGAGTTGTACTCGCTGTTCTGCTGGTGGAATCAAAGCCTGTATAAAACTCCACAGCTGCACTCACTATACAGCAAATTATGCTGGTGGGGTCACTGCACACATGCATTATATTACTGATCCTGAGTTACAGCCTGTATTATACTTCAGAGCTGCACTCACTATTCTGCTGATGGAGTCACTGTGTACATACATTACGTATCCTGTACTGATCCTGGGTTGAATCCTGTATTAATGGGGAAAAGAATTAGAAGTGTCTGAGCAACTGGCACAATACTACTCAGAAGCACACACACTTTCACTCCCTGCCCCCGACGTGTTTCGCCAGATCACTGGCATCTTCAGGGATCTGGAAAAACGTATTGGGGGGCAGAGAGTGGGAGTACACACAACTTCACTTACCTGCAGCTAGATAGATACAATGCTCGGATATGTATAATCCTTTTCCCTTTTATTTTTGAATACTGAAATAAAAGTTGAGTTTTAAGATTATGTAGACAGCAGATGAAAAGAGTGTCAGTTAATAGCCAGAAGGCTAATTGGTATCAGATGCGGCTCATATAGCCATACATTTGCCAGGGTCATGTGGTTTGAAGAATCCTGTATTATATCTCAGAGGTGAACTCACTATTCTGCTGGTAAAGTCATTGTGTACATATATTACATTACTTATCCTGCACTGATCCTGAGTTATATCCTGTATTATACTCCAGAGCTGCACTCACTATTCTGCTGCTGGAGTAATGGTGCATTTACATTACTTCTCCTATACTGATCCTGAGTTATTTGACGCAGTGTGCGGCGTATGATCTGAGAACTGACAGGCTGACCCCCCCACCCCTTTAACCTGTGCAGCAATGCTGGGAGCACTCATATGTCTATTTTGAAAAGACAACCTCTTTATATGACGCTGAGCATATGCACTCAACTTCTTTGGTGGACCATGGCGAGGCCTGTTCTGAGTGGTCTTGTTAAACTGCTGTATGGTCTTGGCCACCGTGCTGCAGCTCAGTTTAAGGGTGTGGGCAATCTTCTTATAGCCTAGGTGTTAGGCCATCTTTATGTACAGCAACAATTCTTTTTTTCAGATCCTGAGAGAGTTCTTTGCCATGAGGAGCCATGTTTAACTTCCAGTGACCAGTATGAGAGAGTGTGAGAGCTATATCTCCAATTTTAACACACCTGTTCCCCATTCACACCTGAAACCTTGTAACACTAACAACTCACATGAAAAATGGATAACTGGGCACTTTTGTCCAGTGGTTTAGACATTAATTGCTGTGTGTTGAGTTATTTTGAGGGTACACCAAATTTACAGTTAGTTATACAAGCTGTACACTGACTACTTTACATTGTATAAAAGATATAATAAAATATTTACAAAAATGTGAGGGGTGTACTCACTTTTGTAAGATACTGTACATACTGTCTTATACTTCAGAGCTGCATTCTCTATTCTGCTTGTGGAGCCACTATGTACATACATTACTTATTCTGTACTGATCCTGAGTTACGTCCTTTATTATACTTCAGAGCTGCACTCAATATTCTGCTGGTGTAGTCACTGTGTACATACATTACACTACTTATCCGGTGCTGATGCTGAGTTATATCCTGTATTATACTCCAGAGATGTATTCCCAATTTTGCCACAAATATAGAAAAGATGACACTAATCTGCTGATTGTAATGTGAAACAATCAACAAGCTTGTCTCCTAAAGTATATATAGAAAGCATTCAGCTGTCAGTCATTGCATCTGTGGGAGGAGGTGGTCAAGAGTCTTAGGTTTTACAGAAGGATCTTTTAGGTCCTTGTGTGGTGCCTGTGGCTCCAAACTCAAAAATAATGGAAGAAAATAGTCGGGCACTGATGTGACAGGAACAACAGCTTTACAGTTCACCAGGAGCATACACAAATATCACAGGACCCCACAGCAAAACTTAGTATACCCCCTCCCAAAACCTTTAAATTTCTGAAAATTTTTTCAAATAACTGGATCTCCCCTTGCAACACTCTGATGCACACTCTGCACAGGCATATCTCCAGGTCATGGTATCTCTCCTCACAACACATTTTGCATACACAATCTAGATGTTACTAATGACATGGGCAACAAGCTGTCTGGTCTTTTCCCTTCAACCCGAGATTTCACAGCACAGTTTTTACATAAACAAAGTGCATTACACATAATAAACAGTGCAGTTTACCACCATTATAATTGTAACACTCAGTGACATCTTGCCTGAAAGAATATTACTTGCACTTTTGCATCACGGCTACTTGTGACATCACTGCTTCTGAATACAACTATGCATGTTTCCTCAAAACATACAGAGTGTTTCACCCACAGTAACGCAATTATACTATTCCTATGCTAGGCACATACATCACATAGCATAACACATGGCACACTAAGTTATAAGCATGACTTAGGTGCACACTGTTATTTCCTTCAGAGTTCAGTCACAGATCATTCAACAGTTCATCTTTGGTGGTATTGGCACTGTAACAGGGTCAACAGTAACCCATAGGAACAGGCTATAACTGCATAGCATACATGGAAGTGTCATTTACTATACTGAAATACGCTTATATTAAAGATGAACTTCCACAAAAATGTTTATTCTCTGACCTGTTAGGAAGATGCATGATATAATCTGAAGTGATTGTCATTTTCTTATCAGTGACTGTTTCTGTGAGTAAAATCCTCTCTTCTTATTGTAGCTGGGTCATGTGACCAACTCCCTGACCTCCAACTGACCCAGGACAGAAAGCCAGTAACAGCTCTATTCATTCCTATGGGAGCCTCACTTTCAGTCTCATAGGAATACATAGAGAATTAGACTTCCTGTCCACACATAAGTCTATGTGTGAGTTGGTGGGTCTAATTGCTGGTCACATGACACAGATAAGAAACTTCAGGATGATATAAGTCAAAAATGTAAACACTGGTAAGAAAATGACATTCACTACAGATTATATCATGTACATTTCTAGCAGGACATGGAATAAAATTTTTGTCGGGAGTTCTTCTTTAAGCATATTTCAGGCGTAGATGGGAGGTCTAAAATTGTGGGCGTGGGTGGAGAAAGGGATGAGCTGGTAGGCCTGTCTCATTCATCATTTTCTACGCCTGGTTTAGGCGTAGAAAATGGTCTAAATGTAAGACTGCTCAGAAGCTGTCTTGCATTTAGAAGCGGTGGTGGATCCGCCGGAGTTATGAAGAGGTTCCGGCCTCTTCATAACTCTGGCAGATCCACCACCAGTACAGGGCCTTAAACCGGTGTCTAAAACGGTACTCTTATTTTCAAACATCTTACAAAAATCTTATTGAGCTCCCTAGCTGGCCAGTTAAAAACATGGATGAGTGGAGTGGGAGCTTGCCCTTCTCTTACCCAACTCCAAAAATAGGCCCTATTTTGGGTTTTAAATTCAACCTAAATCTCAGAGAAATGCCTTTCTTTGCCTAATATTTCTCTATTTTACACACATTGGTTGCTTAAAATACATCATTTCAATAACACAAATATTCCTTTAAAGATTTTTAGTCTTGGAATTGTCTTGGGGCCAAAAAAGGCCTCATCATTTTTTGTAGCGTTTTTGCCCATATAGTATGTTTTAGCACCCGTTGTTTTTAATAGTGCTTTTTGAATGCATTTTATTACAGGAAAATATCGTCTCCCCTGTAATGTCACTTCCGCTGTAGAGCTGTATGGAAAAAAAAGCACTGGTAAAAAAGTTAAAGTGGCATTAAAACTGCCAACACACATGTGTTTTTATGAAGGTGCAAAGAAAAAAAAAAGTGGAGGGCTATGGGGGGAAAATGCAATGATGGAAACAACGTCAGACCCTGAGCATGCTGTGATTTGATAAAATGCCATTGACACAAAAACTGCACCTCAAGGGTGAAAAACGTCACTACATAAAAACACCAGACCTGAGATTTTTGCCTATAAAACAGCAAAAATGGTACCAAAAAAGACTACCAAAAACTGCAAAACACCAAAAAAACAAAAAAACGTATGTGTGACACCAGCCTTGAGCTGTCAATCACTGTATGTCAGATTATAGAGCTGCTAATCATTGTGTGGGGGTGAGGGGACCAGGAATGCCCACATTTATGTATATAAACAGGGCCACCTCCAGGTTTATAAAGGCCCCTACAATAAATCATACACTATACCAATAATGACATATTCACATCAGTGTTCACAGTTTCTGTTAGAGGAGCAGAACAACGAAAATAAAGGGAGGGCCAGATTGAATACATACTTAAAACAAGTCTGTTTGTTTTTTTTGTGTGTGTGCATTTTTACAGTGTTCCCTATGTGATAAAACTGATCTGTTACTTTCATTCTTTAGGTCAGTATGGTTACAGCAATACCACATATATATAGCTTTTCTTGTGTTTTAATACTGAAAAAAACCTTGAAAAAAAATTTTTTTTTTACTTTTTGTTGAAATGTTTTGACTCCTATAACCTTTTTGTAGTTATGTGCACAGCGCTGGACGAGGGCCCATATACAGACCTATACTTCATTGAGATTATTTTTTTTTAATTCAAATTCAAATTTTTTATTGATTGAGATTCATTGGAGTGTGTGTGATTTTTTGATCACTTTTTATTCATTTTTTTGTGGGGGAATCAGTCATTTTGACATTTTCATATTACGGACATTTTCACATGCGTTGATGACCATGATGCGTATATTTGTTTTCTTGTTTATGTATTTTTATTTTCATTTTGAGGAATGTTGGTTGATTTGAATTGTTTTATTTTTAAATATTTTTTATATTTTTAAAAACATTTTTTTTACACTTTTTTATAGCTCCTATAGGGAACTATAACAAGCAATCATAAGATTGCTTCTCTCATAGACTCTAATGCATTAGCATTGAAGTCTATAAGAAATACACTGTGTTCCCATGGAGCCCACAGGCAGGTGCTTCATAGGAACTAATGTGTGGTAGTCTTATATCATTGAGGAATACAGTGGTCACGTTTGAGGGGTTAACAGTATGCGATGGATGTTTGGAATCAGACATCAAATCAAACAACATAAACAATCGGGCAAGAGAGGACGCAAAAGAAAGGACAAGAGGTGTAGGAAAACAAAAAAGGAGGGGGTAGGGAAGGAAAGAAGGAAGGAAGGGGACATTGGGGCATAAGATAAAATACTAGGACAATGGGGTGGGCCTAGGAACTTTCTGAATTTACCTGGATTCCATCCACTCACAAAGTGTCGAAGAGTCCTTGAACATAATCCAAGGATTCAATATCTTAAGAAACTGTCAACCTGCCTCAGATCCTCAGTGGCTAATTCTTCCATATGCCTAATCATCTTGAAACTATTGCCTAATGGGTGATGTCATATAAGTCACTATACTCATCTCCCTCCCACATCTCCCACAAATATTCAGGCAATTCGGGTAAAAAGAATGTAAAAACCAGGGGTCCTGTACCAGCGAGATAGTATTTTAAAAGTGAACATGGGATCAACACATACTTTCAGCTGCCAGACACACATGCCCTTTAAATCCCAACCAAGGTGACGACCAAGCCAAAGTAAAATCAATGACAATGGATCTAAAGGTTTCAAAGTATTTAACTGGCAGAGCAATGGAAATGATCCTAAAGAGATATAAAATACCTGTCAGAATGTTAATTTTCCACAAGTGAATCCTTCCAACCACGAAAGTGAAACAGTCTTCCATGACATAAGGTCCTTCTTAATTTTCTCAATAAGTAAAGAGAAGTTAAGAATGTATGTCAGATTAGATGGAATGAATGGTACTTTGCGCCCATGTGAAAAGGGAAGGAGAACTGTAGTGCTAATACGATGGAAACTGGTAATGCAACATTAAAAACCTCTGATTTCTGAAGACTGACCTTAAAGTTGATGAAGTCTCCAACTGTGACAAACTCCCTCGGAATATTAGGGAAGCCAATGATCGCATTCATGCAGTAAATGAGAAGATCATCCATGTAAATGGAAATCATAAAATCATGGCCACCCACCTTAATCCCCATAATAGAAGAATTAGATCTAAGGGCCCTGGCTAAACACTTCATAACCAGTATGTATAAAAGAAGGGAGAGCGGGCAGCCCAACCGAGTAACATTGCAAATATTGAAGACAGGGTGCCGTTCACCCAAACTTGTGCATGAGGATTAGAGTAAAGGGCGATAAAGAGGACTCGGGTTCATATACTTAATAGTTTCCACCAACAAGACTCAGTCCACTCCATTGAAAGCCTTTTCAGTGTCGATCAACAGGAGATATAGAGGAAAATGTTTACCAAGGGTGATGTTCCCTTGTGAAGGCGTATTCATAGTGTTGCCCACATGGTCTTCAGACCAAACTCCAGCTGCCATTGCATCCAAGACAAAAGCGGGACTTATCGCTGAAGAGCATAGACTCTCCATTCCAACCTCCATTGCTGTCTTGCTGTGCACCATAATAGCCTTTGAGAGCAAGACATGAAGTGAAAGAAACACCTATAGCTGCCATCTGGCACACAACCCAATGTCTTGCAAGTACCTTCTGATGTCTTGTGCAGACACTGTTTGCCTCCCTAGGCTTGGGATGTGAGATTCTCCTAATCAGATGATCTTTCGTGCAGAGCTTTGCATCTGTGTACCTCTTGCTGTCATCCCAGTTTGTTGTTCTCCGAATCTCTGGGGCATGCAACACTGAACAGTGTTGACATCTCAATAGGCCAAAGTCTCTCAATTCAAGGATTCTGTCTGTTGGAGAATTAGAATTAGATCTGATGGTCAGCCATGTTGTCTTAGTCAGACATCTTATATTTTTATCTTAAAGCTTAGAGTCACCTTGAATACTGATGTACTGTTGCTAAGAAAACAGAGGTCCTTAGGTGATCAAGGAATACAAATGAATACAAATGTTCTCTGTTTAGAAAGAGCTAGTTAGGAGATCATGGAGTCTTAGTGACATATTTATGTCCTCCATAGCTTCTTTTAGATACTTGGTTAGTGGACACTTGTCAGCTTCTTTAGTTTATGGCAAACAAACACTTTCAATGATAATGGAATCAGAGGACGAGGGATCAAAGGTTATGCATATTGATGTTGGAGGTGTAACTTATATATGTCAATGGTTATGAATAGTAAAGTATCTGTGAGGTCATGTTATGTATAATAATGATGCAATGATGTAATTTAGGTGTGTCACCATTTACTTCTATGGATTGCGGTACACTGTGGCAAACCCATATTATAATGCTAATTATTTTTTTGTTCTATGGGGTATAAAATACCATGTTTGGAGACACACACTCAGCACTGCCATTTTTCTACTACTGCTCCACACTTCCATCTACATCATGTTATATTCTGCCTGACTTTTATATTTATTTAAATGCTGTCTTGCTGCTCTTCTCTCAGAATAAACGAAAGAATCTTCTCAAGAAGAAGTCGTCTCAAGAAGTTTTATATTGCTATGGCCAATTTCTAACAGTTTGGTGCCTTGTGACTCGGATCCAACGCCGTGAATAGGCGATTCTGGATGAAGAACCTATTAACCTGCTAAGAGACTTTTGTATCTGAGAAGAAGCTTATGTCTATGAAGAAAACACCAGGCCAGATGAGTGTTCCTGGATGGTGTAATAGGGACATATGAAGAAAACGCCTAGCCAGATGAGTGTTCCTGAATGGCGTCATGATTAAATGCCATGCTGGATGAGTGTTCCCGGATGGTGAAGCTGTTTAATACACGCAAACGAAACAAACTAGCTCTGGGACAGCCTCGGTGCGTGCTCTCCCCGCCTCTCAGGGAACTGAAGTTTTGTGCCTCCTTGTGAGAACCATTAAAAAGTGCCTCTTCGTGAGAAAAATCTGCAAGAGCCGGAAGCCTGAGGACCCGAGAGGTGTTAGGGTCCGAGAGGGACGTCCATCGAGGCTAAGCTAGAAGAGCAGCAACCTTTTTGGGGTGCTGAATTGTGCATAGACCCCCATCTACCAGTGTGAGTATTTAACTCTTGCATTCTTGCAGTCTGCATTAATTGCTTGGGTTGATACTAAGATAGAGTTAAAGGGGCAGCTCTTGCAGTGGAAAAGTTTATAATGGAATGGATTAAAAGGCAGGCAGACAGCTATATAATACAGCTTCCGTTTCATGGTTCTAGTTTACACTCCATCTGGTTTAACTGTCTACATTGGTTTATAGAGGAGATTATGGAACTAGAAAAGAAGAATTCAGCTAGAAAGGAGTCTAAGCGCTTAGCTCTCCTCTGTAAAGCCAATGAAACATATGATTTGGTTACAGAACAGCAGTTGGTAGGGATTCCCATTTGTGATATTACTAGAGCAGGAAAAAAAATTGACCAACATCATATTATGAGGAAATTTAGGAATAATGCACATGGAATTAAAACAACAGATAGAGGAAAATATTTCTCCCTTGTGATTCAAGCCTGATTGTACTTTTATTAGAAATTAATTTTATCCTGCATTGTTACATTTTAAAGAATCTTAAATTTGCCCCTAGTTATGTATGTATGTTATGTCCTCCACATATGGTAAAAGTTCAGACATAAGGAAAATTTTTATTTTATACAGCTTGATGCCATATTGATCCAGTATTGATCACAGACAGTATCAGCAGTGCAACACAATTCAGAGAATTAACCATCTAGTTGTCAGTTCCCTTTGTTGTGGTCAGTGTGGTGTACTGATGAGACTGTTAATTTTGTAAAGAAGCGCGCATTATTCATTCTCAGTCTCATGCTTCTGTCAGGCTGGAACTGGGGAGGCATGAGAGTGAGATTTTTAGATGATGGTCTCTTTGAGGACATGGATACTGCCGGAGTGAAGGGTATTGAACATGTGGAGGAAGGATTTTTTAATTGATACAGGAGTTGCTGTTTTTGTCACAGGATGCAGATTATAGCCACCCCTGGGCTGGGTCACATTATTAGAAAGCGTCTGTATCTAAACTGGAAAAAGTCATCTTGTGAGCCTGATATTTCAGGAATCAGGGGCGTTGAAGTATAAGGGGTACTTCAATATGTTTTTATATTAACTCAGTGTTGGATGCCACAATTCTGGATACTGATTTTATAAGAGCAATGAAAAGTGTTGATAAATGTGAAACAAAGCCTTGAGACGGACAGGCGGATTTATTCTGTTGTGCCTATAGAAAAGGAAGAAGAAGAATATCTTCTCATAAGGCGCTAATTGTCTGTTTAATGATATGTTGAAGATGTTGCTCAGAAAATGAGTTAAGAAAAATTTGTTCCCAGATTTGTGGATATCTAATAAAACGAAATATGAGTTACTGCAACTAAATTGATGGGAAAAAGCTGCTACTCATTTTAAGGGTTTTAATGTTAATATAAACTTTCTGAAATAGCCACCCTTACATGAGGGGGACGCTATCAGTGAATTAGAAAAACAGGGCGTGGTCATAAAAGGTAATAGTCCTTGTAATGTGATAATTCTCCTAGTTCAGAAGTGAGCAGCTTTCTCCTCATTGATTTGATTGAGACTTGTGAATATGTAAAACCTGTCAGTAGCTATTATGGTTCTGAAATTATGCCATATCTGATCAGTGTTTGTCAAGTACTTTTATGTCTTAATATTGAGAATGACTTTTCTCTGTGCTCTCTGACACTGGAGTTTGTGTTAAGATTTTTAACTTTTAAAATGAACAGTATTGGTTCGCATAGCCGCCCATGGGATTTCACAGTGTTCCTGTGTAGTTCCACCAGGTGTAGGCTCAGTGTGAGAACCCGTTGAGTGAAGAAATAAAGTCTTATAATATGTAGAAGATTTACTTGTTTAAAATATAGATGGAGCAGCGCAGAGATCAGCTTATTGGGGTGTGGCAGGTTTTAGCAAAAGGGTTAAAAATCTCTTAGCTAGGATCCATCGTAATCATTATCATTGAACTGAGGATTTATTGATCGTCGCTGCCAAGAGGAGAGAGAAGCAGCCCCCACCTTTGGAGGCCTCATTCATGTGTTTGGTCATCTGTGGTCTGCTAGAAGGGTTAAGCACATGAATTGTATACTGAAGTCAAAATTGCCTAACTTGATTTAGGAAAATGTAATGATTGGAGATAAAGGCATGTACATTTCCTGAATGACAGTATTTCACTTACCCTAGATAGTACAGCAAGATTAATGGGTTTTCCCAAGTTTAAATGGAGATTTAGGATCCTTAATAGTACAGTAGGATGCTTTATATGGCAAAGGACTGCATAGCCCCTAATGAGATGTTATATGAATCTGAATTTGTTAAAACTGTGTGGGATGAAAATTGGGAAGATACTGTTATTGTTAAAATTCATAATTTTATAGTGTTGGGAGTACACAGGGTACAGAAAATAGACAAAAGTGTTAAATTGTTCCCAACTGACCGAAGTAAATTGCTGAAGTATTCTTATTATGATAAGGACTGATACCGCACTATTTTCTTTTGTAGCATCATGAGTGAAGAGCCATCCTTCTGCATATAAAGTCCTGGACTTACACACTGTTGACTGGAAGTTGTTGCTAGATCGATTTTTCAGGAAATTCAGAAGATATGGACAGTTTAAGGACTGTTTTATGAAGGATTGTCATTGATTATGTTCATATATAATAGTTTGCTGCTATTCATTGTTATTGTATCTTTGGTGTTTTAATACTTACGCAGGGTTATGTTTACCTTATCTTTACTAAGTTATACATGGAGTTAATTTTTGATCATTGATGAATTAGGACTCCCAATGATGAAAATGCCAGAGTTATCAAATGACAGGAAAATTTTAAAGATATTTTCTGTTTTATATGGTAAGGAGTAATAAGATTTTATATGCCCTTTTGGTATTTCTTAGAGAGCCTACTGATGAGCTTATAATGATCATTATTGAGAAGAACCTGTGTGTGAATTATTTGTGTGAATTTTGTACTTTTGAAAGAACTTAAAGTACAAAAAGGGGGGCTTGTTGGAGAATCAGAATTAGATCTGATGGTCAGCCATGTTGTCTTAGTCAGACATCTTATATTTTTATCTTAAAGCTTAGGTAAAGAGTCACCTTGAATACTGATGTACTGTTGCTAAGAAAACAGAGGTCCTTAGGCGATCAATTAAAACCTATGTTCTCTGTTTAGGACGAGCTAGTTATGAGATCATGGAGTCTTAGTGACATATTTACGTCCTACATAGCTTCTTTTAGATACTTGGTTAGTAGACACTTGTCAGCTTCTTTAGTTTATGGCAAACAAACACTTTCAAGGATAATGAAATCAGAGAACGAGGGATTAAAGGTTAAAGATACATTAGATATTCATTCTCATACGTGTTAGAAAAATTTTAGTCAATTAACTATCATAAAGTATAAGGAGGCGGAAGTCTTCCTTATGCATATTGATGTTGGAGGTATAACTTATATCACTTTTCACTTCATATTCACTTATATCACATATTGTTTATTACAAGTAAAAACTGTTGAACTTTACCAATTCTGGACTCTACTTATTAGGAGCACAGGTAGGAGCACCGTGACAAACTATTAAGACACAACACACTTGACATTCTTAAAGGGGTTATCCCATCTTTGACAATGGCGGCATATCTCTAGGATATGCCCCCATTGTCTTATAGGTGCGGGTCCCACTGCTGGGACCCGCGCCTATATTGAGAACGAAGCGGGGGAGCTCTGAGCCTGGAGCAGGACCACCACCAGGCGCTGCCCCCCGCCTTCCCC
Organism: Rhinella marina; assembly: GCA_900303285.1. Classification (NCBI taxonomy): domain Eukaryota; kingdom Metazoa; phylum Chordata; class Amphibia; order Anura; family Bufonidae; genus Rhinella; species Rhinella marina. The sequence goes on along the minus strand of ONZH01022203.1, from coordinate 51,647 downwards.
CCCTGCGCTAATAGAAACTAATGGGAGCGCGCCGCGCATGCGTGGCCCGTCTCCCATTCATTTCTATTGAGCCGACGGAAATAGCCAAGCCAGCGCTCGGCTATTTTCGGTGGCAGCATAGAAATGAATGGGAGCGGTGGCCAAGCATGCGCGGTGCACACCCATTCGTTTCTATGAGCGCCACGGGCGGGCTGTGCCTGGCAGTAGAACAAGATGGAATAACCCCTTTAAACACTGAGACCCGATTGCAACATAACAGTATGTCTGGAAACAGGCAATCACATAATGTAGTTTTTGCAATACACAGAATAATTAGCATTATTCTAACACTGTCATGTCTGTGAACAGTAGGTATCACACAATCATCACTTGTGACTTGATCTGACTTTTGAGATTTCATGTGGCTAAAAAACTATGTTTTCAATATAGCTTTTATGACCCTCCCACATGCTGCAAATTGGAGCTAGGTGCTTGAAGATCTGCTACTTCTTTGATTTGCATAACCTTATGGCTTGCCCTTCTAGCTGTTTCAATGTTGAGGAGTATATTTTAAAAATGATGAATATATATTCTTGTTATTTTCATATTAAAGAAAACAAAAAGATATATAGAGAAAACATGAAGTATGAAAATACTCAAAGGCTATGTTCACACGCAGAATATTTGTTATAGGAATTTATGCTTTATCCTGTCAATTTAAATTGGGTTGTGCAGCCCGACCATGCTGGGTGATGTAGCCTGGGGGAAAGAGCTAAGATTTCCAGATCTGAGAGTCTGTAGCTTAGATTGTTGATGAGAGTATCTACTGGACATTGCCTTGGAAAATTATTCATACCCCTTGAATGTTTCCACATTTTTTCACATTACACCCATAAATGTGAGTGTATTTTATTAGGGTTTTATGTGATAGACCAAGGCAAAGTATGTGTGAAGTGAAAAGAAAATGATACATGGTTTTCAAAACTTTTAATAAACAAAGATCTGGAGAGTGTGAGTTCATTTGTATTCAGCTCCTGACTCAATAATTTGTAGGGCTACCTTTCACTGCAATTACAGCTGCAAGTCTTTTGGGGTATTTCGCTACCAGCTTTGCACACAGAGAGGCTGAAATTTATGCCGATTCTTCTTTGCAAAATATTTAAGTTCAGTCAGATTGAATGGAGAACATCTGTGAACAGCAATTTTCAAGTCTTGCCACAGTTTCTCAATGTGATTTAGGTCTGGACTTTGACTGGGCCATTCTAACACATGAATATGCTTTGATCTAAAACATTCCATTGTAGCTCTGGCTGTATGCTTAGGGTCATGGTCCTGCTGGAAGGAGAACCCTCACCTCAGTCTCAAGTCTTTTCTGGCCTCTGCCAGCTTTTCCTCCAGGATTGCCCTTTATTTAGCTCCATCGATCTTCCCATCAACTCTGTCCAGCTTCCCTGTCCCTCCAGAAGAAAAGCATCTCCATAGCATGATGCTGCCATCACCATCATTTCACAGTGGGGATGGTGTGTTCAGGATTAGTTTTCTGCCACAAGTGTTTTGCATTTAGCCAAAATGTTCAACTTTGGTCTCATCTGACAAGAGCACCTTCTCCCACATGTGTGCTGTGTCTTCTTTTGGCTTGCTTTCAAAAATGGCTTTCTTTCCATTCTACCATAAAGGCCAGATGTGTGGAGTACACAACTGTGCCTTATTCAAACATCAGTGTTTTGGACAGTGATTTCCATCAGTGATTGTGAGCCAAAACCAGGATTGGAGCCTACACAGAGATAAGGTATAAGGGAAAAATTCCCACCTGTTGTTCGTTTAGATCTCAAATCATTGATGGAAATCACCTACTGTGTTACTGTGTTACTCACCACTGTGTGAATGCATAATAGTTTTCCTATGGACAGATTCTCCCCCTCAGCTGTGGATCTCTGCATTCACACCCAATAATATTTCGTGCCACGTGTCCAGCTTAGACACCCAATAATATTGCGGAATAGATGCGGCCCCATTCACTTCTATGAGAGCGGGCTGCATTGTTAAGTGTCTAAGCTGGACACGTGGCACGAACTGGCGCTCTACGCCTTGGAGGTGCTGGCCTGCCCTGCCGCCAGCGTTTTGTCAGAGCGGTTATTTAGTGCCGCTGGGGGCATAATAACTGCTAAGCGCATCCGCCTGTCAACTGAAAATGCTGGCGCTAATCAAAATGAACAAGGCCTGGATTGCCCCTGACTTCGCTACCCCACCAGAGAAAAGCGGCTGAACATAAAGGAACTTTAAATGTGGCTTTTAAGGTGTATTGAATACACTGTATTTCCATGCACCCCTTCCTCTTCTTGTCCTCTTCCTCCTCTTCCTCCATCATATCAAACTGCTTATTAGGCTGCCCTCGCTTTTAAATATTTAAGAGGTTCACCAGCAGGCCCTCACCCCTAATTTTTTAACCTAAAAAATTAACCTCACTCTGGTCCTCCTCCTGACATGTTGACCTAACAAGAACCTGTCTTGCGCCACCCTCCAAACTGAGACATGAAGCTAGGAGTTTTGGATGACTTTGTTTCTTGTGCTCTGCCAGCAGACACTGTTTAACCTCCATACACGCCCACTTTCATTCAGTAGCACGCCCACTTCCCGGTCCCTTACTGCTCGCCTTGCGCATACAAAATGGTATATATGCAAGTTTGTCAAAAGTACAGTTGCACAGATTTTTTTTTAGTGTATGAGCAGAAAAATTTCACCGAATGAGCAAACGTTATGCAGCAGATGCAGCGCAGGTAATGTCACACACCTGTGCTGCATGTGCAGTATAACCTTTCTGTATCCTAAATACCTGACATCCAGGGTAGTATTTTCTGCCGTTATTCATATAATGTATAACGTTTGCGCAATCAGGCACAGATAGTGTAGGGATAGTATTTGGCTAGGCAGGGCTAGTTGTTCTGTTGAAAAGACCCCAAAGTCCTTTTAAGGACTTTTGCTATATCTGGCTGCAATATTGTTATTCTTGATTGTCAAAATTTGAGAAAGTTTGCCTAATCTTAACACCAGCTGCGCAGCGTGTGCAGGACAATGTATGTTTCTCCTATATACCTGACATTTATTGCGTTTCTTTCTGCCGCTAATCACGGTGACATTACATGTGCAGGACAATGTATGTTTCTCCTATGTACCTGACATTTATTGCGTTTCTTTCTGCTGCTAATCTCGGCGACATAAATAATGTCGCCTTCAATAGCTGCAGAAAAAAATACACCGGATTTCTGTTATTTGGGATACACAAATGTTAGACAGCAGACGCTGAAAAGGTGGTGTTAAGGTCAGGCAACCTTGCACAATTTTTAACCCACCACAAAAATAATATATTGCAGCCAGATATAACAATGGACTTTTGTGTCTTTTGAACAGAACAACTAGCCCTGCATAGCCAAATCCTATCCCTACACTATATGTGCCTCCTTGCGCAAATGTTATACAACAGACGCAAAAGAAGTACTGTGGCCTTAATTAACGGTAGAAAAAATAGCAAAGGATGTCATATATAGACTACAGAACGGTTCTAATGCACACTCTGGGCACGTGGTATTAGAGTCAGGCACACTTGCGTTCTTTTTGCCCCAAAATTTTTAAAAAAATGCAGCCAGATATAACAATGGACTTTTGTGTCTTTTGAACAGAACCACTAGCCCTACCTAGCCAAATCCTATTCCTACATTATATGTTTCTCCTTGCGCAAATGTTATACAGCAGACGCAAATGAGGAACTGCGGCCTTAATTAACGGTAGAAAAAATAGCAACGGTTGTCAGGTATATAGACTACAGAACGATTCTAATGCACACTCCGTGCACGTGGTATTAGCTTCAGGCACACTTGCGTTCTTTTTGCCCAAAATTTTAAAAAAATGCAGCCAGATATAACAATGGACTTTTGTGTCTTTTGAACAGAACTACTAGCCCTGCCTAGCCAAATCCTATCCTACACTATATGTCCCTCCTTGCGCAAATTTTATACAGCAGATGCAAATGAGGAACTGCGGCCTTAATTAACTGTAGAAAAAATAGCAACAGATGTCAGGTATATAGTATACAGAGAGTAATACACCATGCACCAGCTGCGCAGGTGGCGTTAATGTCAGGCCACCTTGTGCAATTTTTAACCCCTTAAAAATATATATATATACTGTAGCAAGATATAATAGCCCTTAAAAGGGCTTTTGGGTCTTTTCAGAAGAAATACTATCCCTTCCTAGCGTTCTTCTCTCCCTACACTATATTTCCCTCCTTGCAGCAGCTCTCCCTGACTTGGTATGATCCGGTCACATGTCACCGGGTGCTTTATAGCACCCGATGACACGTTCCCGGCCATCCAATCAGTGTAATGCCAGTAGCAAACATGGCTACTGGCATTACAGTGAATGCCAGTACCTTCCCGCATGCTAATTGGCTAATTAGCATGCGGGGAGGGGACTCGAGCATGGCGGTCGAACACCGCGCGGACCCGAGCGCCGCCATGTTCGGCCGAATACTATATTCGGCCGAACATTTTCGCTCAACGCTAGTAATAACATTTTCTTGGTGAGTCTGTCTACTTTGAGGTTCAATGAATTGTCTGCTCTCATCTTCCTGCCAGGAGATTCTTTACCCCAGACTTCTCTCAGGCTGAATGAATATTCTCGTGATCAGGGGATGCTGATAGGAAACTCTCACTAATTCTTATATGCTGCCTCACAGGCCCAGCCCCAGTGTGTATTACATTTATCTCAAGATATGATTTTAATTAATGACTCGCGATAAGCATCATTAATGCTGTGCAATGTACAGTCTCAATGACTAATTGGAATATGCGCATGGTATTAAACTGTGTTTAGGAGCTTCCCTTCTGTGAGTGCAGTTTTCATTCAAAATCCTGATAGCTGCGTGTTTTCTAAATACGACATACTGTAGGGCTGGAGCTAGGCCCTGTTTCCATCCATGCTGTCTTAGTTCAGAATTAGGGCAGAATATATGATGTCATGTAGCTGCAGATGCTGGAGATTATTCCTCTAACTCTTTTTACCACAGTGTCCTGATGACCCATCTCCCAAGCATAACTGGGCCATATTCAGTAGTGTCCTTCTTTCACCCCCTATATTTAATCTCTCTCCCGCTCATGTCGTCTTCACCTCAAAAACATCTCTAGGATCCACCCCTTTCTCACTATGGAAACAACAAAAACTTATCGATTCCCTCCTCGATTACTGCAACTCACTATTAATTGGCCTTCCCCTCACCAGACTTTCCCTCTCCAATCTATTCTTAATGCAGCAGCCAGGGTTGCCTATCTGTCCAACCGCTACTTTGATGCCTCCGTCCTGTGCCACTGCTCTTCCTCACCCACAAAGCTCTCCACAGTGCTGCACCCCCCTAAATCTCCTCCCTTATATCTGTCTACCACCCCACTCATGCTCTCTGTTCAGCCAATGACTTATGACTGACTTCCACAAAAATCCAAACCTCTCTCTCCCGGCTCCAAGACTTCTCTCGAGCTGCACCGGTTCTCTGGAATGCCTTACCCCAAGAAATCAGGCTAAATCACAACATACACAGTTTTAGGACCTCCCTAAAAACACGTCTTTTTATGGTGGCCTATCACATCCCCTGATCTATCTCCTCTCCACATAGCCCATTTATCATTCCCTGAACCTGATCCTCCACCAAACTTCTGATGCTCCACTACATCCAGAAGCACTTCATATATGGGCTACTGACCGGCTCATGCAGCTCTATATCTGCTCCCCTATTCTCCCAAGATGGCTGGAGTATCGTACAAAACAAGCACTTCTACCTTTTGTGTCACCCCTATTTCCTCATAGATTGTAAGCCCTTGCGAGCAGGATCCTCATTCCTCTTGTTGTAATTATTGACTTGTCTGTTGCTGTGTTATTTATGACTGTTTATACATGAACCCCTGAACTGTAAAGCACTGCGGAATATGTTGGCGCTATATAAATAAAGATTATTATTATTATTTTTATTATTATTATTATTTTTATTATTATAACCAGAGCCATAAAGAAGTCTAGGCCTGAGTCACAGAGAATCCAGTCTCTGTGACATTTACAGAAAGAAAGCCATTGCTATATTAAAGGACTCCAGAGAGAGAAAGGAAAGCAAAAGAAGAAATAGAAGGGCCAGAATCTGTAAGACCTTGCACTGGAGTCAGCCAGTAAGTGCTCATTTAAGGGTAGTTTCACACTAACGTTATAGGTCTCTGGCAGGCTGTGCCAGTAGAGAACAGCCTGCCAGAGCTCTCTGGATCCAACAAAGCCAGATGTTACCACAAAGGTTTTTGTCCGTCCAAATTTTCCGGGTAGCAGCCGGATCCTGGCATTGCAGTAACTATGCCAGATGCAGAGAGCTCAGAGAGCAGGGTGTTCTCTGATCGAATTGCCTACGCAAAGGTAAAAAAAAAAACCTTAGGCTAGGGCTACACAACAACATGTGTCGCGCAACATTTTGTTGCACCAATTTTGCACAACATATATTAAATGCTAGTCTATGGTGTTGCACTGCGACATGCCATGACTGCAATTTTTGTGCGACTGTAGTGTCGCGGTCGCAGCATGTCACATGTCACAGTGCAACACTATAGACTAGCATTATAAAATATGTAGTGCGACACGAATATCGTGTGACACATGTTGCAGTGTAGTTGTACCCTAAATGTCGCGCAACACACATGTCGTCGTGTATCCCTGGTCTTAGGCTGTCAGAGACTTTGATGCAGTGAGAGGGACATTGCTAATACACCCATCCACATTTTGACATGGCCTGGCCAGTTGTCTCTTAATTCTGTTTCCCTCAACCTGGAAATTACAGACAAGTTTCTCATGAACCCAATTACCAGCATGATATTCTGCAGAGAGAGACTTTGAGAGAAATATGGGAGAGGGAAGTAGTACCACAACCCCCATACATTGCTATCAGGGAAGAGTTGCACTGTGAACTGTTTGGAACTATGCCCTGAAACTGATGGATGTACTTCTACTCCTATCCTTCACTTCATTAAAGAGAGGGTTATTTATTTTCTATACTGGCCTGGTTACTGACTCCAGCACCATTTGCCGGCTGCTGCAACCACATCTCCTGCCTTGCACTCTTACAAAATACTTAGCGCCATTGGACACACCATCTACCATCAGGTATAACCCTCAGCATCAGGGTGTGCCTCGAGGGAAGAAAGGATGTGCCCTCCTGTTACTGCCTGTCCTAGCGAGCATCAGTGTGGGGATTGCCACTGTAGTTTGTGCTAACAACTGTCGCTGCAAGCACTACCACTCTCGTCATCTTTCGCTCTGCTCCTCCTGGTCCATGGCACATCTGTTATAAAAACTGCCCCTGCAAAGGGTACTTTGGAAATACACACATAGAGATAGAGTGAGGAATTGCACCCCTTTGGCCAAGTTTAGAAGAAGTTATATATAAAAGGGACTCAGAGGGAATCTTTATATCAGTTGCATCTCCCCATACACAGTGTTTGGGAAAACTACCTATGTAACACATGTGATATGAACCGTGCCTACCTCTGCCAACACATGCAGTTGTGAACTGCTGAAGTTTCAAGTAAAGCTGTTGAACTGTTACCAAACACCAGCCTCACCATTGGTGGTAGGCAATCTTTCCGAACATAATGGCCCCCTGCCTTGCAACCCAAAACCTATTTATAAAGAAAAAATCACGGAAAATAATGCACTAGCACAATAGATGCAAACACTATATATGGACTAAGCCCTCATTCTGATATGATAAAATCTGAGACTCTCAGCCAATATATTTTGATCAAAACACATCTGTGCCCGCCTACCTGCGCCAAGGTTGTCTCAGGCAGGTCCTACTCTAAACCTACCTATGCCGTTGGGCTTCTACATTCTGGAGAGCAGACTCTGCACATATAGTGTGCTGCTCCTAGTTACCTCTGCATGCATCAGCAACCAATGAGAGGAGGAGCTATATGTACCACCTAATCAATGTCGCAAGGCAGGGCAAAAAGTGTACAAAAATGCTGCTCCCTAGATAATAGGAGGGCATTCACCTTGATTAGGTGGTACATATATCTGTGCGTGCTCCTCCTTTTATTGGTTGTTGATACGCACAGAGTTAACTAGGAGTAGCACACTATATGTGAAGGGTCTGCTCTCCTGAATGTAGATGCCCAACTGTATAGGTAGGTTTAGAGTAGGACCTGCCTGACTGAGACCACCTTGGCACAAATGTGTTTTGATCAAAATGAGAGTCAAAATGAGAGTCTCATATTTTACCATATCAGAGTGAGGGCTTAGTCCATATATAATGCTTGCATCTATTGTGTTAGTGCATTATTTTCCGTGATTTTTTTTGTACATCCGCGTATTTAGTTATCATGTTGTGCAGGACGTTTTTGTATCTTTTTCAGTGATTTTACCAAAACCTATTTACACCATGAACACCTCAACTACCAACAGGCAGAGAACACCCAGAACCATAGTGTGCCCCGAGGGAAGAAAAGGTGTGCCATCCTATCACTGCCTTCCTTTCATTGCACTACAAAATGTTCACATTGGTTACTATACCTTGTATTAATTAGCCTGAAAAGACACGTCACTTCTAGGAGTATGTAGCTGTGGGCCTGTTTTCAGCACCAGTTTTTCTTAATTTACAGCAGACCAAACTGACAAGAAGGCCTTGTCTACTCTCCTAAAATAAGAAACATCATGAAAGTGATGTCAATAAGAAGATAATTCTGCAAAGTTCTTAGGAAATTCCATAATCAATGGTGCTCTTATATCATCCAATAATCTGATCTACTCCTTCTTCAGCCCTGCCGGGACCATCAGTGGAATACAGGTGCTAATTGCAACCTTTGCTACTATCCCAGTACACAAAAGACACAATCTATTGTAATGACCACATCAGTCACAGAGAAGAGTAAGACCAACCTTCTAGACAGAAGCCTTGACACCTAATCATGTGCAGTCTTGACCTGAAATTTAAACATTCCTACAGTAATCAAGGTTTAATAGAAAGGTTTTAGTTCGCAAGTTATTCATCCAATAGATGTGGAGATCTCTGTACTGAACCCTGGGGAAGGAGAAGAGGCTGCAATGAGACAAGAAGCCAAACGTCTGGCAGAGGGTGATGAACAGATTGAAGGAGCCAAGAGTCAGTGGAGGGAAACCCATAAATCTGCTTTGCAGGGCTCATGTATTATTCACTATTCCTCATGTTTAATTCTTGGAAGTTTTTTTTCCTAACGTACAAATAAGATGATGCAGACATGGGTTCTGTTATTGGATCCCCATGGCTCGCAGCATGTGAGCTCAGTGTGGAGGCTGGGACAGACCTTCACGATGGCTCCATTAGTGTCTTACGAGGGCTGACCCTATTCTTCCATCTCACTGCTTCTTCCATCATCACTCTGGGCTTTTAACAGGAAAGGAAACCCGCTGTGTATTGTACACAGTTCACTGCAGCAAAGTGTGGAGCTCCTCAGTGGGAAAGTTAACATTTCTGCAGCAGAAGAAGTGATAGTTGGAGTATTCCAGGTTGGTCCTGGTCTGCAGCAAAGCTTTCTGGTAACCTCAGAGTTAATCTACACAGCTCATGAAAAAGTATCAAACAGATGTTTTGGATAGTGCGTTCAAGGCTGGTTTAATGGTACTTTATTTTAAAAAAACAACGTTTTTAGTGATTTTTTTTCCTTTGAAACAGCAAGTGCCATTTTTTAGGTTCCTTTGCGAAATTGAAGTGGGCTCTGGGTGTGTAAAAAAGGTTAAAAAAAGTCTGAAAAAGAAACGCAGAAAAAGTAAAATATTGTATGACTAAAAGATGACACCCCCAAAAATATTTAAAAATACATACTTTTATGGCATTTCTTACAAGCAATACATGCCAAGAATGAAATGTAATGTGGCAGCTGTCTAATGGATGAATTCAGCGCTATTTATTAAGCAGTTCCTGGGTTAAAGGTCTGTATATTTTGAACAGTGTTAAGTTGAATGGAGTGCTGCTTAATGCAGTGATACATGGGAGGCCACAGAAATTAGAACAGCAGGTAGAAAAATCTCATCTAAACAAAGATCTATCCATCGCTGCCTGAAGAGCAGAAGAGGGAAGTTCTCCCGGCAAACATTCCACCAACTGCTATTTTTCCAGAAATTTCTGTGACATTCCAGACTTCTCTTCTCCGCCCCCCTATAGACTTCTCTGTCTCTCTCTAGTTGGTGGAATATGAGTGTTGGGTGATACTTTAATACGGTGATCTTGGCTTTGTGAAGAGCTTCTGTAGGAGCTTTTTCTCATTTGCCCTTAGATGACTGGTGCCCTTAGATGCCCTTAGAAAGAGTTGGGCCACTCTGTAGTGAACTGAGATGCTGGGGCCCCTTAGACTGGGACATGACAGCTTTTTTCTTCTGAAATGTTGAGTCTGTGTCACTGCAGCCAATGTGTCAGTAGGAATAGGCATACAATCCAGTACTTACTCCAAATCAGCCATTTAAATGATTTTATTGTCAACGCCCCTTTAAGGAAGAACTGCTGAGAATTAATCTCCACTTTATGACTAATTTATTCTGCACATAGATGGCATCATCTTTAAACATTATCCCTCAATACCCCCACTATTACTCTCCAGAAAATAACAGCTCTGCGACCTTTCCCTGCAATTCTCCAGAAAATGACAAGCTACAGGCAGCAAAAGAACAGGTGCAGGAGCAGCAGGGGTCAGTGACGTGGGCCCCCGTCCTCTCCTCACTGCACCACCTCTCTTCCTCAAATCTGCATCATTCTGTCAGTTTCGCTGGCAGCATGGAAGAGAAATATTAACATTCCTGACACGGGCACAGAGAAGAGCCGAGTGAGCTAATCCAAGCAGGTTAATTCCCTGCTCAGTTCATTCTGTCTTATTAAAGCCAGCAGACACCCTGTGGATGCCTCATTACCTGCACTACTCCAACGCCAGCGCTGTCAGTAATGAGTGGAGCAGAAGTCTACCTGCTGAGACAAGGGACAGCCCTACAATCCCAGCCACAGACTCCAGTCAGAAGCAATGGAGAAGTCCAGAACCCAGGACCCAAACCCTGGGCTTAGTGAGGCTAAACATACACACAGGAGAGCTGGCAGCTGCCTCCCTCAACTCCCGATACACATGCACTCAGATCACTAGAGATAAGAAGCTGTCAGATCTATCTGTTCCCCTCCTCCAGACTCTATCTGTTCCCCTCTCTCTGTCTCGCCAGAATAATCTGTCACCCCAGACCCCTTAGCTCCCTCTCCAGACTCCTTGGCCCTTCATCTCAGACTTGTCTCCCCTCTAGACTCTTCTGTCCCGTTTTCTTCAAAAACCCTTGTCCTCCCTCCAGATACCTCTTCCTGTACCCTATAGACTAACCCTAACAAACAAGTACTGATCAGGGGATGACAGTACTCTGTATATACTAAGCTTTAATATGACCAATGATGGTGCAGTACATACCAAGCAATATACACATAAGGGTCAGGAGATAACTGTACTTACAACTAACTAATATAACCAAGTGGCAGTGCGGTATTTAACTGGAATAAGATAAGTGGAGGTCAGAGTATGACTGCCCTAAACATGTGTAAACTGAGCCTCAATATAACCAAGTGATGCTGTTGTACCTACCGGACATCATCCAAGTAGAGATTGTACTAAAGTTTTAATATAACCAAGTGATGGTGTGGTACCTACCGGGCATCATCCAAGTAGAGATTGTACTAAAGTCTTGATTTTAAGTGATGGTGCAACACCTACCAAGCATAGTAAAATACATGTAGAGTCTGGAGATGACTATTCTTACTAAGTGTAAATGAAGCCTCAATATAATCAAGTAACAGTGCAGTATAACCAAGTGATGGTGCGGTACCTATCTGGGCATTATATATGTAGAGATGACAGAGCAAACCTGTCACATTAAAAATGTATTCCAATCTGCAGAACACATGTAAGGAGCAGGAAGGATTGAGCAAATTAATATTTGCGGGAAAATATTCAGTATAAGGACGGGTTTTTATCAGCGTTATGCATAACAGAAAAAAACGGAATTGTTATATGTGTCCATAAAAATATATTAGGATGGAGCAAAACAGAATGCCTCTTAAAGGGTTCCGTTTTGCAATTCCGTCCTAAATTTCCGTTATATTCTGATATAACACCGATGAAAACCTGTCCTAACTTGCATTTTATTTGCTGCTCTTTCTATGCTTGAGTCCAGTGGGTGGTTCTAATCAGTGATTGACAGCTGTGTAAGTGCACACACACAGGGAAAGCTGCCAATAACTGATTGAGATTGTGCACTGGACTACTGTCGCTGCAATTTAGGACAAGTCCCAAACTAGGAGACTACACTCTCTTGTCTATGGGATTTAAATTATGTTAATAAGTTGTCCCCAGGTGCCAGGGGATGTGGCCGGCCTAAGAATCAGAACACCAGACAGCTTAGTTGGTCACAACGATTCTCTCCAGCAGCCACGCCTAGAGAGCCAATTTTATTAGATGTACAGTACAGACCAAAAGTTTGGACACACCTTCTCATTCAAAGAGTTTTCTGTATTTTCATGACTATGAAAATTGTAGATTCACACTGAAGGCATCAAAACTATGAATTAACACATGTGGAATTGTATACTTAACAAAAAAGTGTGAAACAACTGAAAATATGTCTTATATTCTAGGTTCTTCAAAGTAGCCACCTTTGCTTTGATTACTGCTTTGCACACTCTTGGCATTCTCTTGATGAGCTTCAAGAGGTAGTCACCTGAAATGGTATTCCAACAGTCTTGAAGGAATTCCCAGAGATGCTTAGCACTTGTTGGTCCTTTTGCCTTCACTCTGCGGTCCAGCTCACCCCAAACCATCTCGATTGGGTTCAGGTCTGGTGACTGTGGAGGCCAGGTCATCTGGCGTAGCACTCCATTACTCTCCTACTTGGTCAAATAGCCCTTACACAGCCTGGAGGTGTGTTTGGGGTCATTGTCCTGTTGATGAATAAATGATGGTCCAACTAAACGCAAACCGGATGGAATAGCATGCCGCTGCAAGATGCTGTGGTAGCCATGCTGGTTCAGTATGCCTTCAATTTTGAATAAATCCCCAACAGTGTCACCAACAAAGCACCCCCACACCATCACACCTTCTCCTCCATGCTTCACCGTGGGAACCAGGCATGTAGAGTCCATCCGTTCACCTTTTCTGCGTCGCACAAAGACACGGTGGTTGGAACCAAAGATTTCAAATTTGGACTCATCAGACCAAAGCACAGATTTCCACTGGTCTAATGTCCATTCATTGTGTTCTTTAGCCCAAACAAGTCTCTTCTGCTTGTTGCCTGTCCTTAGCAGTGGTTTCCTAGCAGCTATTTTACCATGAAGGCCTGCTGCACACAGTCTCCTCTTAACAGTTGTTGTAGAGATGTGTCTGCTGCTAGAACTCTGTGTGGCATTGACCTGGTCTCTAATCTGAGCTGCTGTTAACCTGCGATTTCTGAGGCTGGTGACTCGGATGAACTTATCCTCCGCAGCAGAGGTGACTCTTGGTCTTCCTTTCCTGGGGCGGTCCTCATGTCAGCCAGTTTCTTTATAGCACTTGATGTTTTTTGCGACTGCACTTGGGGACACTTTCAAAGTTTTACCAATTTTTTGGACTGACTGACCTTCATTTCGTAAAGTAATGATGGCCACTCGTTTTTCTTTACTTAGCTGCTTTTTTCTTGCCATAATACAAATTGTAACAGTCTATTCAGTAGGACTATCAGCTGTGTATCCACCTGACTTCTGCCCAACACAACTCATGGTCCCAACCCCATTTATAAGGCAAGAAATCCAACTTATTAAACCTGACAGGGCACACCTGTGAAGTGAGGACCATTTCAGGTGACTACCTCTTGAAGCTCATCAAGAGAATGCCAAGAGTGTGCAAAGCAGTAATCAAAGCAAAAGGTGGCTACTTTGAAGAACCTAGAATATAAGACATATTTTCAGTTGTTTCACACTTTTTTGATAAGTATATAATTACACATGTGTTAATTCATAGTTTTGATGCCTTCAGTGTGAATCTACAATTTTCATAGTCATGAAAATACAGAAAACTCTTTGAATGAGAAGGTGTGTCCAAACTTTTGGTCTGTACTGTACATGGTGGATCTAGCCATTTAGCCATCAATTTTAATATATCCAATCACAAGCATACAAGTATACATTAAAACAAAAAAAATCAGAAAACACAATGGTATAAAAAAAATGGCACGTAGACACACATGCATTACTCATCTATCTGGAAAATTCCATGCCCAAATAAATCCACGCCCAAAAAAAAAGTTCCACCAAGTTCCTCATTTTCGCAGTCTAGCAAACTTCCTATAAAAAAAAATCAAGTGATGGTGACTCATATTTATTTTAAATGGAGATTAATAAAGAAGATGGAGATTATTTGATAATTACATACAACTTAGCACAATTTTGTTCATCAACTACTTAATTTCTTTCACACTACTAAGCATAGAAAAGCAGCAAATAAAATACAAGTTATAGCGAATATTTTCGCACAAAACCATAAATCAATCTACTTAGCTCCTCCTGCTATATATCATGTTTCCTGCACATCGGATTGCTTTTTATGCCTGAATGTGACAGCTATGCTTTAAAGGATATATTAGACTGACAGATTTTGTGCCCGATAATCACTAATGAGTGCTCCTATGAATGCTCGTTATCGATCCTAATACCGCCTCTAAATGCCCGCTGAAAAAGCAAATGGTCGTTCATCGCGCATCGAGGATTTCATGGCGGCAGATTGCTCTGTCTAATAGCGATCTGCTGCCGGCACACCGCTATCCTGCATAGCGATCGCTCCTCCCCATCTTACAGATGACATCTCCTCATGTAATAGCAGCGGTGTCCTCTGCTAGCTATTTGCCGTCTGACTGTAGCGAACGATTCCCTCCCGACAATCATTAGCAGCATCAGGCTATCTAATACACCCTTAAGTCTCTGTGTGCCCTCACTTTGTCAGTCCCATTGAAATCACTTTCAATGGAGGATCCTAATAGTAAAATAGGTTGGCAGTTTGCAGTTTGCAGTGGTAGCGGAGTTATTGCTGCAGCAGGTGTGCAGACAGAAGGGGAGGACGGTCAGTCCTAAGTAAGGCTACTAGCTCATGCATGCTTGGTTAATCGTGTAAAGCAGAGAGGTGATGAGGACTTTCATGACACTGAGAGCAGACATTGTGGATATAGACTTTCAGCCTTGACTTACGTGACCCCCCCATGATCGGGGCAATGAAGCACTATATACACAGCCCCTCCGTCTGCAAACAAATTAAGAATTCATTAGCTTAATGAAGGTTCCCGCATCCGCTGTCTGGGGTTTTCTTAGCCCAACAGCAGGCACGGGAATGAGAAGCATAGTGCTAGTCGGATACTTATTAACCCATCAAACCCTGACCATAGTGCACATTCCCAAGTGTGTCCTTAGTATTTGGCTCTGTGCTAGGGAAGATTCTTCTACGTAGAGAACCAATTTGTCCTGTTTTGCCTTATTTGCCAGGTCCATTAAATAGCAAGGACAAATCTCCCACCTGGTGATTAAAGCCATCACCGTTGCTCTCGTAGCTCCTTTCTGAGGCCTTACCCTCTTTTGCTGCTTTTAATGAGGGGGCCAGACTGAGGCAATACAAAGAAAGAGGGACTGGCCATAATGGGAGCATTTTTTCATAGTGTTGGAACTATTGGGGGCACTGGGAGCATTTTTCACACAGAGCACTATAGGGGGCATTACTGGGGGAACTAGGGGCATGTTTAATACAGGGGTTTCAGTACCCCAGAGAATGACTGCTAAGTTTTAATTTATTGCAAAAACAGTTAATGCCTTGTGTTGTGCTTTGTGTGTGATCTCAAGAGCTACATATAGGTAGCAATATTTAGTTTATTGTGTCCTAACTCAGCAGATGGAAGCTAGTCCTGCCTTCTTGTTCTCTGTATCTGGATTGCATCAGCCAGTTTAGTCTTGCTCTGAGGCAGACGTCTGTGAGCCTGTGTAAAGCTGACTCACAGCAGTTTTCTTCAGGAAAAAAATGTCATTCATGTGGAGTGGGAATTTACCAGAGAACAGCAATTGTACCAGGAGACTAGCCCTGAGGAAGGTAGAACAGATTTTAACAGACTGTCAGGATCACAAGGCCATCAGTGTTAGCAAATTTATGCTCATTTATGCAAAAAGACTTTGCTGCTGTGGAAAGGATAGTGCTAAGAGCACCCGACACACTTACTTGTACTTTGGAACTATGCCTTTTTACTGAAGTATGCTACTATTCCCATCTTCAATTGAGTAAAGAAAGACTTTTTTATTGCAACCAACGGGCCAGCTTATTGACTCTATCATACTGTAGATCCACCGGCCTTCTGCATCCGACTCCTGCCTTGCACCCAAACACCTGATACCAGCCAGGACCCTCAACCTCAGCAAGTGCCCAAGGGAAGAGAGGGCATACCCTCCATTCACTGCATGGCCTCACGAAGCGCCACAGGGTGGATTGTCACTGTAAACTGTACTCCTAACTCCTCTCAGGACCACAACCACTACACCCATCCACTCTGCCCTACATCGCCCCTCTGGGTTGCTGCAGGGCACTATAAGGGACATTACTGGGGAATTTTTAATACTGCGGGCCCTATGGGGAATATTCTGGGACATTTTGTTTTTTAATTTTATTTCATTTATCTGTCCAGACACAACTCACAAAGGAAAGGGCATGATGCATTTAAGAACAGAGGTGAAAATATCAACTGACCAAATATGGAAATCATGAATAATCAATGACCAATTTTGAATTAACAACCACCCCAGTGCTCCATGATTAGCACAATACAGGCAGAGATTACAGAAATTAGAGAATGATCTCAGTACTGAGGGAACTATGGGAAACGTCCTTTCCGTTATGATGATCTAATAGGTGTTCGACCAGCTAACTGTTCTTTTAGAAACCAGCCTGTGAATTGAAAGCAATGAAAGAATACTCTTCTAGCGGAAAAGCGACAAATTTTCAATGAATTTCTACCACATCAAAAAGAACCTCTTAGATTGTTTCTCTTTGTTAAGTAGTGTTTTGATCCATTCCATTCTGAAAAGAAGGTCAACTTTGCTGGAGATAAAATACAACTTAAAACTTAAAAGGGTTTTCCGAGACTTAAATACTGATGATCTACCCTGCCTTCTCAGATACTGATCAGATACTGATGACCTATCGAGAGGATAGTTCATCATTATCTAAGTCTCAGAAAACCCCTTTAAACATTATGTTGAAGGTTGGGCCCATAATTGCAATATGTTTTGCTGGGTAGCTGCAGACTAAATTGTCAACATGCGTTTCTCAGGGAGTGTATATCCATGACTTCCAGAATCTGGTAGGATATTGAAGATGGCCCATTCAGGGGTGAGAGGAGCATTAATCTTAAAACAATCTCTGATATGTTGTTGAGTCATCTTCCAGACTTCCCAATTCTTATTACATTCCCATAGACAAAGTTAAATGTCTGTAGCTAGTAAGCGACATTTTGGACAGGTAGGGGCAAGAAGGGGGCAGCGGAAGGGCCATGGGTAATGAGTACTTTCATTGTGGTAAAGGGGTTAGGTTAAAAAATTGGAATGGAGGGGCGCCGTTTCAGTGTTCACCTCAGGCAGCAGAAAGACTAGGTACACCCCTGGTACTACATATTGGTGAGTTTTCCTGTCAGGCTGCTCAGCCATAATGACATATTATAGGCAGGATTGCATCATTACCACCTATAGTAATGTGTATTGAGGCTCCGTCCCCCAACCCCCCCAGAAAGTTCTGCAAGTGGTGGCAACCAGTCCTCCTCACATTCTAGGACAAATGGCAGGGTGCCATTTGAAAACTTTCCCAGATAACCCCTTTAAATGGCCTCTGGATGTATACAATACTTTACTTAATTATATAGCATCTAAGTAATGAGATGTGATGGATTCATGGCCATATGGTCACATCGCACATGTACACAACAATGACTGCCCATACGCCAGGTATATTCATAGATTCAACATCGAGTGCAGGCCCACACCATTAATTACGTTGCAGAAGACATCATACTGGGTGTACTAGGTGACTTAGCAACTGGCTTGAATGTTGGGAAAGGACCACAGAGCAAAGACAACATATACAATAGTCAGGCATTCCACAGAACAAGCTTAAAGTGTCACTGTCATTATTTTTTTTTGTAATGTGTAGGGGCTGTGATGCTGACCATTTTTGTAATATACTTTAATTACTGAAATTGTACATTCATTTTCACAAGTGTTTCTAAAGTCCGTAAAACGCCTATGGGGTCAAAGTGCTCAGTTCAGTACACCCCTTAATAAATTCTTTGGGGGGGGTCACTTTTTGAGGGTTTTCACTGTAGGGGTACCTCAGGGTCTCTTCAAATACAAAATGACACCCAAAAAACGATTCTAGCAAAATCTGCCCACCAAAAATCATATGGAACTCCTATCCTTCTGAGCACTGGCATGCACCCCTAACACAGTTTACCACCACATATGGAGTATTTCTGTAAACTGCTAAATCAGAGTAATACATATTGAGGGTTATTTTACTGTTAACCCTTGCTGAAAGAACCCTTTTTTTAATAAAACAATTGATTATCATAAAAAAATCAGAAAAAAAAGCATTTTCCTTTAATTCTTGTGAGATATCTCAAGGGTTAACAAAGTTTGTAACACCAGTTTTGAATAATTTGAGTGGTATAGTTTCTATAATGGCATCATTTATGAGTAGTTTCTATGACGTAAGTCCCTCAAAATCACATTATAACTGCATTGGTGCTTAAAAAATGGTTTTGGAAATTTTTTTGAAAATTTAAAAAATTGCTTCTAAAATTCTAAGCCTTCTAAAGTCCTAAAAATGATATTTACAAAATGATGTCAACATAAAGTATACATATGGAGAATGCTGATTGATAACTATATGTTACCTCATTTATATGAGGTATTGCTATCTGTTTTAAAAGGAGAGAAATTAAACTTTTTTCAAATTTTTAGTAAATTTTGGATTTTGTTTTATAAATAAAGGTGAAATATATTGACTCAAAT
Source organism: Rhinella marina (assembly GCA_900303285.1). NCBI lineage: Eukaryota > Metazoa > Chordata > Amphibia > Anura > Bufonidae > Rhinella > Rhinella marina. Next base: position 32,533 of record ONZH01022203.1, on the reverse strand, counting down.
TTACCACTTGCATGAAGTACAATGTGTCACGAGAAAGTCTCAGAATGTCTTGGATAAGTAAAAGCGTTCAAAGTTATTAGCACATAAAGTAACACATGTCAGATGTGCAAAAAATGGCCTGGACATGAAGATGAAAACAGGCCTGGGTTAGAAAGGGTTAAAGGGAGATTATCACTGTGAAAATGCAATGTAAGCTACAGACAGCATGTTATAGAGCTGAAGGAACTGAGCAGATTAATATGTGGTTTTGTGGGAAAGGATTCAGTATAACTTGCATTATATACATTTAAATTCCTGCCCATCCTGGGCTTTGAAGTCCAGGAGGCAGTCTTATCACTGATTGACAGCTATTTCTGTATATATAGTTATAAAGGGAAGACTTCAAAGCCCTGTTGTTGCTTTGACACTCCTATTGACATAACATCATAGGAAGTGATGAAAACAGGGAATGCCCTTTAAGATTGTCACTCCAACCAATACTGTAACTTGAGGGACCACTTACTGTACATAGGGCATGAGCTGTTTAATATACAGTATAACATAAGATCTGAGCTTTATAATAAACTAGCAGAAAGACCCGGCTTCGCCTGGGTATATTTCATCTATTTATTTAATGTTTCTGTGTGTCGTTGCAGAGAGAAGGTCAATGCAGCTGACAGAAATTGATTTTTACCTGCATTTTTTCAATCCCTATTGGCTGCGGAGTGGGAGGGGGTGTGGTTTAATGGGACACGGGGGGGAGGGTTAAGTCCTTCATTTCAGGGTGGCCTGAATTATAGGTTAATGCCATGGTAATTTGAGGAAACACAATGGGTAGCAGTGGAAGAAAACATTGCTTTTCGCGGGTATATTTCATCTATTTCATTTAATGTTTCTGTGTGTCGTTGCAGAGAGAAAGTCATCCTCCCTCCCATCCCTGCAGCTGACAGATGTTGATTTTTACCTTCAATTGTTCATTCTCCATTGGCTGCGGAGTGGGAGGGGTCATGGCCTGACTGAGTCGGGGGCGTGACGTTGCAAGACCTGGGGCGGGGTTTTAAGTCCTTCTTTTGATGGTGGCCAGAATTGGAGGTCGATGCCATGGTAATTTATGAGGACATGCCATGGGTAACAGTGGAAGAAAACATTGCTTTGCACGGGTATATTTAATCTATTTCATTTAATGTTTCTGTATGTTGTTGCAGAAAGAAATCCAACTTCCCTCCCACCCCTGCAGCTGACAGAAGTTGATTTTACCTTCATTTTTTCAATCCCCGTTGGCTGCGGAGTGGGAGGGGGCGTGGCCTGACAGAGTCAGAGCGTGGTTTCGCGAGATCTGGGGCAGGGGTCAGAGTGGCATAAATTACAGGTCGATGACATGGTAATTTATGGGGACCCGCAATGGGTAGCAGTGGAAAAAAACATCTTTTATTTGTACTGAATGGTCGTAGTCTAAAATTAGTCAATTTCATCTACGATTTTTGTGTGTCGTTGCAGAGAGAAATTCACCCTCCCACCCCTGCAGCTGATTTTTTTCAATCCCTGTTGCCTGCGGAGTGGGAGGGGGCGTGGCCTGGCAGAGTTGGGGGTGTGGATTATCAAGATGCTTCGAACGGTTGTAGTCTGAAATTAGTCTATTTCATCTAAAATTTTGTGCGTCATTGCAGAGAGAAATTCACCCTCCCACCCCTGCAGCTGATTTTTTTCAATCCCTGTTGGCTGCGGAGTGGGAGGGGGCATGACCTGACAGACTTGGGGGTGTGGCTTAGCAAAGCGCTTCGCATAGGTGATTTAATCTATTTCATTTAATGTTTCTGTGTGTCGTTGCAGAATGGCTGCAGAGTGGGAGGGGGCGTGGTCTGACAGAGTTGGGGGCGTGACTTAGCAAGACAATTCGAACAGTTGTAGTCTATAATTTGTCTATTTTATCTAAAATTTTTGTGTGTCGTTGCAGAGAGAAATTCACCCTCCCACCCCTGCAGCAAACAGAAGTTTATTTTTACCTTTATTTTTCTGCCAGATACATTTGTAAATCTGCCAAACAAGACTGGTACCTGAAAGAAGTTACAAATAGTTATACTAATATACCCAAGTTCGAACTGGCACACCACAGTACCAGAACAAACTCTGAGGGGTATTCTGGTGTACAGTAAACAGTGTGTTGGGTGTATTTTAACCATGGTGGACCGACAGGCAACATTAAATGTCCGATGGGTCTGCATGTCACACTGCAAACACATTTTTGAACATCCTTCCAGGGTTTGCATCTGCATAGTTATCATACAGCTGCAGAAATCAGGAGCCAGTTCTCACTGACAGCTGAACTATTACTGTCCATTAGAGATGAGCGAGCACTAAAATGCTCGGGTGCTCGTTATTCGAGACGAACTTTTCCCGATGCTCGGGTGCTTGTTTCGAGTAACGAACCCCATTGAAGTCAATGGGAGACTCGAGCATTTTTGCAGAGGACCAAGGCTCTGCCTAGGGAAGGCTGGGTGAAAACCTGGAAACATCAGAAAATGATGGAAACACCACGGAAATCGACAGGAAACAGCAGGGACAGCATGCATGGATGCCTCTGAGGCTGCCTAATCCCACCATTACCCCAAATTCTCCTGCAACAGCCTGGTGGTTACCCTCATGGCAATTGTGCTCACCCAGACCAAGAAAGGCGAGGCACATGCCCATCACATGTTAGGGAAGCACCAAACTAGGTGCAACGAAGGTCCATCACCCATGCCCATGCTGGCACTGCTCTCCTATCCCCAGCCACACGATGCAGGCATAAGCCTGACACAGCATGGCGGTGACACCAACAAGTGACCAAGTTAGATGAGGTAGCTGGTGAAGCACCCAAAAATGTAGCCTGACACAGCATGGCAGTTACACCACCAATTACTTTGTCCGACTAAGAATGCAGTGAAATGGCTTTTGTTGAGCCTCCAAAATTTTTTTTCTTTTCGGAGTACATAAAGTCGACCCTCAGCAAAAAATTTTTTTTTTAAATGTCGGTACTTGCGCCTCCTGAAAAATTGTTTTGGACTGTCTGTTTGATGCTCCTGAAACATTGTTTTACACTGTCTGTAGTTGACACTGCGGAAAAATTGTTTGGAGAGAGGGCCTATAGGTGGCCCTCTGGAAAAATTGTTTAGAGAGAGGGCCTGTAGGTGGACCTCCGGAAAAATTGTTTGGAGAGAGGGACTGTAGGGGGCCCTCCGGAAAAATTGTTTAGAGAGAGGGCCTGTAGGTGGACCTCCAGAAAAATTGTTTAGAGAGAGGGCCTGTAGGTGGACCTCCGGAAAAATTGTTTGGAGAGAGGGCCTGTAGGTGGACCTCCTGAAAAATTGTTTAGAGAAAGGGCCTGTAGGTGGACCTCCGGAAAAATTGTTTGGAGAGAGGGCCTGTAGGGGGCCCTCCGGAAAAATTGTTTAGAGAGAGGGCCTGTAGGTGGCCCTCCGGAAAAATTGTTTAGAGAGAGGGCCTGTAGGTGGCCCTCCGGAAAAATTGTTTGGAGAGAGGGTCTGTAGGGGGCCCTCCGGAAAAATTGTGGTAAAAGAGTGCCAGTTGGACCTCTAAAAAATTGCGTTTTTTGGGTCAGCGTTAGGCAAAGACGACAAGGAGGAGGAGGAGTAGAGAAGAGGAATCGGATACATAAGTAATGTTAATCTTTAGCTGCTTTCCCCCGGAGGAGATTTGAATTCCGGTGAAATCCAGGCTTTGTTCATTTTAATAAGCGTCAGCCTGTCAGCACTGTCAGTTGACAGGCGTGTACGCTTATCGGTGATGACGCCACCAGCTGCACTGAATACCCGCTCTGACAACACGCTAGCGGCAGGGCAGGCCAGCACCTCCAAGACGTACAGCGCCAGTTCAGGCCACGTGTCCAGCTTTGAAACCCAGTAGTTGTATGGAGCAGAGTGATCGGTCTGGACGCTGGTATGGTCAGCTAGGTACTCCCTCACCATCTTTCTGTAAAGCTCACACCTACTCTGCCTAGACTGGGGACAGGTGACAGTGTCTTGCTGGGGTGACATAAAACTGTCAAAGGCCTTGGAGAGCGTTCCCCTGCCAGTGCTGGACAAGCTGCCCGCTCGCCTCCTCTCCCCCGCTACTTGGCCCACAGAACCATGCCCTCTGCCGCTAGCGGCATCAGATGGGAAGGATTGTTTCAGCTTGTGCACCAGGGCCTGTTGATATTGATTCACTCTCATACTCCTTTCCTCTACAGGGATGAGAGTTGAAAGGTTCTGCTTGTACCGTGGGTCCAGGAGAGTGAACACCCAGTAATCGGTGTTTGAAAAAATGCTTCTAACGCGAGGGTCACGGGATAGGCAGCCTAACATGAAGTCTGCCATATGCGCCAGAGTCCCAACACGCAAGAATTCCCTCTCCTCACTGGCCTGACTCTCCATCTCCTCCTCCTCCTCTTCAGCCCATACACGCTCAAGAGTTAAGAAGGACTGAGCATTGGTACCCTCTTCTGTCTCGCCGACATTCTCCTCCTCTTCCTCCTCATCCTCATCCCCCTCCTCCGATACGCGCTGAGAAACAGACCGGAGGGTGCTCTGGCTATCAAGCGACGTATCTTCCTCCACCGTCTCTTGTGACAAGCGCAAAGCATCCGACTTGATGCTGAGCAGTGATTTTTTCAACAGGCAAAGCAGCGGGATGGTGAGGCTGATAATGGCGGCATTGCCGCTGACCATCTGTGTTGACTCCTCAAAGTTGCTCAACACCTGGCAGATATCAGACATCCACGTCCACTCCTCATTGTAGACTTGAGGAATCTGACTGACCTGACTACCAGTTCTGGTGGAAGTTGACATCTGGCAGTCTACAATAGCTCTGCGCTGCTGGTAAACTCTGGATAACATGTTTAATGTCGAATTCCATCTTGTAGGCACGTCGCACAACAGTCGGTGAGCGGGCAGTTGTAGGCGGCGCTGCGCTGCCCTGAGAGTGGCAGCATCTGTGGTCGACTTGCAGAAATGCGCACAGATGCGGCACACCTTGGTGAGCAAATCAGACAGATTGGGGTATGTCTTGAGGAACCGCTGAACTATGAGATTGAACACGTGGGCCAGGCATGGCACATGTGTCAGTCTGCCGAGTTTCAGAGCCGCCACCAGGTTACGCCCGTTGTCACACACAACCATGCCTGGCTTGAGGTTCAGCTGTGCCAGCCACAGATCGGTCTGCGCCGTGATGCCCTGTAACAGCTCTTGGGCGGAGTGCCTTTTGTCACCTAAGCTCAGCAGTTTGAGCACCACCTGCTGGCGCTTACCCACGGCACTGCTGCTGCGCCGAGAGCTACCGACTGAAGGCGCCGCGCCACGGATGGTAATTCGGGGGAGGAGGTGGAGGAGGAGGGGTCGGAGGAGGAGGTGGAGGAGGAGGAGGGGTCGGAGGAGGAGGCATAGTACGTCTGAGAGACAGTGACCGAGGTAGGCCCCGCAATCCTCACTGTGGGCAGTACATGAGCGGCCCCAGGGTCAGACTCGGTCCCAGCCTCCACCAAGTTAACCCAATGTGCCGTCAGTGATATATAGTGTCCCTGCCCGGCAGCACTTGTCCACGTGTCCGTGGTTAGGTGGACCTTCTCAGAAACAGCGTTGGTCAGGGCACGGATGATGTTCTGTGACACGTGCTGGTGTAGGGATGGGGCGGCACATCGGGAAAAATAGTGGCGGCTGGGGACCGAATACCAAGGGGCAGCCACCGCCATGAGATTGCGAAAGGCCTCGGTCTCTACCAGCCTATAGGGCAGCATCTCCAGTCTCAGCAATTTGGAAATGTGGACGTTGAGGGCTTGGGCATGTGGGTGGGTGGAACTGTATTTCCTCTTGCGCTCCAGCGTCTGCTGTAAAAACAGCTGAACTCTGCGCTGGGACACATTGGTGGACGCTGTGGAGGATCGTGGAGGCGAAGGTGTGGTTTTCCGGCGGGAGGCGCTCGTGCCGAGGTCCTGGGCAGGGGGTTGACTAGCAGAGGCAGCGAGTGACACAGGGGAAGGAGCAGTGGTGTGACCCACAGGAGGTGAACGGCCTTGGTTCCATTGAGTGGGGTGTTTAGCACTCATATGCCTGCGCAAGCTGGTGGTGGTTAGGCTAGTAGTGGTGGCACCCCTGCTGATCCTGGTGTGGCACAGGTTGCACACCACAGTCCGTCGGTCATCCTCACTTTCTTTAAAGAACCTCCAGACTTGCGAACATCTAGGCCTTGCCACGGGAGCTTCACTACGTGAAACAGTTGCTGCTGATGCACCAGCTCTGGCCCTGCTTCTCCCTCTGGCCACACCACTGCCTCTTCCAACCTGTTCTGGTGCAGCACTCGCCTCCGCCTCAGAAGCACTGTCTTCACTCAGCTTATCAACCCAGCTTGGGTCAGTCACCTCATCATCCTCCGATTCCTCAGTCTGCTCCCCTCTCGGACTTCCTGCCCTGACAACAACTTCACCACTGTCTGACAACCGTGTCTCCTCATCGTCCGACACCTCTTTACACACTTCTTCCACTAAGTCAACATTGTCATCATCATCACCCACAGACTGCGACAGTTGGAAAACGTGGGCATCGGGAAAGAGGTCAGCAGCAACCTGAGAAGTGGTTTGTGACTCTGGGAAGGGTCCAGAAAACAGTTCCTCAGAGTATGCCGGATCGCATTCCAAATTTTCCTGGGAGGGGGCAGACTGGGGGGAAGGAGGTTGCGGTGGAGGAGCCAGAGGAGTGCTCCCTTGGGTAACGTGGGTGGACTGCGTGGAAGACTGACTGGTGGAGAAATTACTTGAAGCATTGTCCGCATTCCACGATATCACCTGTTCGCACTGTTGTGGTTTCAACAGTCCTCTACCACGTGTCCCTGTAAATTGAGACATGAAGCTAGGGAGTGTAGCTCTGCGGCGTTCCCCTGCTCCCTCATCAGCAGGTATTGTCTCACCCTGCCCAGGACCACGGCCTCTGTCCCCTGCAGTAATTGAATGCCCACACCCTCGTCCTCGACCCTTAGCCCTGGGGTTCAACATTTTCTGTATATAAGTGTATTATATATATATTTTAAAAAAAATGGGCCTGCTGTACTGAAACCCATAAACTTGTTCAATCTGAACAAGTTAATATATAGGTGGATAAGTTAGAGCAAAATTATGTATGTTATTACGTACCGTGCAGTATGGAGCAATTACACTGAAACTATTAGATTAGGCAGACTTGGTCTGCTTAATTGCAACCCAGACAAATGTCGCACAGAGATTTTTGTAATGTAGCTGTATCAGTGAGAGCAAAAGACCTTTTTTAATTACGTGACGTACAGAATGTGTCACCTGGACAGAAAATACGGATTGTGTTTTGTATATAGGTGGATAAGTTAGAGCTAAATTACGTATGTTATTACGTACCGTGCAGTATGGAGCAATTACACTGAAACTATTAGATTAGGCAGACTTGGTCTGCTTAAGTGCAACCCAGACAAATGTTGCACAGAGATTTTTGTAATGTAGCTGTATCAGTGAGAGCAAAAGACCTTTTTTAATTACGTGACGTACAGAATGTGTCGCCTGGACAGAAAATACGGATTGTGCTTTGTATATAGGTGGATAAGTTAGAGCTAAATTACGTATGTTATTACGTACTGTGCAGTATAGAGCAATTACACTGAAACTATTAGATTAGGCAGACTTGGTCTGCTTAATTGCAACCCAGACAAATGTCGCACAGAGATTTTTGTAATGTAGCTGTATCAGTGAGAGCAAAAGACCTTTTTTAATTACGTGACGTACAGAATGTGTCACCTGGACAGAAAATACGGATTGTGGTTTGTGGTGACTGGACAGCTGAACTGTGACACACAGAATGGTTCCACATAGCTGTATGAAATGGATTTGTATCACTGAGATAAAACAACAAAAAAACTTTTTTTTTTATTATATTTTTTTTATATATATATATTTTTTAACGTGACGTGCAGAAAATATCAGAGAGCAAACTCAACCCCTGCTGACTGTGGCTATTTTGACTGCAACCTAGGCAAATGTCGCAGAGAGATTTTTCTAATGTAGCTGTATCAGTGAAAGCAAAAGACCGTATTTGATTATGTGACGTACAGTATGGGTCACCTGGACAGAAAATACGGATTGTGGTTTGTGGTGAGTGGACAGCTGAACTGTGACACACAGAATGGTTCCACACAGCTGTATGAAATGGATTTGTATCACTGAGATAAAACAATAAAAAAAAAATTGTTATATATGGCGATAGCTGCACTACTAGTGCCAGCCAGCCCAGAGACAAAAAAAAGTGTCTTGTAGCCCTTAGAAGGGCTGTTGGGTTCTTTTGATATCACTCCTGCCTAACAGAGAACTAAATCCAGGCCCTAACACTCTCCCTGAAACGCAGCAGATCTGTCCCTAACGACATCCAGACAGCATCTGAGCTGAGCACCGCAGGCAGTCACTAGTATATTCCAGGGTCACCTGATCAGGCCAGCCATCCCCTGCTATCGACATGTAAGGGCCCCACGTGATGCTGGGTGTACCGCAGAGTCTCCTGGCTTGTGATTGGCTGAATTTATAGGCGCCAAAAATTCAAAATGCGGGAGATGCCATTTCCTCGAGCATGGCGAGATGCTCGTCCGAGCATCGAGCACTTACGAGTACTGTAATACTCGAACGAGCACCAAGCTCGGACGAACATGCTCGCTCATCTCTACTGTCCATGTCTTCCCCATTGCTCAGTACAGTTCAGGAAGTCGCCATGATGCCTCCTTCTCACGTTCCAGCAGTCATGTGATCGCTAGGTGTTGAGTAACAGAAGAAGCTTCTGGGTTTAGGAGACCCAAACTAGCTCTGCAGTGAAGCCCCAAAAACTGTATTTTCAGAAATTAGCAATAAAAAAATTATTTAGTATTAAGCATTGTATGACCTTATGGGGGTACAATGTGTAAACGAAAAAACGAATAAATACAAAATACACTAACCCATACCACATTGGCTATAAACCGTATATTCTTTATATAAAAATGACCGTAACTGAAAGGGAACACAATTTTAAAAAAAGGATTTTATTTTGACTATCAATTTTGTTTTTGTTTTTTTTTGTTTTTTTTTTCCAGGTATAAAAAAATAAATTAAAACTATAGCACAATGTGTCAATGAGAAAAAACACACAAAAGCACAAAAAGTTATTGTTCTGTAATGTATATTGTAAGCAAATTGTTGGGTGTAGGGTATGATAACCAGGCCCGCAGCCGGATTCTGTGTCTGATTTATGACAATTTATGATCTGTGTGCCTGAACTGAAATCTACGTCAGCTTCTGATTGGCATAGATTTCAGTCCTTCTATGTCAGAAAACTGGTGTATAAGATGATAAATGCGGCCAGTGGCCGTGCCTCCTCCTTGCCCTTGACACATCACATTTTGGGAAAGTGGCGAGGCCAGTGGAGAAATGGCACTTGTTCAAATATTTTTGTTCAAGTGCCGTTGAAGGTGCAGTTTGCAACTTTTTTTTTTACCCTTCATGTCCAGAGTACAGTGTGTTGGGTGTAGTATATCTTGTCTGTCAAAGCAAAAGTGTTTCAGGTGTTGTATGTCCTATGAGCTAGTGGTATTTTATTCAATATGGCAGGTGTAGTTTTTATCATAAGTCAGGTGTAAGTGTCACATGTGGTGTATTCTATCTGTCGGGTATACAGTGTTCTGGGAGTAGTTTATGATCCTTATGAGCTGCGCCCTGTTTTTGGTGTAGAGTATTTCAGTTTTCAGGTATAGTGTATCGTGTCAGTTACATTGCATCCCATGTGTGAAGCGTAGAGAATACTGTGTGTCAGATTTACAGTGTTAGTTGCATGGAAATTTGCTTTGGGTGTAGTGTATCCCATTTGTCAGGTGTGCAGTATATCAAATGTTATACATTACCACAGAGAGAGAGAGCTATTCCAAAAAGCCTAAAGTAAATCCTTGAGGATAAAGCCAACAAAGTGAGCAACTACATCAGCATTTACAGACAGTGCTGAAGGTGAGGGACAAAGGCTAATACACCCATCACCCATATCTTACAAGGCCACTACAACCGCTGTGCTTAACTGCAGCCATTTAACCTGCCTCTAGATTTCTTGCTGGTGCCAGGAAGAATTGGACTTAGAAATTGCTGCTTTTGAAAGTATTTGGAAGTTCTACAATGCACTTAGTAAAAAAGACTTTGTTATGTTTAACTCTGGTCTCCTTCTTCAGTACTATATTTCCACAGCACCGATCCCCAGGGAACAACCTGACAAGGGGGCCTGCCTCCCACTGGAGAAGAAAAAGTTCAGTCTCCAGAAGCATCAAAGCTTCTTTACTGTAAGAACTGTGAATCTGTGGAATAGATTACCTCAGGACAAGGTCACAGCAGGGACAATGGACAGTTATAAAAAGGGTTTAGATGAATTCTTAAAAGTAAATGACATTAATGCTTATGAAAATTTGTAGAAATCTGAGTCTCACTTCCTTCTAGGATTTGCGTCCCCACCTATGCCTTGGTTGAACTTGATCGACTTACAGTACGTTTTTTTTAAAAAAAAAAAAACACTATGGGGGAGATTTATCAAAACTGGTGTAAAGTAGAACTGGCTTAGTTGCCCCTAGCAACCAATCAAATTCTACTTTTCTTTTTCCAAAGGAGTTCTGACACATTTTTGATAAATCTACCCTATGTTTAGTCCCACCTAGACACCTTGTGTAGATCAGGAGTGGTGTACAGTGTATCACATATAGTGTTGGGTGTGTAGTGTATCCCATGTACTCACGTATAGTGTATTCCACATGTAAGATGTAGAGCATTTGGTATATCAGCTGAGATATTTATTGTGTAGGGAATGTTATTTTGGAATATTGCCCCCAACCCCCCTGCATCATTCAGAGTACAATCTAGAAGTGTGAAGAGAATATGTTGGGTAATTATCCGTGAATGTCTCACAGCTATGTGTTAATAAGCGCCTGCAGCCCCAGTCCTCCCCGTCTCTTGCCTCACACACCATTTCACATGTCAGATCGCTATTTGTAGTTTTCAGAATCAATAAATAAACAGAAAAATGCTTTAAAAAATTTACACCAACAACGCGGGAACAAGACGTGCAGAGGTTACACAGAAAACGTCAGAATAATGAGCCGTCCTGCTATGTCACCTTGTGATGCTTCTACAAGACTTTTCTGTAGTACCACTGAGCAGGCTATGCTGTATCCCACATAATGAGGGAGTTGGGCCCCAAATATTTCTTCATTACATCAGTACTTAGTACTTTTTTTCCCCTCTTTTTCTAGGAATGGCGCTCCACTGATATCCACAGACATTGGAACAGAACATATCTAGGTACAGACCTTTCAGGACCTTCCTCCACAGTCTCTGAAGAACCACAGTACATGTCCTCGGTTTGGGGGTGTGACTATTGCTATTCTGTAAGGAGGATGACAGTGAAAGGGCATCAAGGCAGGGGCGTAGCAATAGGGGAAGCAGGGGAAGCAGCTGCTTTGGGGCCCAGACCCACAAGGGGCCCCCTCAGGAGGGAGACTAAAAGATTTTATTGTCAGGCCCCCCTCAACAGTATTATACAATAACATTATATACAGTGACACTATAGAAAGCGGATGGAGCGGCTGTCAGGCCTTGTCTGGGAGAGCTCAATCTTCACTAGCCACAAGAGTGAGGGTTGCATGTGAGTTCGGGGTTGCGAGGAAGTTTCTGGGGGGGGCCCATTCAAAAATTTGCTGTGGGGCCCAGTTAGTTGTAGTTACGCCACTGCATCAAGGGATCGACAGCGATGTAACGGGAAGACAACGGGAGAGCCCTGGAAATTTAGCTGATGTAATCATAAAATCAGAAGGCTGAGAGAACAAGGTAGCAGCCCCATGAGTTGTCAAGTTTAACCTACAATTCCTGGTGAGGATGAGAATATATCAGTTCTTGTTTTCCTCACCAAAACTGCCATGTGTGAAGAAGATAATGGCTTCCAGTACAGGTGACACCTAGGAACCAGTCTGTAGAGGACATCAATTTTGAATCTTTACTATTTGTTTCTCCTTTTTTAGACTTTCTAGTCTCTTATAGGTCGTAGGTCACAGCTAGGGCTACATGGGGTCTATTTAGCTTCTCTCTTCTCTCTCTTTAAGGGGGCCTACCCTTTATCTATAGATCATTTTACTCCTTCCTGCGCAAAGATATATATTTACATCATGATGATATCGTCGTGCTGCCAGTGCAGGAGAAAGACTGTATTACACAGCCCGGCTCCTTCTGCAACTGTTAAGATCCAAAAAATAAAGCCCAAAAATTTGCAGATTTGCATTTTTTTCACCCCTTCATAAAATACAAAATAATAAATAAACAGTATGTAACCCAAAATTATGAAATGAAAACAACTTTATCAAGCCTTAACAGAAAAATGTTGCCTGGTCTTTAACACTGGGTCATTGAGAGCGTAATTTTAGTTATCCAGCCATAGCACTTCCTAGAGTGCTCCTTTCCATGGGCATTGTTAATATCTACTAACTGAATACATCTCACCAGAGCCATGTTTCTGCATAGACCTCTTGCCTAGCCCTGTCAATCAAGAAGGAGAGGGAGGGGCTGGCAAAGGAAGAGCAAGGGTGCATAGAATGGCTTAGGCATACCCTCAGTGCACTTAACTGCTCATTTGCATATGGACTAAAATTATTTATGAAGCAATGGATCTCTAAATGACAGGTACTATTACATTCAGCTGAGCTAGACCTACAAGGCATTGTGTTTGTTTAATAAACATACTTGTTCAGGCTGAGCTACGCCCACGGTGACACAACCCCATCCTTCGCAACAGGATGCAATGCTCTGTCCTCCCTCACCACTCCCATCCGCCCCCTCCCCCACACCGAGCAGATTAATCAGAGGCTCTATTACACTGTGCTAGTGTTTCTGACTAATGGTGCTCTGAGTCATGGACCTATCAGGTTCTGATTCAGGGACTCAGCGCTCTATTTAAATCCCTTCCTGGCCATACACCAGTGCCAGTGATAGTCTTTGACTCACTAGCTGTGTTCCTAGTTCTTGCTCCTGAGCTTATTTGGGTTGCTTGTGCTTCTGACCCCAGCTTATCTTCTGACCACTCTCTGTCTCTCGTTTGGTACTGTGTAGTCTGTCTGGTTCTGATCTCGGATTATCTTCTGACCACTCTCTGTCTTTCGTTTGGTACTGCGTAGCCCGACTGGTTTTAACCAATTTAGATACTACTCTGTATTGTGTTTGTCTATCTTTGTTGTTTTAGTTTGTCTCTGTACTCATATAGCATAGGGACCGTTGACCAGTTGTGGTCTAGCTATCTATGGCTTGTACTGCAAGTAGGTAGGGAAAGCGGGCTGGGTATTATCCTTAGGGCTCATTGTCCTTACCTACAGTCATTATAGTCTGGTTAACAGTTAATTTCCTGGTGATAGACTGCCATTAATAGCATATGGTTTGGCAGGTAAAACAGCTGTTTATTGGCAAAATTGTGCAGCAATTTAACTATTTGAAAACCGTACTCTCAACATGCAAAATGCTGTTGCTGATACATGAGACCATACCCTATCGTCTAAGGCTACTTGCACACTTGCGTTTGCAGGATCCGTTTGTGAGATCCGTCCAGGCTCTCACAAACTGATCCGTCATGATAATACAACCGTCTGCATCGGTTCTGAACGGATCCGTTTGTATTATCTTTTACATAGCAAAGACGGATCCGTTTTGAACTCCATTGAAAGTCAATGGAGGACGGATCCGTTTTGTCTGACACAATAGAAAACGGATCTGTCCTCCATTGACTTTCAATGTCCGTCTTTGCTATGTAAAAGATAATACAAACTAATCCATTGACTTACATTGTGAGTCATGACGGATCCGTTTGCATCAGTTTCCTCATGCGGACACCAAAAAGCAGCAAGCAGCGCTTTAGTGTCCGCCTCCAAAATGGAATAGAGACTGAACTGAAGCAAAAATGATGCATTCTGAACGGATCCTTTTCCATTCAGAATGCATTAGGACAAAACTGATCAGTTCAGGACCGTTTGTGAGAGCCTGTGATGGATCTCACAAACGGATCCTGCAAACGCACGTGTGAAAGTAGCCTTATCTTCAGAAACTTAGATCCCATAATTTGCCATATTTTTACTTTGTAGAAAGGCGTCCAATTCCTATGGAAGCGAGCTCCTTAGTCTCACTGCTCTTACAGTAAGGGATCCCCTTCTATGCTGATGGGGAAAACCTTCTTTCCTCTAGAGCAGGGGTGGGCAATTAAATTTCCCATGGGGCCGCATAAGAAATTGGGATGGTTTTAGAGGGCCAGACTAATATAATTAACTCAGTTCTACCCAATACTGTATCTCTTAATAATATAAAAATGAATTTCTGTCTGTCTGTCTGTCTGTGCCCCCTTCATTGTAGTAATGCCCTCTGGCTCTGTGCCCCCTCCATAGTACAAAATGCCCACTGTGCCCCCCTCTTTGTAGTAATGCCCTCTGGGCCTCCTTCATTGTAGTAATGCCCTCTGGCTCTGTGCCCCCTCCATACTACAAAATGCCCACTGTGCCCACTTCATTGTAGTAATGCCCTCTGTGCACCTTTCATTGTAGTAATGCCCTCTGGCTCTGTGCCCCCTCCATACTACAAAATGCCCACTGTGCCCACTTCATTGTAGTAATGCCCTCTGTGCACACTCCATTGTAGTAATGCCCTCTTTCTCTGTGCCCCCCATAGTACAAAATGCCCACTGTGCCCACTTCACATAAGTAATGGCCTTTGTGCCCCCTCTGTATTTAAAAAAAAACAACACAGCACCTACTAACCTTGTCCAGTTCCTGAAGTCCTCTCTTCTTTGCAGACACAGATCGCTCTGCAGCAAGGTGTGGGTGGAGCTTATGCAGATTTCCGGGCTGCAGGCTCCACCCACAAATTCCGGCAGAGCGATCTCTGCCTGCAAGCTGAATGATGGAACAGGGAGAAGTCTAGACATATAGGATGCCATCTTGTTATGGCTACAGGTCAAGGTTCCCAAAATTGTACACAACATTCCATGTGTAGTCTCAATAGTGATTTTATACAGGCAAAACTATGTTCTTGTCATGAACATCTATTCCTCTTTTGATGCATCTCATTATTTTATTTGCTCTTGACTACAGATGCCTGGCATTGGTCGCTAAAATTAAGTTTCCAATATCCCCAGGTATTTTTCAGTGGCAGTTTTACCCAGTGATTTACTGTTTGATATATAATAGTAATTTTTTTTTATTATGACCCAAATGCTTGACTTTAGGTTTATCCACATTGAACATTTTTCTACAAAAGCCTCCAAATCTCCCTGTAATAATACATTACCTTCATCTGCATTGATTACTTTGCAGACCATAATATCATTTGCAAATACTGTATTGAAATTCTACTCTGTAAGCCTTCTATGAGAACATTAATAAAAAATATTTTAAAAAGGCCCAATTCTGACCCCTGTGGCATCCAACTGGTGATTGTGACTGAGTCTGTACAATTGACAATACCTCTTCTAGCACTAAGCCAGTTGTACTCATATACTGCCCTATTGCCAGCATTCTCATCTTGTGTACCAACCTTTTATATGGTATCAAAGACCCTTGAAAAGTGGATCCACAACATCCACATCATTACCCTGGTCCACTTTGAAACTTACCTCCTTAAGCACATCAGCGTTTTGGTCAGTGGATTTCCATCAGTGATTGTTAGCCAAAACCAGGAATGGAGGCTCCAGAATTTGTGAGATCCCGTGTCTGTGCAGTCTCTCGCCGGGCTGGGGCATGCGCAGTAGCTACGGCATAGCTGTTCCCACAATAGGCATCAGAGTGTGCCTTCCCCGGCCCGGCAAGAGACTGCACAGGCACGGGATCTTGCCAGGAAAGAAGGAAGATGCAAATGAGGAGGAGGGCGGGCAGAGGTAGTGACTAGGGCGGGGATAACAGGAAAAAAAAGTACAGGAACCTGGGCTCCACGGCAGTTAACGCCGCTTCCGGGCACTTCCAAGGGCTCATTTACATATGAATAAAACTGCATTTTTTTCAGCTTCTACAACGATAAAGAAAAAGACAAAGGTACCATTAGATTTATGATTAGGTGTGCTATGTGACGATGTAAGTGCTCTATAGGGGCATATGGAGGTGAAAGACTCCGTTTAACAAGCCTGATATCTCATAAACCCGTGCTGATACTCTGGCATAAGGTTATCATCACTAAGATACTCCAGGATAGCATCTCTAAGAAAAACTTCAAATATTTTGTCCACAACAGAAGTCAAACTTACCAATATATAATTTACATGGGTCTCACTTTTTGACTTTTCTTGAATTTCGGTACCATATTGGCTATGCACCAGTTCCATGGAACAGACCCTGTCATTATGGAGTCCATAAAGCAGTTTTCTGAGACTTAAATACTGATGACCTATCCTGTGGTTAGGTCATCAGTATCTGATTAGTAGGAGTCTTACACCCGGGACGCCTGCCGATTAGCTGTCTGAGAAGTCATGAAACACCTATAAAGAACAGGTCCTCTAAAAATCCGTGTAGGTGTGGGAGGGAAGATATAAGAACACCAAATAGGAAAAGTGCATTCTGCAAACACTATATGGTTAAAAATATCAGCTTTATTGTACATCATAAGTAGAAATCAAACATATTTGGTAAAGTCAAAAAAACAGCACATGACAAGTTACCTACTAGGGTCAGAAATAACACAGTTAGACCAATACAGATATGCCATAAAATGCAGGTAGCATAAGTAACAAGGCCACAATGGAGGAATACAGATATACAGACCCAGTAGGCGCCACAAACACCAGCTTTAACCCGTGTTTCACGTTGCTTCCTCTGTCTCAATTTTCTAAATTTGAATTTCTCTACTTTTAACCCTTTCACCCCCGGAGGTTTTTTCGTTTTTGCGTTTTCGTTTTGCGCTCCTTGCCTTCATACTGCCATAACTTTTTTTATTTTTCTGTTCACATAGCTGTATGAGGGCTTGTTTTTTTGCGGGGCAAGTTGTACTTTCAAACGCCACCATTTAATATTGCATATGATGTAGTGGGAAGAGGGAAAAAAATTCCAAATCAGGTGAAATTGCAAAAAAAGCACAATTCCGCTACAGTTTTCCTGGTTTTTTATTTACGGCGTTCGACGTTCATTAAAACTGACCAGTTACTTTCATTCTACTGGTCAGTACGAATCCGGCGATACCTAATATGTATAGTTTTTCCTGCGCTTTGATAGTGATAAAATAATTATAAAGTTGGCCTTTTTTTTTTTTTTGTTGTCATATCTTGACCCCTATAACTTTTTGGTCGGGCGATCTGAAGTTTTTATTGATACCATTCTGGGGTGTGTATGACTTTTTAATCACTTTTTATTTAATTTTTTTTTTTTTTTTTAAAAAGCGACAAAAAACTGCGAATTGCCATTTGTACGCTTTTTTCCGCCACACAATTCGCCGTATTGGAATTTTTTTTTATATTTTAAAAGTACGGGCTTTTTCAGTCACGGTGATACCCATGATGTCTATATTTATTGTTATTTAGGTATTTATTTTTTAATTATACGGAAAGGGGGTGATTTGAACTTTTATATATTTTTTATATATTTTTTAACATTTTTTAAAAAAATTTTGTGATTATTTTAAAGCTCAAATATGAGCTAATGTATTGTGTTTTTTTTTTCTTTATGAGCAATCAGGGATTTACTAGATGGAGATAAATCCAAAAATTGCTCATTTCTTATCCTGGCCTGCCATCTAGTGACCAGAATAAGAATTGCAGTTTGAAAACTGTAATCCTCACCAGCGAGGATTACAGTTTTCACATGGTATACAGACACCCCGATTGGCCACTCGGGGCGTCTGTACACCACCCGGAAGTGTACGCTTCCGGGTTCAGACGCATCCTGATGCCGTGATCACGTGTGATCACGGCATCAGAAGGCCCAGGAAGACGCTGCCGATGGCTGTAAGTAGCGGCAAGTCTCTGCTGTTAGAAACAGCAGAGACTTGCCGGCCATGACGCCCACCGCACGGGCGAGTGGGCGTCATGTCCTCGCACTGCACTAGCGCCGTACATGTACGGCGCTGCTCGGGGAAGGGTTAAGACAGATAGTAATGCCTCATAAAATAGTTATCAGTTATCATTACCCATATGTCTACTTTATGTTGGCATCATTTTGTAAATGTCATTTTACTTTTTTAGGACGTTAGATGGCTTAGAAGTTTCGAAGCCATTTTTAAAATTTTCACCAAAATTTCCAAAACCATTTTTTTAAGTACCAATTCAGATATAAAGTGATTTTGAGGGGCTTACGTAATGGAAACCACCCATAAATGACCCCATTTTAGAAACCACACCCCTCAAATTATTCAAAACTGACGTCACAAACTTTGTTAACCCTTTAGGTGTTACACAAGAATTAAAGGAAAATGGAGACGAAACTTCAAAATTTCATTTGTTAAGCAGACTTTTCATGTTAATCAATTTTTTTCTTGCAACACTGCAAGGGTTAACAGCAAACTAAACCTCAATATACATTACTCTGATTCTGCAGTTTACAGAAATAACCCATATGTGGTGGTAAACGTCTCTATGGGTTTGTGGCAGTGGTCAGAAGGAAAGGAGCGCCATACGGATTTTGGAGGCAGATTTTGCTAGAATGTTTTTTAGGCACCATTTTGTAATTAAGAGACCCTGACGTACCCCTACAGTGGAAACCCTCAAAAAGTGACCCCATTTTGGAAACTACACCCTTCAAAGAATATATTAAGGGGTGTACTGACCACTTTGACCCCCTAAGCGTTTTACGGAATTTGGAAACACTTGGCTGTGAAAATGAAAGGTTTCATTTCTTCCAATAAAATGTTGCTTTAGCCCCAAATCTTTCATTTTCACAAGGGGTAACAGGAGAAAAGCACCCCATAATTTGTTACCCATTTTCTCCTGAATACGGCAAGTGTAGTGGTAAACTGCTGTGGGGGCACATGGCAGGACTCAGAACAGAAGGAGCGCCATATGGATTTTGCAGCACAGATTTTGATGGATTGGTTTGCGGGAGCCATTGATTTTTATTTTTTTGAGTTATTGTCTTATGTGGGGGCTCATTTTTTGCGGG
The DNA here is from genome assembly GCA_900303285.1 of Rhinella marina. NCBI lineage: Eukaryota > Metazoa > Chordata > Amphibia > Anura > Bufonidae > Rhinella > Rhinella marina. The sequence continues at coordinate 13,414 of ONZH01022203.1, read as the reverse complement.
ATGAGGTGACGTTTTCATTGGTACCATTTTGGGGTACATAAGACTTTTTGATCGCTTAGTATTACACTTTTTGTGAGTCAAGGTGAAAAAATAGCTGTTTTGGCATTTTTTTTTATTTTTTATTTTTACAGAATTCACCCGAAGGGGAAAATAATGTGATATTTTTATAGAGCAGGTTGTTACGGATGCGGTGATACCCAATATGTCTACCATTTTTATTTTTGTTAAGTTTTACACATTAGATGCATTTTTGAACAGAATAAAAAAAATTTTTTCTTAACATTTTCTGAGAGCCATATTTTTTTTATTTTTTTGGCGATTGTCTTAGGTAGGGTCTAATTTTTTGTGGGACGAGATGACGGTTTGATTGGTACCATTTTGAGGTAAATACACCTTTTTGATCGCCTGCTATTACACTTTTTGTGAGGGAATGTGACCAAAAAATGGCTGTTTTGGCATTTTTTTTTTTATTGTGTTCACCTGGTGGGGTGGATCATGTGATATTTTTATAGAGCCGGTCGATACAGACGCGGCGATACCTAATGTGTATACTTTTCTTTTTTTCCCTTTTTTTACAATTTTTTTTACTTTATCTTTGGAAAAGGGCTTTTTTTTACTTGAAACTTTTATTATTATTTTTTTTTACTTTATTTTTTAACTTTTTTTTTACTTTTTTCACATTTTTTAACTTTTGGAGGTCTGATCCCCTTTACAATGCATTAAAATACTCATGTATTGTAATGCATTGGCTGTAAGTGTATTACACACAGTAATACACTTACAGCTCACTGCCTGTGAGATCCATGAGGCTGGATCTCACAGGCTTCCATAGAAGGCAGCCCGATGCCTAAGGAAGGCATCGGGCTGCCTTCCCTACCATCGGGTCCCCGTCACAGCATCGTGGGGACCCGATGGACTCCCCCTGCAAGCCGCACACATCCCATGTGCCGCGGTCAGCGCTGACCGCGGCACATGAAGGGTTAATGCGCCAGCATCGCTGTTTTTACCGATGCCTGCGCATACAGCAGGGGTCCGGCAAATGGGCACAGCCGGACCACCGCCGCTGATCGAGCGGGTGCAGGAGCAGGATCAGCGCGCCGTAGTACTACGGCGCTAGGCGGCAATGCACTTCCTGCTGCTCGGGAAGGGGTTAATAAAACATTCATTTTGGCTTTCTCTGGATCTTGTCTGTTCTGTGTACACTTGTGATATGTTCAGGGGTTTTCCTGACCCCTGATAATGACACTCATGGTTACTGCTACTGTTTGCATTATCATATGCCTTCTGCGTGGCATTACTTTTTAACATTTTCTTGTGCTATGACATCATATATACATTATACTTGCACGCAACATCACTGTTTTTTCATCACCAGTTTTATAATATTATTGACATCATCATTGTCATCCAGACGCATACTTGCCTACCAATACTATACTATACCATATACTATACCATACTACTGATCACCACAGATTCCATTGATAAAGGTCACTTGATTGATCGAAACGTTCAGATACTATATGTGGCTTAATGTAACATGAAAATTACTCTGGATCTGAATTTACTGTACGGCATATGAATATTATCTATGATTTATTTAAAAAGCATTGATAAAGAAACTCCAGGACTGCCTTGGATTACTACATACCCTGAGATTGGCAGCTGCTCGCCATGTGCACCCGGTCTCTACCAAACCCTGGTGTGCAGATCACATATTCTTCATTATATTTATGGGCTGTCCAGAAATTTCTGGGCAGTTGGCAACCCTGCTCAGAAGGCTGGTATCTGGCCAAAGGGCTGGTGACCCAGGGTTTGTGGTAAAGAATCCCTATCTCAATGACTTCTTCTGGTCACCTGTGCAGTCTGGCAGCATCTCTTCTACTAAACATTGGTCTCTATCTGCAGACAATTAGGAGCTCTAACTGCTCTCCTTATATACCATTTATAACGAAACTATAAAATTCGAGTGAGAGGGGTGGAGTGGAGAAGCACAGCTTAAACAGAAAAAAATGTTGCAATTTCAGTTTGTCTTAGACTTAGTCAAGTCAATGGGAATGACTAAGCAGTTTTTCCAGACATAAACAAGTCTTCACATGTAAACCACATAGCTAAACCAGACAAAGGTCAGTGTGTCAGTTTTTTTTCCTTCCAAAAGTTTGCATAGTCCCTATATTAACTGTGCACAATTTCTAACTTCTCAGTGCATAGGTAGAAAGTCCTAAAGTCTCTTAGTATTAGCTGACTGCATTAACCCTTTCCACAGTACAGTGCAGATATACTGCAATAACAGTGTAAATTAATAGGAGATATTACAATAAACATATAATATGTAGTTCAACAATATAAAATAGTATATGTGTTAATAATGTCATAAATCATAGTGCAATTTAACCCTTCAAAGTGCACTAAAGTAATGAGTTGATGGCTTTGCATACTAGAGGCAAATGTCTACAAATGTCCATAGTCCAAAGTACCCTTGCTCCAGGGCACTGCATGCATTTTAGATATTTTAGGTGGTGCTGCCCTTTTTCCTGGGGACATTTGATGGATAATTTACGTTATCACTAATCATGTCATCTGTGGATTTTTTTTTCTGCGTAAATGCTGTTGAGAAGATGCTATTAAATAGATTGAAATAGATTGTTTTTTTTATCATCCTCAAACACAGCCAGGTTATTTTTAAGAAGGCCTACATTTTCAGTTTAAAATTTCCTATTTAATCTTTTGGCTGTAAAATGTCAGGCTGCAGGCTGTGAATTAACCCCTTTCTGTCCTGAATCCGGCAGGAAGGTGCTAATTCACTTTAAAAAAAAAAGTAAAAAAATAAATAATTGATTTAAAAAAAAAAAATTAATAAGAGAAATACAGAAAAAAAGCCATAGCAATAGTTACTAGTATTAGCAATTGTATAGAAGACTATGTACACACCAATACAAATTTTCCCTCCCCCTTTTTCGTTTATAAAATAAATATATATATATATATATATATATATATATATATATATTTATCAGTTTTAGAAATAGTATAGTGGAATTTGTGTGTGTCAAATATCCAAACATTATTTTTTTAAATCTAGGTATTAGTTTGAGCTATATTTTGCATAGCATGGTTTTTCTCTGCGTAAAATATACAAACACGCGCATATTTTTTTCATTTTAAAAAAAGCAAACTCTTAAAATCTACAAATTTCCCCAAGATGAATACCTTAGGGGGACAACATAAAAAAAGTCAATTTGAAGGGACTTGTAATGTTTTGGCGCTGTTTTGGCAATATGGTTCCATAGAACCAGGAATAGAAAAATAGGTTGCCAAAATACGCTCTGGTCATTTGAAGTCTTGCAATGGGCCCAGCCAGTAGATAAATTACATAAATGGCATGCATGTTTAGGGTACACGCATATGGTAATGGTTTTAGAAACGTTTTGTCTTGAAAACTTTTGTAATAGTTTAAAAAAAAAATCAAAATGAAAAAAGGAAAAATATAATTTTTATATCCATATATTATATGCATCATCTAATGGCGCAAAAGAAAGGTCTTAGGTGTCAAGTGAAAAATAATATCAAATACATGTAGGTTGGAGGTAGAAAATAATCAGTTTTTTGCAGTTAGATAAGCCCATTGCTACAACTAAAAAAATGGCCTGGTAAGGAAGGGGGATAAACACTCCGGTAATGAAGCGATTAAGTTATGGTTATGGTTACAGTACATGGGTAAAGACTAGTGGCGGATGTAGTGTGCTTGGGTTAGTGTAGTTTGTAGTGTTTTTACATGGGTTATAGTAGGTTGCTTTATTGTTACAATTACTGTATGTGGTTTATTGTTAGGATTACTGTATTTGGTGTTCTGGTACAGTTACTTGGATTCTTGTACTTGGGTTAATGTTAGTGCTCTTGAATTAGAGTCGTTGTTAATGTATGGTAAGTGTACTTGATTTTATGTAAGGTTAAAGGGTTAGGTTTATGGTTACTGTAGGTTATGGTTAGGGTTACAGTACTTATATAAGGGCTAGTGGTAGGTGTAGTGTACTTGGGTTGGTGTACTTTGTAGTGTTGTTAACCTACTGGTTATGGTAGGTGTACTTGATCTACTGTCATGATTACTGTACATACTTTAATGTTAGGGTTACTGTTACTGTACATAGATTTATGTACTTGGGTTAAGGTTAGTGCACCTGGATTAAGATCATTGTTTGTCCACTTAGTTTAGTGTTTATTGGTTAGTTTAGTTGTTATAGTGTTAATGTTAGTTTTAGGCTTTGTGTACTTGGTTTAGTGTTAGGGTTAGTGTTTTGTTTGGGTTGGTATATTTGGGTTGGGGGACTGGGGTTAGGGTTAGTTTTAGGGTCAGCATACTTTGTTCAGTATTGGCATTATTATACCTAAATTAGTGTTCATGTACTTGGTGTACGCAGATTAGTGTTAGGTTTAATGCACTAATGTTAGTGCTCTTTGATTAGTTTTATGGTTATTCTACTTTAGGTTAGGTTTAGACTGTATGTTATCTATGGTCAGTGCCGCAAAATGTTCATAAAGGGCTGATGAAATGATGACATAATGTAGCCTCCTGGCATAATGGATGCTAATGTACAGATATTTGCAACTGTTGTCTGGCGCACTTGTCTGACGCAATGTATATGCAGCAAGCCCTTGAGGAACCGGAATGGAGGATGGGAGTGGTAGTGGCTCTGCCTGTCTTAGTCAATCATGAATGTTGGTCCCTAGGGCCATGCATTGAATGGAAGAGGAATCCTTAATTTCCTTGGGGCATACCCTTATGGAGCTCCCACCTGACAGTAGCTTGGGTGCCCTTAATGTTAGGTGTTTGGATCGGTGAAAAGCTGGGGGTAGAGAGTACAATGGCCAACGTATGGTGTAGGAGTCAGAAGGCTGAACAGAGGTAGAGGAATGAACATCTCTCTGTAGTGCAAAATAGAAGTAGAAGAACATCCAACTATAGCAAAACACAGTTCCAACTGTATTGCAGTTCTCTCACAGATAATGGTGTATGGATTTAGGCAAGGAGCTGAGTTATGACCCTCTTTCCTCTCTGTCTTGGTATAGTCTCTCTCAGTAGAATCTATGGCTGGCGACTATACTTTTGCAATGATGCCTGTTATGCGCATGGTAAAGAAAAAGGGGGTCAGTCAGTTATGCGCATGGTGGCGTACAGGTTGAATAATACAACTGGGTCATTCCATAAGGCTTCATTCACACGACCGTATTTTGTTTCCGTGTCCGGTCTGTTTTTTTATGCGGATCCATTCATTTTAATGGGTCCACTAAAAATGCGGACAGCACACCGTGTGCTATCCGCATCCGTATGTCCATTCCGTAGCCACGCAAATAAGATAGAACATGTCCTACTCTTGACCGTTTTGCTGACAAACATAGGCATTGTTACAATGGATCCGCAAAAAAAAAAACGGAAAAACCAATGCCATACGGAACATCATCTGTTTTTTTTGTGGATCCGCAATTTGCAGACCGCAAAACACATGCGGTCGTGTGAATGAAGCCTAAGTGTGTAACGGCACTTACCTTACTGACTATACGCTTGGCCATGCAGATTTCAAGTTTTTCTTTTCCTCTTTCTTGCTGTAGATCTTGCACAAAGATCTGTTTTTGTCTGTTTTGGAACTTCAGGCCCGAGGAGAGGGAGCACATGGACTTTGCTTCCTTCCTCTATGAACTCCAACCTAAGACTCCCCTAGAACATGCTTGAGCTAGTGGTGGAGCTAGCCACCACCTAGCAACCTCCTGCAAAGAGCTAAGCAAGGATTAGTTAACTCAATCACTACCATACAGGGCTTTGCTGGGAGTATTCAAGGGATAGCGGTGGATTGCACAACACTTAATAACATTATATTAGAGACTAATATATTGCAAATTATAATCGTGTTCTTAATCCCTCCTTGCCCAGTCCTTTTTCTACCACTACTCCCAGTATCCTAAGATTGATGTTCCACTGTCTATCACTGATCTACTCAATGACTTCTATGTGTTTTTCTCACACAACAGGAAACTCCACGTTGTTGACTTATCCACATGATTTGCCAGAGGACATTTTTTCTTATGAGAAATCTCTGCAGCAAATCTCATTTCCTTTTCCCAGGAAATCTTCTAATGACTGCACAGAAATTAAAGAATCAAGCAGCAGTCTGTGAGGGGGAGCACCAGACACAAGACAAATGACAAGTTCAGTACAGAGTAATGTTCATATGGGAGACCATGAATTGGACCATGAGATAATGAAATGAACATGTAGGAAAGATTCAGCGGCATAACTTACATGATGAACAAGAGCAGTGGCCATTACACATTGACAGAGATCTATTCCAAATAAATCAAGACAAAAGTATTGGGATAACTAGCCTTTAAAACCGTAGAAGCTTTTATGGCATCCCAGTCTACATCCATGGGCATTATTATAAAGTTGATCCCTCCCCTTTGCAGCTAAAAGAGCTTTCACTCTTCTGAGAAGGCTTTCTACAAGATTTTCGAGTTTGTCGGGAGAATATTTGCCCAATCATCCAGGAGAACATTTGTGAGGTCAGATGCTGATGTTTATCCTAAAGGTGTTTGATGGGGTGGGGCTCTGTGTGGGTCAGTCAATTTCTTCCACATCACCCAACCATGCCTTTATGGACCTTGCTTTGTGCACTGGGGCACATTCGTACTTGACCAGAAACTGACCTTCCCCAAACTGTTCCCATTGGTGGCCACTGGCAGCTGTTGTATAAAATTACAATTATCCTTGACCCTGTAAGCCTATCCTGTGTAGTAAGATGGTTCATAGCCATCACCTGACATTCTCTTTATTATGCACGTTCAGAGGATCTTTTAGTCTACACTAGAGGAATAATGATTACTAGGCTTGAGCAAATCGAGCTTCGGATCATAGATCCAAAGTCGATTTGTTCTAAAACCTAATTTTTAATACTGTATCCATACAGCAATAAAATGTATTGGCTCCATGTAGGCCAACTTCATATCTTCCAAAGTCACGCAAGACTTTAGTGAATTATTCTGATCTGCGTATTTAAAGGGAACCTGTCATCAGCGTTATGGTGACCTCACTGAGAGCAGTATAAAGCAGTGACATAAATGCTGATTTCAGCAGTGTGTCGCTCATGACCTAAAAGTAAGTGGTTGCCAAGAACCAGCATCATAATCATTGCAGCGCAGACCTTGAAAAGAGTCAAATCTACCTGAGAAGAGTCCTGGTTATTCCTAATCTACGGCTCTCTCGCCCATCTGCTGATGGTTGGCAGTTCTCTCCTAGAGAGAAAGGGAGAAAACTAGGTAGAAGACTGTCAGTCATCAGCAGGTGGGCAGGAGAGCAGGAATTCATGAATAACCATGACTCTTTTCATGAAGATTTGACTCTTTTCCAGGCCCAGTCTGCAATGATTGTGATGTTGGTTCTCGGCAACCACTTACTTTTAACTTACAAATGACAGACCGCTGAAATCAACTCACTTGTCTCTAATTTATTCTGCCGTTAGTATGGGCAGCATAAAGGTGATGACAGGTTCCCTTTAAAAACATTTTAAATTAGCAATTTGAATAGGGCTTTGGTACTGGCTGATACCTTGGTAGCCCTCTTCGAATTTCTAACTTAAATTTTTTTTAAATACACAGATAGGAATGTGGGCTATACAAAGTTGGCCTACACGGGGTCAATACATTTTAATGCTGTACAGAAACAGCATTAAAAATGAATGGACAGATCCCCCAGAGCATTTAGCTTGGGGGATACATGGGGGCACAATCACCATTTATTTAATAGGAGGTCTTTTATGGTAGTTTTTCCCGCCTTTTTTAAACCTGTCAGATTTTTCAGATTGAATTCTGAGGTGATGAGGTAACCGTTTTTTTCTGGTTTAGTTAGGTTACCTGTGCTGTTAGAGTCATTTCTGATTGGTTCTGGGCATTGCTGGGGGAGAAATCCTGCGCTCGGATTTGTTGTTGGTATCTGTGGCGGGAAGCTTTCTCTTATTTATTGCAGGTGCAGTGGTCATCGGTGTCCAGTCTGAAGAAAGAAGAGGAGCATCGCCCTCCCTCCCTCAAGCTTTATCTCTTGTTATCTTATTTGTCGCTTTGCTTTAATTGTAGGGGCTTAAGGCTACTTTCACACTAGCGTTAGCACGGATCCGGCACCTAAAGGGTGCCAACGGATCCGTGCTAACGCTATACATGTGTGGAGCCGGAGCAGCGCTCCTGCCCCACACATGTCACACATTGACAAGACATTGACACACAAGATACAGACATACATACAAACATACAGACTACATACTCACATACTCCAGGGACGCCGGCAGAACGTCTTCACGCGCCTCCTGCGCGCAGTGATGACGATTCCCCACAGCGCCCTCTGCTGGGCGCTGTGGGGAAACGCCATAGCTGCGCGCAGGAGGCGCGTGAAGACATGCTGCCGGCGTCCCTGGAGTATGTGAGTATGTATGTATGTCTGTATGTTTGTATGTATGTCTGTATGTTTGTTTGTATGTATGTCTGTGTGTATGTAGCCGGATCCGGAATGACCCCCCATTGGAAATCAATGGAGGACAGATCCGGATTACTGGTGTGTCCACACCAAACGGATCCGTCCCCATTGACTTGCATTGGGGGTCATTCCGGATCCGTCTTGGTGCGGATGCCTGGACCGGAGAGCAAACCGCAGCATGCTGCGGTTTGTTCTCCGGTCTGAAGACGGAACGGAATGCTTTCAGGAGCATTCCGTTGTCTTCAGTTCAGTTTTGTCCCCATTGACAATGAATGGGGACAAAACTGAAGCGTTTTTTTCCGGTATTGAGCCCCTATAACGGAACTCAATACCGGAATTTAAAAACGCTAATCTGAAAGTAGCCTAAGTCACTCAGTCTTCAGCTGGGTGGATGTAGTTCAAGGTTGGAGAAGATGGTTATTCGGATTATTTAATTATTTAATTATTTATTTAATTATATTTTTATGATATTTTTATTGAATTTTAATCTGAATTAATTTATTATTGTTAACCCTAAATAAAGCATTGCGGCCATTTTTATCCAAAATTAATGTTGTAATGTCTTTATTTTAGTTTAGCTAAGTATAGTTAAGGTGAAATGTGCCTCCATGAGATCATTTATCAAACTGGTGTAATGTGGAACTGGCTCAGTTGCCCATAGCAACCAATGAGATTCCACCTTTCATTTTCCAAAGGAGCTTTCAAAAATGAATGGTGGAATCTGATTGGTTGCTATGGGCAACTAAGCCAGTTCTACTTTACACCAATTTGATAAATGACCCCAGAAGAACGAATCAACTTCGGATCATAAGCTCGATTCACTGAAGCCTAATAATTACCACAGGATCAGATGGGTGAAAACACAAACTTCTGGATTTTTGTTTCTTCCGATGACAATGCTTCTAGTGCAGACTATCCATTATACAGAGTCCAACAGAAAACTGCATGAATTTTTTGAAGCATACAAAGGTAGGGCCCCACATAATTATATGGCCACTTGGCATAATTCAGAGGTTAGAAACATCTTATACTGTAGATGTAATGCGGTATTGTGCATGAGGACTTACAAGTCCATTGCACATTTTAGTTAGACATCCTGCTGTTTTGCAGTAATTATATAACCCTGCAGCCACACTTCTTTACACATACTATTGGAACCATACTGTATTTTCTATCTATAGTGGATGGATGGTTCCTGTAGATACCACCTAGGACAACAGTTAGGGCTTGGCGCCCAGGGTCGCCAATCATGAATGAATTTCCCATCAACATGTATAAGTGGTGCCAAGCGTAATCCTAAGGCCCCTTTCACACAAGAGTCACGGATTCAGTTCGGATGCGTTCAGGGTGCGTTCCGGAAAATCCGCACGGAATCGCAGTCAGTTTTGACTGCGATTGCGTACGTTCGTTCAGTTTTTTTCCGCGCGGGTCCGAAGCGTTTTGATGCGTTTTTCACAGGCGTGATAAAAAACTGAATGTTTACAAACAACATCTCTTAGCAACCATCAGTGAATTACGCATTGCATCTGCACTTGCGTGCGGATGCAATGCATGATTCACGCAGACCGATTCACTTCAATGGGGCCAGGGCTGCGTGAAAAACGCAGAATATAGAACATGCTGCGATTTTCACGCAACGGCGAACTGATGCGTGAAAAACATCGCTCATGTGAAAAGACCCATTGAAATGAATGAGTCAGGATTCAGTGCGGGTGCAATGCGTTCGCATCACGCATTGCACCCGCACAGAAATCTCGCCCGTGTGAAAGGGGCCTAATACTCTGCAGCAGCTTCTCCTGTGAGACACACACTGAGAATTGTTTAACGAGCAGCAGCCCATTCTAGATCCCATCATTTGCATCATTTAAGATCTAAGTCTGAACGTTGAACATACTGAAAGCTGCCGCCCATGTAGGAGGTTTCTGCTGCTGCAATTACAGACCCAGAGTGTCAACACCGAGAAATATCTTCTCCCTCCGTATAAACATTTTACTGTGTCTTCTATTTATCTCTAACTTCTAATACTGAAAATAATCTTGAGGCCAAAGCCAATTGGGGGAGAACCAATGCAGCCATGATACAGCAGAAAACTGTCTTTGCAGTTGTGAGGGTAAACAGCTGTTTCATGGCAAATTTAGGCATCCGTTTTACATTTAGTTTGAAAATGGCAGCATGTGCTTGAGCTGAGCTTTTCTCCTGGCCAAGTTAATGCCACACTGTTAGTCCTTTCCCTTATAGATTTTGCTAATAATAAAATGCCAATATTATACACTTGATATATTTTCATATAATCTTGTATGAGGAGGACGGAAGCGGCTGCCTGCGCCCATGCGAGCGCAGGGGAGCCGAGCGGTACAGTGCTCGTTTCGAGCACGTTCGCTCATCTCTAGTCTCTAGACAACATAATACTTGTAAATTGATGATTACTCATTGACTTATGTAATTTTTTTACATGATGGTCAATAATTTGTAAGCCACTTCCTCATGGTGGTTATCCAGAAAATCTCAGGTATCTGATTGGGAGATCAGATATTGCACACTCTCTTTATCTGACTAGGAAGTTTTCTTAAACTCTTTTATTACTATAACGTCACTTCTCCCCATGAGACAAGAGGATTTGTTGCAGACTTCTAGATTTCCATATCAGATTGGTGCCAAAACTGAGGATGTCCAGCAGTCTCAGGTTCCCAATAATAAGGTTTTATATGTTACATTTTCTGTTTCCTTGTTACGTTTTCTAATGTGTTATAAGGTGTTATACTATGCTATGTGATTTGTAGGCAACTTCTGGCTGAATCATATGTTAATCCCAGGCCCTTGACAACAGTCTCTCGGAAGGGCAGGCCCAAAAATTCTGAAGTAGATGTTAACAGTGTAATCAGCACACAGAAAAAACAGTCCTGGGATTCACACTCAGCATTTTGGAGCCCAGAAAAGAACTCCATGGAACCTACAAGGCTAAGTTTTGGAAAAATTATATAGAAGCTTGAGCAGCCAAAATGGAGAGTGTGTGGAAGCAGACTGTGGAAGAAATGCATGTTTACGGCCTCTGGACTCTACTGCCTTTGGCTGTATAAAAATGGCTTCAGGATCCTGGTTATATCAAAGAGACAGACTGTCTGATCTACACACCGCAATGGGAATTGTTGACAAGTTTTGTGAAAATTGTACCCCAGGGCCGGATTGGACTGTAGAAAAGTCTGATACAAATGCGTACATCCTAAAAAGAGACCCGAAGATAAGCCCTTGATTTAACTTGGAACTTACAGCATTAGGACTGTTTGTGAAAAACTGGTTCATCAGTAAAGACTTGTTATATTTTGAACTGCTCTTCCTACCTCAAGTCATCTGGTCTGTCTTTGCACCCTGTCTGTCATCTTAACATCACAACCGAGACCAGGTGTAAAAATAAAATTCTAAAAGAAAAAGAAAGAAATATAAACTGGATACAAGGCCATTTATATACTGTATGTTTTGATCAAAATGCATACAGTCCACTCACCGCGTCAAGGCTGCCTCTTGTCTCTTTGAAGTCTAAACCTGGTAGCTTTCCCACCTTCCTAAGTTCCCATGAGGGCTGAGCCTCTCTAAATAATAGCTTAAAGGGGTATTCCCATCTCATAAATGTAGTTTGTATAGTTAGATATAGCCATACCAATATTTTTACTAATAGACCTGACAGAACAACAGATGTGCAGGTTGGGGGACACCTGGGAAATAGTGACCATAATATAATAACCTTCCAACTGTCATTCAAAAGAGCCATAGGCGGATTATAATGAGGGCAATCTGGGCAACCGCCCAGGGCCCAGCCTCCTGGGGGGGGCACAGGCCGGAATTCCCCCATTATAATCACATTAGGATCAGCGGCGTGCGGACTGCGGCACAGGGGGGCCCGGAGTGCACGGGAGGCCCCGCCCCCTACTCTGCATCATTAAGATGCGTCCCAGCGCTCCGGGCCTCTCCTTGCCCGCTCACCGCTGCAAATTTTAGGCCCCCCTAAAGTACTGAGAGCGCTCCTGTGCGCTCCCAGCTGGCCCCGCCTCCTCCCTCATGCTGCGCTGTTGGTCCTGGACAGGGAAGGACCTGTGCAGCGCGGCAAGAGGGGAAAGAAGAAGACCAAGACCCAGCCCCCTCCAGAGTGGCGTCAGGACAAGGGACAAGTAACAGTAAGTATTTATGTGTTTCATGTATGTATGTATGTATGTGCGTGTATGTATGTGTGTGTATGTATGTGTGTGGGTATATGTATGTATGTATGTATGTGTATGTATGTGTGTGTATGTGTGTATGTATGTGTGTGTGTGTGTGTGTGTGTATGTATGTATGTGTGTGTATGTATGTATGTGTGTGGGTATATGTATGTATGTGTGTGTGTGGCTATATGCATACACTGTACATACTGTATATTGTACAGCGTGGCGCAGGGGTTATATTGTCCGGCATGGTGTAACAGCCATGTATTTGTTGTACAGTATATATTATAATCCCTGTACCATGCTATACAATGTACAGTATAATCCATACACCATACTGTATAATACACAGTATAATCCGTACACCATGCTGTATAGTATACAGTATAATCCGTACACTATGCTGTATAATATACAGTATAATCCGTACACCATGCTGTATAATATAGAGTATACTCCGTACACCATGCTGTATAATACACAGTATAATCCATACACCATGCTGTATAATATACAGTATAATCCGTACACCATGCTGTATAATATACAGTATAATCCGTACACCATGCTGTATAGTATGCAGTATAATCCGTACACCATGCTGTATAATATAGAGTATAATCCGTACACCCATGCTGTATAATACACAGTATAATCCGTACACCATGCTGTATAATATACAGTATAATCCCTACACCATGCT